>BLSH010162783.1:635657-650934 GCA_018402905.1 Glandirana rugosa | reverse complement strand
AATCATACTTTTACGAAGGACTACTTCACAAATGGTGCTTTACGTCTCCGACGCGCAGGCGGGCGCTAATACAGTGAACACCAAGAGCACCAAAGCTAGGGACTACGGGACCTTGTGTGCGGCGATGGGAGTCTCTGTCACAACAACAACCTACACCGTCCGACATGTACAATTTTTGTCAGACACGTTAGGCACGAGGGGAAACACACGGGTGAGTGAGTGGTCTATAGGTCCTGAGGGTGTTGTCTTCAGTGTGCGTGAACACACCTACCGACCTGAGACACCAAGGTGCCCGACATAGAGTCTAAAACCTCACATTCCAAGAGTCACATGGTAGTATCCTATATTGACTTATCGTCTTTTTCGCTATATCACATTAAGGAAACATTATTGGTAATTTTTGTTTCTTATAGGTGAGTGTACAATTTTGCGTCATTGTTCGTATTTTTGGGGCCTTGGAATTCATTAGTAACTGAACGACAGAGTCCAGCCATCCACACAAGTGCGTGTGACTTCTGTTGTGGGAGTCCTGGATATCTGGTGAGTGAGTGGGCACACAAAGGGGAGCACGGATTGCACAGACTGTTTTTAACATGTACAGCCTGCCACATCCAACAACAACACTGTCTCTGAGGGTAGCGGCGTGTGTTCCAGGGCATCAGGGATCGAAACCACGAGAACCACAAGTGACATAATCGCGGGCGGACGCGCAGCCTCTGCATTTCGTGGTAAACACTTCATCAGGAAGCATTTTCATACTAAGCGTATGGAAAAAGTTTCTCACCCCCTGTGCATAGAAGAAGGGAGCATGGAGTTCATAGAAACAAAATCAAACTTGGGAAGAGCAAAATCATTGATTGGGAAGAGGATTCCCCTGTGAAAGAAAAAATCATAAGTATCTTCCAGACAAAGGGGTTTATTTACTAAAGGCAAATCCACTGTGCTCCACAAGTGCACTGCTAGTGCTCCACAAGTGCACTTGGAAATGCAGTCGCTGTAGATTCGAGGCGGACATGCAAGGAAAATGAAAAACAGCATTTTTGCTTGTACATGATTGGATGTTATAATCAGCAGAGCTTCCCCTCATTTCAGATCTTCCCCTCAGATCTACAGCGACTGCACTTCCAAGTGTACTTGTGGAGCACTAGCAGTGCACTTGTGGAGCACTAGCAGTGCACTTGTGGAGCAAAGTGCATTTACTTTTAGTAAATAAACCCCAAAGTGTTGTAAAGGCAAAACTTTTTTGGTGTTGGATAGATTGGAGAGGGATTAAAACCCCTGTCAGTTTTTATTGCTGTCTGCGCCACTGTTAAGTGGATTCACCCTTTCTATTTGCCCTATTTACTGTTGTCAAGTGCAAGCAAAAGAAAATCCCACATTTTGTGTACCCATGAGAACAGTAACAGAGGGGAAATTTTTCAATGCGGTAACTAGTTCTGGTGACCCTGGTGACCCCCAGGGATTCCCTCATTTTTGGGGGATTTCTCCTTATTTCCTTTTTTGGCTATGGGACAGGAAGTGAAAGGAAATTTCCACTAAGGGAAACAGATGGTAGAAAAAGACTGACAGCAGTTTAACCCTCTCTTATTCTATCCAAAATGAAAAAAATGCTTTTAGTTTAATCAAATTTAATTTAGTTTAGTCTAATTTAAAGAAACAAATTTCTTCTTTTAAACTGATGGCGGAAATCATTGAGGCAGTTGGAGATGCTGGAGAAGAAATCAAATCTCTAAAATGGATTCCTAAAACGCTATCCCTTGAAGGCTGAAAATCCTTCACTGTGGGATTCTCCACCTGGGGTAGATGCCTTCAAGCACTGGTATGGTATATCACTCCGCCTATGGAAGGACAATGCATTCCTCTGTGGGGTTGGCTTGTAGACCTTCAGTAGCTCTCGCATCCATGACTTGAGCTTTGCGGACTGGGGTGGAGAATATGAAAGAGGAAGTGCATTTAGCAATTGAATAAGTCTTTCTTCATATGAACAGCTAACAAAAAGTCAGCACAAGCCACAAAGTCACAACACAAATCATTCTGATGTTTTGCCCGCCTAGATTTCCTTAGTCCTGCAGACTGGCCCACTTTCACAGGCTCTGGGTAGAAAAGACTGCAGACAGTTGGATTGTCAATGCAATTAGCAAAGGATATTGGATATAGTTTTCCAGATTCTCTTTCCAGATTTCTGTATACAAGCTCATATTTCAAAATGTTCAAATTAAAAAGCTTATGTTACTAAAAGAATTGTTGGCAGTGCGAGCAATTCACTAGTTCTTATCAAAGACCAAGAGAAAGGTCTTTTGGTAAATAAAACAGCAAGTTCAGACCAGTCCTGGACTTAAAACACAAAATTACTGTATACAATTCAGACAGTTTAGAGTGGAGTCCTTAGAGACCATATTTCGATAGTTGGGGAGAAAGATTGAATGTGTTTGATAGATCTCTCCAAGGCCTACTTTCATGTGCCAGTGGTTGCATCTCACCAAACATTGTGACCAACCATTATCAATTATCTCCACCGTTGGCCTAGTGACCTCCCCGCAGACGTTTTTAAAACTTCAGCTTTTTTCTCAGAACCTTTGTTTAAGCCTTGCTACTTATCTAATGTACTTTTTGTAAAAACCTTGGTGTAAAGTGATTTATTTCTTCTCTCCCTCTATAACTATTGCTTGCTTTTTCCCGTAGTATGTTGACATCAAATGGTTTTCCTAGCCGATCGTCATACATTTCCATGTTCTTCTGTTATGAGGATTCTTGTGATGTAACATAGACTAGCTATGGGTGTTTGTATGAGGTCGAAGTTGACCCATATTATGCCAATATGAAAATAAGCCAGGAAATGAAAACTACATTAAGTATTTGAAAACAATTTTACATAATCCATGTAAAAGGAAATACCGGACTGTACCAAAAGCTTTTAATGTTATTAGACCAAAATTAGAATCCCTTCATGATAATAGACCTCTTAATATTTGTTGCATGATAATTTGACATTGTTTTGCAGCGTTCTACAATGTATTTATCAGTAAAGTTAAAAACAATTGTCAGCAACTTCAAGGTAGGTTGCTGCCTAATTTCTGTTAATTTGTATTACAAAAAGTTACATATGTATTCATTTTTTAAACAAGCAAGAAACTCTAATGATCATCCTCCTTCAGTATTTCTCCCTCAGAATAAGATTTTTGCAAGCAATGCAACATATGTCAGCATCGTTTGCTGTAATAAGGCAGCGTAGAGGTACTGTTTGTAGGTGAGCGCACTTGCAACTGTCAGAAGGGCTCATTATCGCGGACAAAATGCTGGGAATCAGGCTGTAGAGAAAAGTGAAACTCCTTTACTGTGTATGTACAATGTTAAAATGAAGTCCAAATCCAGAACAAGAGTCAAATCAGATTTTCAAACATTTGCTAGAACTTTAAAAGTAAGTGCTAGTTAACAACATTTTGTATTGCAATTATTACCAATATTATTTACAACAATAGAAAAACACAATGTACTTAAGCTGATAACATACAAACAATTCAAATTTATTGTGTCTTTATTAAACACACCCATTAAACATTCACAATGCTGGAGGAAAATATAAGTGAATCCTTGGAGTTAAAAGCTGGTCAAACCTCCATTGGCAGCAATGACTTCCAGCAAGTGCTTTCGGTAGATCTGGATCAGACCTGCACAAGGTTCAGGAGGAATTTTTGACCATTCCTCTTTATGAAACTGCTTCAGCTCAGACACATTTGTAGAATCAATGCATAAAAAAACAATTGCTCCTGCGCTCGAGAGATTGCCATATGGTAAATTGAAGAAGAGAGAAATCTTCACAAATCATGCCACTGCATCGGCTGTGCTGCCACTCTCAAAAGGTCAGGGAAACCCAGAGGTAATTCTAAAAGAAAACAAGGACAGAGGGCATACCAGCCTTGCGCATTACCTTTGCAACACTAACATTTATTATAAGTAAAATTGCATACTCACAAATGAGTGATAAAATCAAGCAAATAATACAAAAGTCCATCATTTGCATCATCCTGCAAGATCTGCTGAGACGTAGACTAGGGTGGGATGAGAAAGTCCAAAGTAGTCTGACATGTTTCAAGGGTGGCCCCTCTTCCTCAGAGCTGAATTTGGACTGAAGGCAAATGGTTTTTCCCCAATGGAGAATTAATTAATTATTTGTTTATTTTTTGTAATCAATTGTATTGTAGAATGTTTGGTGTGTGTCATTCCACAGCATCTCTATGGGGTTAAGGTCTGGTCTCTTTTTTCTCTGAAGACAGTCTGTTGTGGATTTACTTTGATGCTCAGGATTGTGCCTTGGGAGTCATCTTGACTGGGCATCCACTTCTGGGAAGAGTAGCCCCAATGTTAAACTGTCTCCATTTATGGACAATATGTCTTTTGATTTATGGATGCCGAAAGACTGTGAGATTGCTTTGTATCCCTTTGCAGCTTTATGCAGATCATCTACTCTTTATCATATGTTTTCAGAGAGCTCCTTATTGCAAGGTATGGTTCGTTGATGCTTCCTATGAACAACAATCTTAAAATGTTGGAGTGTCATTTATCAATCAAAGTAGCTCTAAACTACATATCCAAACTCATTTAATTAATTTTCTCACTCCTGGTGTGCAAACTACTGACTCCAATTAGTTTTCGTTGAATTAATTAGTCTATGGGTTCACTTACATTTTCTCCAAACTGTGAATGTTTAATGGGTGTGTTCAATTTAGACAATGCCTGTGTGCATGGCCGTCTTTAACACGGGGCAAAGGGGGCTGATGCCCCCCCGAGCCCAGTCATTGCTGTGGGGTCCAAAGCAGCAGCCCCTTGAGCCCACTCCAGAGACGGAACTACCAGCAGGGCATTCAGAGGGGCAAAGTCGATGGAGGGTGCCAACCCGCGCACAGCACAATGCAGGATCCCAGCACAGGGAATAGAACGTGGAGGAGGGGGTGGGAACCATAGCCTGCTTCATAACTCCCTCTGCCCTTCTAACCACACCCACCCCGTGCCATTACTGCATACACTGGCTGCTCCCTCTGGGGACATGCCCTCAATACTTAAGATACTCTTTCTCCGGAAACGCTGGCAAGGGGATGTCACGGATGGGCTGTCACTGGTCTCTGGTATGTGAAGGCTGCGGGGACAAGAGTGCTGCACATGTCAGCCGGAGAGCGGGATGGGTCAGGGGGAGAGGAAGGAAGAGGATTTAGTCCAGGCTCCAAGCAGACAGCTAAATACACATGAGTGGATTGCAATCCTTATGTGTATGCATGGTACCCAGGCTGTGTGTTCTGCCAGGCCAGGTCTCCTCACCTCACCCTGCAAACTCCAGGACTGGTGGGGGCGGGGTGTACTTTACTAGGGGTCAGCCCAATTTACCAAAAATCTGCCCCTGTAAAAATAAACAGACTGCGCGCCTGTGAACAATATTGAATTATGTACCCCAGAAGCCTGTTCAAAAAACTCCCATAGCTGAGTTCTGCCCTATTGCTAGGACATTGCTATGAAACACTAGCCTTTGTTGCTTTCCTCCACCATCACATGATGTCTGCTCCCTCAGATTTAAAACTGCACATGCACTTTCTTCACTGTTGCCATGGTGATGAGCTCAGCATCATGGCAATGAGGTAGATGGTGCACAGCATTTGAATCAGAGAGCTTGGGGAGGACACCAGTGGCTGGAGTGCCACAGCAACATCTCTTTTGGATGTTGCACATTGCTATCTACCCTGTTGTCATGGCATTGAGCTGGGCACCATTGAAATGGGAGAGAAAGCGTTAATGGTGTTTGAGTCAGAGGGAATGTGCTCTTGTAATGGCAGAGGTGATCATAAGTATTTGGAGCTCCACAAGTCAGCCCGAAAAACTCCCACAGCCGGTGTTCCCCCATTCTGTTTCTAGGATATAACTATAATGCTCCAGCCATAGATGCCCTCCTTTTCCATCACAAGACGCGCTCTCAGATTCAAATAATGCACATTCCCTTCCCTGTTGTCATGGTGCTGAGCTCAGCACTCTGGCAACTGGTTAAATGGTGCCTGTGTGGCGTGAATGCTAGCGTGTTCTTGTGATGGTGGAGGCAAGCATCATTGGCCGGAGCGCCATTGCAACTTACTAGCTCAGTAATCGCGTTAATTGAAGAGAAGAACTAGTTTTGCTTGGGTCGGGACTCAAGAGATCGTACACACTCACCATAGTAACTGCACAACAGATCGCTTACACAGTCTCTCTATTCAATTTGCAGCTGCAGGCATATGGGGCATGTTGTTGGGGAGCAGAAACTGGAGTCAGCTGACCTGGGCTGGTACAGAGCTGGAGGACATGGAGTGAAGGAGACATTTGGAGGGAGCCAAGAGCTTGCATGCAAGCAGGGATAACTGAATAGAAACTGACTGACAGGTGACAGCAAGTGAATGTCACTGATCCCATCCTTACCTAGCACTGCCACTTATCCTTTATCCCCAAAGGCACTGCCACTTATCCCATCCTCCCCACAACTGCCACTGATCCTATCACCCCCCGAGCACTGCCACTGATCCTAACCCCCCCACCAGCACTGCCACTCATCCCACCCCCCCAGTACTGCTACTCATCCCACCCCCCCACCCCCCCAGTACTGCCACTCATCCCATTCCCCCCTCCAGCAACAAATAGGTGAGTGGTAATGATGTGCAGTAACTACTAGCAACCAATCAGTGAGCGGTAATCATGTGCAATAACTTCTACCAACCAATCAGTGAGCAGTAATGTGTGCTGTAACCTCTGCCAACTAATTTAAATTGCTTCTTGATCTGCTGCATTAAACTGATTTTGAGTCCAACTGCTATTCATGGAATGTCTCAGAGAAAGTGGAGAGCGAAATAGGGTCGGGGGGGGGTTGCCCAGGGTCCAATCAATATTAAAGACAGCCCTGCCTGTTTGTGTGTTTTAAGAGGCCATGATCTATATACAATATCTCATAAAAGTGGGTACACCCCACACATTGTTGTAAATATTTTATTATATCTTTACATGTGACAACACTGAAGAAATGAAACTTTGCTATTATGGGGAGCTATTATGGTAACATTTTCACTTAGGGGTGTACTCACTTTTGTTGCCAGCGGTTTAGACATTAATGGCTGTGTGTTGAGTTATTTTGAGGGGACAGCAAATTTACACTGTTATACAAGCTGTACACTCACTACTTTATATTGTAGCAAAGCATCATTTCTTCAGTGTTGTAACATGAAAAGATATAATAAAATATTTACAAAAATGGGAGGGGTGTACTCACTTTTGTTACATACTGAAATTTTATTTGTATAATAGAACAGATATTGCCTGACATCATGGTTTTCACATCAGTAACCATATTAACCTTTGAAACTTACTTTAGGGAATATTTGAAAGAATGAAGGGTCAAATGTAATATGTATTCTGAGTCAGAGTCTTACAAAATGACATTTAGCTCTAATTATAAAGGAAACTGATATCTTTGCTATTGTGCACCCCATAATATGATATCTGACCAAATTGCTCCAACCTGAGCCGTAATTTAAAACACATTTTTGATGATATTATCTGTTATTGGAATCCCTCACACTAAGCATTGAATTTCATTACAGGTTGGACAAAACATACAAACGGATGAGAGCGCTTTAGAAGATTTGCTATTACTACAGTGTGCTGCAGCAGTCTATAGAGTCAGACATATCTGGTGAGGCTGGTCAGGTTATTGATATTGCTTATTCTGCACTTCATCTCTGTGTAGAGGCAACCACCTTAGTAGCTACATTTCCACAAACAGTGGGAGCATGGAGAATGAACATAGCCACTGTCTGACAGGATATCAAATCACGGGAGCAAAATAAAGGAATATGAAGATCTGGAGGAAGTTGAGACCAATAGAAGGCACGTTTTTGAATTAGGAATATCTACTTGAACAAATCTTTTTTTACTAGAGTTTAGTGTCACTTTAATTTTTCTACATGTTCCCTATAACATAGCAAATTATCACTTTTCATGTTCAGGTTCACTTTAACCACTTGCCAACCGCGATATAGACGAATGATGTCTACAGCGCGATCATCCAGTTTTGGGAGGGCATCGGACTCAGCTGATCACAGTGGCCCTTTACCACATGATCAGCTGTTTCCAATCACAGCTGATCATGATGTAAACACACGTGCCAGTCATCGGCATTCCTTTTCTCACGCTGTGACGCTGTGAGAGGAGAGACGGTAACCGGCAAGTGTTAAAAGGGGCATCTACACTGATAATCAGGGCACTGTACCAGGTATCAGTGCTTCCTCATCAGTGTCCTTCGCTGCTGCCTATTAGTTTGTTTGGACTAAACTGGTCCAAATAAACTACTTCACTAGGCTAGGTTCACACTGATGCTGTGTGAGTTGAGTCAGTTTTGCAGTATGATTTTATCAGTTGATCCGGTTCAGAGGCAATTCCATAGTTACATAGTAGGTAAGGGTGAAAAAAGACAATAGTCCATCCAGTTGAACCCGTGCAGGTGCACATGTGTCAGTATCTATAATTATTTCCCATATCCCTTTTCTGCTCTTTAAGATGCACAACCAAGAGTCTTTTAAAAATATCCATACTCCCCACTGTCACAACCAATTGTGGAAGAGAGTTCCACATCCTTATTGCCTTGACAGTGAAAAAACCCCTGTGCAGTTTAAGTTTAAACCGCTTCTACTCCAATCTCATTGTGTGGTCCCGTATCCTCGTACACTCCCTGAGACTGAATCGTTTTTTTCCTATGCTGGGATCCCCATTGAGTTATTTGTAGATCGCTGTCATGTCCCCTCTCAAGCTTCGCTCCTCCAGCAAGATTACATTTAGGGCTAGCAGTCATTCCTTGTAATTGAGGGCGTCCAGTCCCCTTATTAGTTTCATTGCCCTTCTTTGGACTCTCTCCAGGCAGCTCCAGCACATCCCACCTGAGGACTGGTGACCAGAACTGGACAGAATACTCCAGATGTGGCCGAACCAGAGTTTTATAAAGTGTCAGGATTATCATTATATCCCTGGAGTATATCCATTTTTTAATGCATGCTAATATTCTGCCGACTTTGGCAGCTGCAGTTTGACATTGCAGGCTATTACTTAATCTGTCATTTACTAGGACCCCCAGATCCTTCTCCATCCTTGATTCCCCCAGCGGTGCTCCCCCTGGTGAGTAGTTTGCATTTATGTTTTTTTGCCCCCAAGTGCATTACTTTACATTTCTCCACATCAAACCTCATTTGCCATTTGGTTGCCCACTCAATTATTCTGTTCAGGTCATTCTGCAAAATCATTGCCCTGCTTATCTTTGTGTCATCCGCAAAAACTGAGATTGAGCTATTTATGCCATCCATTTATGAATATATTGAATAGAATTGGTCCCAAGACAAACCTTGGGGTACCCCACTCACCACTCCAGACCAGTACATGTTATTTATCATCACACTTTGGACCCATCCCTGTAACCATTTTTTTACCCAAGCACAAACCTTATGGTCCATGCCTGCAGACTTCAGCTTGTAATTTAAGTGTTTATGGGGGACTGTAGCAAATGCTTTTGCAAAATCCAGATACACCACATCCACAGACCTTCCCCTATCTAGATGGCAGCTCAATTCCTCGTAGAATGTTAGCAGATCCAAAGCGCTTTTCATGCGATTTGGATACAGCTGTGATATCTGGTCTCTCTCTCTCTCCTTCTCCCTTTCTCTCCTAGAATGTTACCTTAAGGCAGTTGCCACACAATTCTAAGCCAGTAAAATCGCACTTCTCTAAACTTGCACAGTTCCCTTTTCAAAATCCCATCAGAATAGCACTGCATAGATGTGAGCAGCCTCCATAGAAAGCCATGTCATTTCAATTGATATGCGATTCGATGCATTCTGGAATGCATCAGAGTGAACCTTGGCTTACAGTTGCAACAGCTGTAAGCGCTATATAAATGGTACGTTGCCTCAGCTACATATAGATTACAGCCCTGTGTTCCGGCAGAGGGATTAGACCTTTCTTTTCTGCTCATGGAACAAAATCAAATCAGATTCAGAGGAAACTTTGTATTCCATAAAGGTGGGTTGATAATGTAACAAACTCAGTCCCGGCCAATTTGTCTCAGAACAGGTTTTATTACACACTAAATTCTACTAGAATAAAAAAAATGTTTTATCCTCCCCAGGCCAGCCCCAAAGGAGCCACCCTGACTCCCCCCTGCAGCACCCAGCCCCCCTCCATCTTGGAACCAGTAGGTGCTGTTCAGCGACTCCAGCCCAAACCAACCCGCCTGGTGAGCAGAGAGTACCTGGAGCAGAGCTTCAACCTGAGATAGGGGTTGGGAGAAGGCAGGGAAGAGAGAGGGTGGGAGTGAGGTCAAGTCACTGCACCATGGGCCTCTGGGTTGTATTTGCCCCCTGTGTCAAAAGTTGCCAGTCAGCCCCTGTAGTATGCACTTGATCACCTACTCCTCTAGGACCCAGAGAGATTCACATGCTCCCTCTTATGTTTAAATTATACTTTTTCTTTCCGAGTCCTTCTTGTGGCCACCTTGCCTTTTGTCACAGGTGTCACATGCTTTTTAGCTGCGGGTCTTCCATGAAAACCACTTATGGCCAAATTTTTCTAGACTGTAGCTGGGTGTATCATTATCCCACTGGTTTCTGCCTAGTTTGAGCTGATGGTGCCACTGAACAATGAAGTCAGCATTATGCATCTTTCAATTTATTTTTAGTTTCCATGGCCAAACTGTGCAATTTGGGCCTGAAGCTTTCCTATTTCTTTGAGTTTCTGCAGAAGAGTTTGGGCAGCTCATCTGGAATCATCTGGAAACATCTGTCTTCCTTGAAATTTTTTTCCTGTGAATGACCTTGTTGATTTTGAAAGACTATCCTTGGCACTCTGTTCACTATTAACCACTTGCCAAATAAATTTACTGCTGGCGGGCAACTCCCCCACTGTATTGGGCTGCTGTGAGCGACCCAGATACCAGATGGAAGTCATTCATGACAAACAATTGCTGTTACAGTGATCATCACCATAGCAAGCAATCACACTGTAAAAAAACAACAAATCCCTGATCACCCCCAGACTAGCACAGTGTCACTATGGTAACACTGAATTACTCTAATGTGAGTATGTAAAAAAAAAAAAGAAAAAAATCTTAAAAAAGAATACAAATTTCAAAAATTGAATAAAGTAATATAATATTATAAACATCAATATATATTTGTACCTAAATAAACTTTTTACCCTTGGGTCACGTGCATATACAGTATCTCACAAAAGTGAGAACACCCCTAACATTTTTGTAAATATTTCATTATATCTTTTCATGTAACAACACTGAAGAAATGACACTTTGCTACAATGTAAAGTAGTGAGTGTACAGCTTGTATAACAGTGTAAATTTGCTGCCCCCTCAAAATAACTCAATACACAGCCATTAATGTCTAAACCACTGGCAACAAAAGTGAGTACACCCCTAAGTGAATATGTCCAAATTGGAGACAAAGTGTCAATATTTTGTGTGGCCACCATTATTTTCCAGCACTTCCTTAACCATCTTGGGCATGGGTTTCACCAGAGCTTCACAGGTTGCCACTGGAGTCTTCTTCCACTCCTCCATGATGACACCACGGATCTGGTGGATGTTAGAGACCTTGCACTTCTCCACCTTCCATTTGAGGATGTCCCACAGATGCTCAATAGGGTTTAGGTCTGGAGACATGCTTGGCCAGTTCATCACCTTTACCCTCAGCTTCTTTAGCAAGGCAGTGGTCGTCTTGGAGGTATTTGGGGTCGTTAGGGAGGGGATCATGTCCTGCTTCAGTATGTCACAGTACATGTTGGCATTTATGGTTTCCTCAATGAACTGTAGCTCCCCAGTGCCGGCAGTACTCATGCAGCCCCAGACCATGACACTCCCACCACCATGCTTGACTGTAGGCAAGATACACTTGTCTTTGTGTTCCTCACCTGGTTGCCGCCACAAATGCTTGACACCATCTGAACCAAATAAGTTTATCTTGGTCTCATCAGACCACAGGACATGGTTCCAGTAATCCATGTCCTTAGTCTGCTTGTCTTCAGCAAACTGTTTGGGGGCCTTCTTGTGCATCATCTTTAGAAGAGGCTTCCTTCTAGGACTACAGCCATGCAGACCAATTTAATGCAGTGTGCGGCGTATGGTCTGAGCACTGACAGCCTTACCCCCCTTCCCCTTCAACCTCTGCAGCAATGCTGGCAGCACTCATACATCTATTTCTTAAGGACAACCTTTGGATATGACACTGTGCATGTGCACTCAACTTCTTTGGTAGACCATGGTGAGGCCTGTTCTGAGTGGAATCTGTATTGTTAAACCACTGTATGGTCTTGGCCACAGTGCTCTAGCTCAGTTTCAGAGTCTTGGCAATCTTCTTATAGCTACTTTATATAGAGCAACAATTCTTTTTGTGCTGCGTTGAACTTCCAATGACCAGTATGAGAGAGTGAGAGTGGTAACACCAAATTTAACACACCTGCTCCCCATTCACAGCTGAGACATTGTAACACTAATGAGTCACATGACAGCGGGGAGGGAAAATGGCTTAATTGGACCCAATGTGGACATTTTCACTTAGGGGTGTACTCACTTTTGTTTCCAGCGGTTTAGACATTAATGGCTGTGTGTTGAGTTATTTTGAGGGGACAGCAAATTTACACTGTTATACAAGCGATACTCTCACTACTTTACATTGTAGCAAAGTGTCATTTCTTCAGTGTTATTATAATATAATTAAAGTATGTACAAAAATGAGAGGGGTGTACTAATTTTTTGTGAGATGGTGTGCGTGTGTGTGTGCGCGCATTGAATTTGAAGGCGTTCCGTTAAACTAACCTGAATGGGAACTGCAGGGTAACACGTTAAAAAATGCGCTAAAGTCAGAATTTTTTTTTTTGCACTTATGAGAGAAGGTCCTTCGTTATTGTACAGTAATTTCTACATTATGCTTACAAAATGCTCAACAAAGCCATAAATGTAATTGAGACATAAAGGATAATGCAGGTTTAACAAACTTTCCAAGCCTGAAACAGCATTAAAGTTTTCTGTTCAAATGCAGTACCTAATTTTTGCAGAAACGGCCTGTTATTGGCAGACACAAGGTTTGCATCCTGCAGCACTTCTATATAACGAGTACAAGAGGAAGCCTACTGGGAGCGGAGTACAAAATCACGCAATTACTATATCGGGCTGGCTGCTTTTACCTCACACAGTCTTTCCTCTTCTTAAATTAGATGCCCATCCATACTGAATGTGTAGGGAGGGCAGGAGAATGCAAATGCTTTGGTCCTGTACAGGTTTGCCAGTGTTAAGTACGGGCTGCAAACAAAATATTTACAGTTTTGTAGTGCATGTCATTGTTTAACCACTTGACCACTGGGCACTTAAACCCCCTTAACAACCAGACCAATTTTCAGCTTTCAGCGCTCTCACACTTTGAATGACAATTACTCAGTCATGCAACACTGCACCCATATGAAATTTGCGTCCTTTTTTTCACACAAATAGAGCTTTCTTTTGATGGTATTTAATCATCACTGGGTTTTTTATTTTTTGCGCTATAATTAAAAAAAAGACCGAAAATTTTGTAAAAAAATGAATTTTTCTCAGTTTCTGTTATAAAATTTTGCAAATTAGTAATTTTTCTTAATAAATTTTGGCCAAAATTTATACTGCTACCTATCTTTCGTATAAAAAAAACAAATTAGTGTAAATTATTTGGTCTTTGTGAAAGTTATAGAGTCTACAAGTTATGGTGCAAATCACTGAATATTGATCATACCTGATGTACTGACGGCCTATCTCATTTCCTGAGACCCTAACAAGCCAGGAAAGTACAAATACCCCCCAAATGACCCCTTCTTGGAAAGTAGACATTCCAAGGTATTTAGTAAGAGGCATGGTGAATTTTTTGAAGTTGTAATTTTTTCCCACAATTCTTTGCAAAATGAATTTTTTATTTATTTATTTTTTTCCCCCCAAAATTGTCATATGTTAACAGGTTATTTCTCACACCCAGCATATGCATACCACAAATTACACCCCAAAATACATTCTACTACTCCTCCTGAGTATGGCGATACCACATGTGTGAGTCTTTTACACAGCCTGGCCACATACAGAGGCCCAACATGTAGGGAGCAAT
Source organism: Glandirana rugosa (assembly GCA_018402905.1). Classification (NCBI taxonomy): domain Eukaryota; kingdom Metazoa; phylum Chordata; class Amphibia; order Anura; family Ranidae; genus Glandirana; species Glandirana rugosa. The sequence goes on along the minus strand of BLSH010162783.1, from coordinate 636,751 downwards.
GTCAGGCGTTCTAGGAGCATAAATTACACAGAAAATTTCCTGACTACCTCTTGCACTTTTGAAGGTCCGGGAGCACCAGGCCAATGGAAACGCCCAAAAAATGACCCCATTTTGGAAAGCAAACACCCCAACGTATAATCTAGGAGGCATAATGAGTCTTTTGAACGGTTCATTTTTTCCACAAGTTTTTGGTAAATGTGGAAAGAAAATGAAAACGCATTTTTTTTTAACACAAAGTTGTCAATTTATACAATATTTCTAACACACAGCATGTACCCCACAAAAATGACACCCCAAAATATATTCTGCTACTTCTCCCGAGTATGGCGATACCACATGTGTGAGACTTTTACACAGCGGGACCACATACAGAGGCCCAACATGCAGGGAGCACCGTCAGGTATTCTAGGGGCATACATTTAGAATCTAATTTGACCATCTTTTACACTATTGTGAGGCACTGTGGTGGCATATATAGGCACTGTAGTGGCACAGATGGGCAGTAGAATAGCACGGATGGGCACTGTAGTGGCACGGATGGGCACTGTAGTGGCACGGATGGGCAGTGTAGGGGCATGGATGGGCAGTGTAGGGGCATGGATGGGCAGTGTAGGGGCATGGATGGGCAGTGTAGTGGCATGGATGGGCAGTGTAGTGGCATGGATGGGCAGTGTAGTGGCACGGATGGGCACTGTAGTGGCATGGATGTGTCACGGATGAGAACTGATGTGGTATGGATGAGCATGAATGAGGCACAAATGAGCCATGGATGGGGATGGATGAGCCGCGGATGGGCGGGTGAGCATGGATGGATGGATGGATGGGTGAGCACGGCTGGGTGGGTGAGCATGGATGGGTGAGCATGGATGGATGGATGGGTGAGTGCGCATGGCTGGGTGGGTGAGCATGGATGGATGGATGGCTGGGTGAGCACGGCTGGGTGGGTGAGCACAGATAGATGGCTGGGTGAGCATGGATGGATGGATGGCTGGGTGAGCATGGATGGATGGATGGCTGGGTGAGCATGGATGGATGGATGGCTGGGTGAGTAGGTAGGTACGAGTGGGTCGGTAGGTAGGTAGGTACGAGTGGGT
>BLSH010162783.1:613109-635647 GCA_018402905.1 Glandirana rugosa | reverse complement strand
TTTTTTTTTTTTTTTTTTTTTTCTACATACTGTCATCAGTCAGTATCCCTGATCACCTCCACTCCAGTCATATGATGATGCTGTACTGCACTGGTGACAGTAGTTTAACCACTTCAGCCCCAGAAGCATTTATCCCCTTAATGACCAGAGCATTTTCTGCAAATCGGCACTGTGTGGCTTTAACTGACAATTGCGTGGTCGTGCAACATCGTACCCAAACAAAATTGATGTCCTTTTTTTCCCTACAAATAGAGCTTTCTTTTGGTGGTATTAGATCACCTCTATGTCACTTCTGCTCACTGCTATAAACAAAAAAAAGAGCGATAATTTTGAAAAAAAAAACAATATTTTTTACCTTTTGCTATAATAAATGTAAAAAAATATATAAAAAAACAAATTTATTCATCAGTTTTGGGCGATATATTTACTTCTACATATTTGTGGTAAAAAAAAAATAGCAATCTGAGTTTATTGATCACTTTGCAAAAATGTTGCCACGTTTACAAACCATGAGAGTTCATTTATGATGTTTTTACTAGTAATATCGGTGATCTGCAATTTTTATCGGGACTGCAATATTGTGGGGGACAGATCGGACGTTTTTGACACTTTTTTTGGGACCATTGACATTTATACAGCGATCAGATATAAAAATAGCCACTGAATACTGTGTAAATGTCACTGGCAGGGTTAACCTGCAGGTGCAGGGGGCAGTCAAGGGGTTAACTGTGTTCCCTAGGTGTGTTCTAACTGTATGGGGGCTGGGCTGCCAGGGGCATGACAGATCTAACTGATCCCAATCACAGGGATCAGTAGATCACTGTCATGCCACCTGACACAGCGGGGAACCGCCGTGTTTACATCTGCTGTTCCCCGATTTTCTCCGAGGACCCCACTCAGGGAGCGTGCGGTGGGCACGAGAGCACACCATCGGTGGCGAGTGCTCGAATCGGCGTTTATAGAGAGCAATCTGCGCTATGCTGCCAACTTGCAGCAGTAAATGTACGTGAGCTGGTCGGGAACCGGTTAAAAAAATAATTGTGAAAACATTTTTTATTTAATTTTTTAATTTTCCAAAAAATTGTGACAAAAAATTACAACTTCAAAAAACTCACCATGCCTCCTACTAGATACCTTGTGCTGTCCACTTTCCATAAAGGGGTCATTTGGGGGTATTTGTACTGTCCTGGCAATTTAGGACCTCAAGAAATGAGATATGCCGTCAGTACATTCGGTTGGATACATTTTCAAATATACTGTATATGCCATAGTTGGTAGACTCTATTGCTTTCACACAGACTAATATATACTGAGTTGTGTTATTTTTACCAAAGAAATGTAGCAGACTATATTTTTGCCTAAATTTGTGTGAAAAAAATGATAGAAATTTTATATTGTACCCATATGAAATTTCTATCTTTTTTTTCACACAAATAGAGCTTTATTTTGGTACTATTTAATTACCGCTGTTTTTTTTTTTTTTGCTAAATAAACAAAAAAAGGCCAAAGGTTTTGAAAAAAAAAGTTTTCTCTTAGGCCGCTTTCACACTGGTACCGCCCGAGCATCAGCGATAAACCGCCGCTAATTTAGCAGGGATCTAGCGATGTAATAGCAGTGCTATGGCGCCGCTATTTGGGCAGCAGCACGGCACTTTTAACCCCCCCCAAAAGGGGTTAAACAGGGGTCAAAAGTGCAGCCGCTTTGGGAGTGGTGCCCATTCATTCCAATGGGCAGGGGCAGTGGAGGAGCGGTGCATACACCGCTCCTTCACCGCCCCAAAAATCATGCATGCCGGAATTTAATTTTCCTCCCACAATTGCAACGCCCCGAGCCACCCCAGTGTGAAAGGACACACTGGGTTTAATGGGGAGATGCTTTAAAGGCACTATTTTTAGCTAAATAGCACATGTAAAGCACCCCAGTGTGAAAGGGGCCTTAGTTTCTGTTTTAAAAATTTGCAAACACATATTCTTTCTTCATAAATTTAGGCCAAAATGTAGTCTGCTACATTTCTTTGGTAAAAATAACCCAACTCAGTATATATTATTTAGTCTGCGTGAAAGTTATAGAGTCTACCAACTATGGTATATAATGTGTTTTTCTTCATTTCTGTTATCATTTCTGTGCTGCATGACCGCGCAATTGTCATTCAAAGTGCAACATCTATGAAAGCTGAAAATTGGTCTGGGCAGGAAGGGGGTAAACGTGCCCACTATTGAAGTGGTTAAATACTACCAAAAGAAAGCTCTATTAGTGTGAAAATGAATTATGTAAATGTAATTTATGTGTTGCACAACCAAGCAATTGAATTGATAATTATAATGGTGTGGATGCGCTACCAGTTAATAAATACATCAATAAACAGATAAATATATAAATAATAAATAAGCAAACGTGACTAATAATATAATAAAAGTTGCACAAGATGTGAATATCAGGAAATTAATCCTTAATTGTAAAAGGTGAAAAAATGATGTGGAATGGACACCCTAAAGGTGCTGACAAAAAGTGCTGAGTGCTCCAGGTTTATTGTGCAAGGTAAACAAATATTTCATGCAAATGATTGAAGTCCAAAAAAAGTCTCTATAATTGTCAAAAAAAGTGCTAAGTGCTGCCAATATATACATGCATAATAAACAGATGCTTCGTACAATAAAAAAAAAAAATCCAGAAAAAGGGGGATCCTTGTATATTCAATGCCAATAGTGGTTTGGTCACTGATGATCTTCCGTTAGTGTAAACTTCTGTGATCCTTCTTATCAAATGTGCAAATACCAAGCTAGCAAAGTGCAAGGTGCTCCCTCCACCAGGTGAAATGGACTCTCACCTTAATTGGTGACCCCCACTTGGGTCAAATCAGGCTTATGGTATAACTCTTTCTCTTGATGGAACAAGGCCACTTTAAATAAACCAAGGAGTGCTAACCACACTTAATAAATGAAATCAAAGTGCTAATCGCACGAAGTATAAAACCATAAATGCTAATCGCATCAGAGAGATAAATAACCTGGTGCTAACTGCACAGGGTTTAAGAACAAGTTCCTTCCAATATAGAAACACCCAGTGCAGGAAAACTTCAACATAAACTCTCTTGGTGCGGAAAACTCACTGGTATAAACAATTAAAAATTCAACCGTGGCTCCCAGGTTAGCATGAAAAATAAAGAAAGTTTTATAGTGCAATATGTACAGCAACTTATGAATAAACCATGCCGCCCCTTTGGAAAACTACTCACATTTTATTAAAATTTAAACAGCATAAAAACAAGTAAAGGATGATCTCACGTAAGTTACAGGATACCACCGCCAGGCTCTGCCTCTACATGTTACGCCACTTGCCGTCGTGGCTTCGTCTGGACTCAAGCCGAGCGGGTGCAATGGGGTGGAATTTATAAGTGTATAGAGTGAAAATGAATTGCAGCTGATTACATTAGTGTATGGAGTGAGAGTTGGTTGCAGCTGATTAAATTGTTGACAAGCTGCGCCTGCGATGCCCATAGGACGGTATTGGCGTCTCCATAGTGATTCACATTGTTAATACTGTGGACAGCGCTGCCAAATGCATTATGCTGCTCGCGCATGCACAGTAATGGCGGTCGTGGTCATTTTGTTGAAGCCCATAAATGAATGGGATAGAAGAAAAGGTGCTATATATGATACGTGCACCTACATAGCACCTACATAATAAATAGTTGAGTGCCGAACTGATTAGAAGGTGATAAACTATTTACATGTATGTGTTATGCAAGGTATAATTATAATATACAACAAAGAGACTGGATATGGCCGGCAACTATTTACTTGTGGCCCTATTTCAGACTTCATAGTGCTCAGTGCTTATATTAAGAAGAAAAATGATATATATCCCGCAGGGTCAGATAAATAAATGTCTCCAAACACTTGCAGCGCCTAAGATTAAGGAACCATTGAATAAATGTAAGAAAAATTTATAATCTGTAACCAACAAAAAGAGATGGAAATAAATATGACAGTTCTTAAAACCTAAACTTTAAAACAAAAAACCAAGGGTTTGCAGGTAAAAAACTTGCTAGTTCATTTGTTCAAAACTGACGCATATTCAATATAAGTCCAGCTCCGGCCTGTAAGGTTTACCCCGCTTCACGACCAGGCCATTTTTTGCGATACGGCACTGCGTTATTTTAACTGACAATTGCGCGGTCATGTGATGCTGTTCCCAAATAAAATTGATGTCCTTTTTTTCCCACAAATATAGCTTTTTTTTTTTGTAATTTGATCACCTATTTTTTGCGCTAGAAACAAAAAAAGACCGACAATTTTGAAAAAAAAAACAATATTTTTTACTTTCTGCTATAAAACATATCCAATAGAAAAAATTTAAATAATCAAATTTCTTCATTAATTTAGGCCAATATGTATTCTGCTACATGTGTTTGGTAAAAAATCCCAATAAGCATATATTGATTGGTTTGCGTAAAAGTTATAGCGTCTACAAACTATGGGACAGATTTGTGGAATTTTTTTTCTTTTTACTAGTAATGGCGGCGATCAGTGATTTTTAGCAGGAATGCAACATTGTGGCGGACAAAGCTGACACTAACTGACACTTTTTGGGGGCCAGTGACACCAATACAGTGATCAGTGCTAAAAAATTGCACTGTCACTGTACTAATGACACTGGCAGGGAGGTGGTTAAAATTGGGGGAGATCGAAGGGTTAAATGTGTTCCCTGGGAGTGCTTGCTAACCTTGTAGGGGGTGCTTGACTGGGGGAACACAGAGATCCGTGCTTAGCAGAAACACAAGATCTCTAACTTCTCCTCTGACAGAACGGTGATCTGCCTTGTTTACGTAGAAGTCCACCGTTCTGTCTGCCTAGGGAACAATCGGCAGGTCCCGGCAGGCATTGGGTCCAGCGGACCTGCTGATTGGCTCCCTCTGTGTCCAGTCACAGCGGGAGCGGGTCGCCTGTGGCAGCGTGCGTGCCCCAGACCCAAAAAAAAAAAGACATACAGGTACGTGATTCTGCACTGAAGGGCCACCCTGCCGCAGTACATGTGCGTGGGGCGGAAGCGGTTACAGAATATGTTACTTCAACATTTCACGTTCCTGATATGTGTCTGTGTTACCATGTGTCAAAAAGTACTGTTTTTTTTTTGCATTCTTTTATTTGTGTAAAATTTCTGGTGACCTTGCCAGTTCCCCTACTTTCCTATTTCAAACTGACCACACTAGGCAATGGCATGAGAGCACATCCCAGAAAATTGTACTGAAGTACTGGTTTTCTATAGAATTTTACAAAAGATTACAGAAGCTCATGTGACCCTCTCAGTTGTCACAAATTCCTCAAATTGTCATTATATGAACTGTACATATGTTCTGCTGCCTTCTCAAGCTATTAAGCCTCTTTCATTACTAATTGCTTCTATGGTTTTTTGAATTTCGCTATTCTGTTTACCGTTGTTAAAATGGAATTTAACTATCTGAGCACCACAAACTGAAAATACTATCTAATTCATTTGTAATATTCAAAGCAAACTCACCCATCCATCCATGTTTTATTTTAGTTGAGAAATCACTTTGAAAATCACCTAGCATTTCTGTCTGTGGCCATCTTAAAGTGATACTAAAGTCTCATTTTTTTCTTTAAAAATAACAAACATGTTATACTTACCTGCTCTGTGTAGTGGATTTGCACAGGGCAGCCTGGATCCTCCTCTTCTCGGGTGCCCATTCAGACATGGAGCCGTGGTTTGGCCCTGACCCCTCTCTCTCTCCTGATTTGTTAACTGACTTTGATTGATGGCAGCAGGAGCCAATGGCACCACTGCTGTGTCTCAGCCAATCAGAAGGGACAGGATGGATGGCCGAGGCACTCGTGTACATGGCTGGATTGGGATGGGGCTTAGTAAGTATTAGGGGTAAATATTACGGGGTTGAGGGGGGCTGCTACACATACAAGGTTTTTTATCTTAATGCATAGAATGCATTAACTTTTTCAGGTCCGCGCCATAGCCGAATGACGGCTACAGCGCGGCTCTAAAATGCCGGGAGGCCGTCAGTAGATGTCCTCCCCTTCGGCTCGCGCTGGGCGCACTCCCGCCGGCGCTGGCGGCGCGCGCGTGGGCCACTGCATGCCGCGTGAGCGTGCCCGCGGGTCAGGCGGATCCGATGTCTGCCAGAGACCCACTATCTCCTCACAGAGAGCAGGAACGGGGAACCGCCGTTGTAAACACGGCGGTTCCCCATTCTGTGAGGGGGGTGTAAACACGGCGGTTCCCCATTGACTTTGATTGATAGATTGATAATTGATTGATAATAATTTCATTGATGATTTGATTGATTGATAATCTTAGGCGCTGCAAGTGTTTGGAGATATTTTTATGAACAATTGGATCAGTTGTTTTTTGCGGGCAGCCTTTTCTACATAATAGATTTTAGATCTTGTTATTTTGTTTTTGTTGTCTATTCTAAGTGTGCGCGGGCGTTCTACCTAGATAAATAAATGTGATTGTAAAAAATGGTATAAATGTAAAATGTAGAGACACATCCCGGATTAACAATAAATCAAATACATTAAATAATCAAATAAAATAATTGTTATACTAAAATAACGAATTAAAATTAATTAAAAATAAACCCCTTCAGGTTTGAAACAAAGACAAATGGAACCTAGCAATAATACTTATAATAGGAGGTCAGATACATGATCTGCCCCATGATAATAAGGCAATCTCTTCCAAGTGCTCTATCTTGAGAATAATACATGTATAGGAATGGGGATTAAATTGAGTAGTATTAATAATTAAAATATACGTAAAAACAAACAGAATACTATATAATTAAAAGTATGGATAAGGCAACCTGGTGAAAGTGTATTAGTGTGCAACTATATGAAGATGTGTGTGGGAGTGTATGCTGAGCCATCCTAATCTGGATATGAAAATCGTTTATAGTGAAAGAGAAAAATATGTATATCAAGCTAATGATAAGACTCCTGAAAAGGACTAATAATCGCTAATGAAACAGCTGACATCAAAGTTGACATTATGACCTGTAGGTTGCAAGGTCTGCATCTCATGGATCCAGAATGATTCACGCTGGCTGAGTGTTTTCACCTTGTTGCTACCTCTCCAATGGGGGTGATATTTATCAATGGCCCAAAACTTGAGAGATGAAGGATCTTTATTGTGATGAGTAAAGAAATGCTTTGATACACTGTGTTTTGGGTAATCTTTGCTGATGTTTTGGACATGTTCTCTAATTCGCTTCCACATTGGTCCTTTCGTCCTCCCTATGTACTGAATTTTGCATGGACATTCCAAAGCGTAAACGAATCCTTCTGTTTTACATGTTATGAAGTCTTTAATTGTATAAGCCTTCCCAGTGACTGTTGATAGAAATTTTTCTCTTTTTATATTTTTTCTTTCAGTTTTGGTGCACACATAGCAACGTTTGCACGGGTAGAATCCTTTCCCTGTAAATGTAAATCCGGGTTCTTTCGGTGGATCTACCACATTCTGTGCTAGTTTGTCTCTCAAAGTGGGGGCTTTTCTATAGGTGAATCTTGGTTTCTCCGGTAGGATCTGTTTGAGATGTTTATCTGATTTCAGCACCTCCCAATGGCGAAAATCTTCTCAATCTGTTTATGTTGTATTCCATAATTCAGAACAATGGAGAGATTGTCTTGATATGATTCATTCCTTGTTTTATCTTCAATTAATCCTTGTCGGTCCAATTGATCTACCTCTTCAATCTTTTGTTGGATATATTGATCTTGGTATTCCTTTTGGACAAACCTTTCACCAATCATTGCCGCTTGTTCCCTGTAGTTCTTTTGTTTTGTGCAATTTATTTTTAGTTGCATAAATTGACCTTTGGGAATGTTTAGTAACCATGGTGCGAAATGACAGCTGGTAGTTGGTATGTAACCATTTCTGTCTACTGTTTTAAAATAAGTTTTGGTTTGGAATGTACCCTCCACTATTGAGATGGTAAGATCTAGAATGTTGATCTGCTGATGGTTTATTTCCCATGTGAACTAAATATTTCTATCATTAACAGTCACTTGATTTAGGTATTGTGATAACTCTTCTTCTGTACCGTTGCAAACTATTAATACATCATCAATGTATTTTTTATACAATTTAAGTCGAGACGGTGGGGATGTGTACATGCTAGTACTTTCCCACTCGGCCATGAAGATATTTGCCACACTGGGGGCAAATTTGGCCCTCATGGCTAAACCTCTGATCTGTTTATAAAACTGATTTTTATGCCAAAGGTAGTTATGTGTTAAGCAATATTCCAGGCTTTGTAGTAAGAACGCACGTTGTTTCCTTGGTATGTTGCTATATTCTTTAAGTGCCCATTTAGTGGTTCTAATTGCTTCTTGGTGTCCTATAATCGTATAAAGCGAATTGACATCAGCTGTGGCTAAGATACAGGGTCCATTTTCAATCTTTAATTCATTCAATATTTGTATAAGTTGTTTTGTATCTCGTAGGTAGGCTTTGGTCTGTTGTGCTAGCGGCTGCATAAAATGATCCAGGTATTGACCCATTCTGGCTCCTACTGATTAGATGCCATTTACAATAGGTCTACCTGGTGGGTTCTGGGTATTTTTGAGGATTTTAGGTACTGTATAGATAATGGGAATCCGGCAGGTATCTGGTACCAAGTATCTACTTTCCTTTTTATTGAGTAGACCTAGCATATACACATCCCCACCGCCTCAACTTAAATTGTATAAAAGATACATTGATGATGTATTAATAGTTTGGAACGGTACGGAAGAAGAGTTATCACAATACCTAAATCAAGTGGCTGTTAATGATAGAAATATTTCGTTCACATGGGAAATAAACCATCAGCAGATCAACTTTCTAGATCTTACCATCTCAATAGTGGAGGGTACATTCCAAACCAAAACTTATTTTAAAACAGTAGACAGAAATGGTTACATACCAACTACCAGCTGTCATTTCGCACCATGGTTACTAAACACAAAGGTCAATTTATGCGACTAAAAAGAAATTGCACAAAACAAAAGGACTACAGGGAACAAGCGGCAATGATTGGTGAAAGGTTTGTCCAAAAGGATGACAAGATCAATATATCCAACAGAAGATTGAAGAGGTAGATCAATTGGACCGACAAGGATTAATTGAAGATAAAACAAGGAATGAATCATATCAAGATAATCTCCCCATTGTTCTGAATTATGGAATACAACATAAACAGATTGAGAAGATTTTCAGACGCCATTGGGAGGTACTGAAATCAGATAAACATCTCAAACAAATCCTACCGGAGAAACCAAGATTCACCTATAGAAAAGCCCCCACTTTGAGAGACAAACTAGCACAGAATGTGGTAGATCCACCGAAAGAACCCGGATTTACATTTTTTGCAGGGAAAGGATTCTACCCGTGCAAACGTTGCTATGCGTGCACCAAAACTGAAAGAAAAAAAATATAAAAAGAGAAAAATTTCAATCAACAGTCACTGGGAAAGCTTATACAATTAAAGACTTCATAACATGTAGAACAGAAGGAGTCGTTTACGCTTTGGAATGTCCATGCAAAATTCAGTACATAGGGAGGTCGAAACGACCAATGTGGAAGCGAATTAGAGAACATGTCCAAAACATCAGCAAAGGTTACCCAAAACACAGTGTATCAAAGCATTTCTTTACTCATCACAAAAAAAGATCCTTCATCTCTCAAGTTTTGGGCCATTGATAAATATCACCCCCATTGGAGAGGTAGCAACAAGGTGAAAACACTCAGCCAGCATGAATCATTCTGTATCCATGAGATGCAGACCTTGCAACCTATAGGTCATAATGTCGACTTTGATGTCAACTGTTTCATTAGCCATTATTAGTCATTTTCAGGAGTCGTATCATTAGCTTGATATACATATTTTTCTCTTTCACTATAAACGATTTTCATATCCAGATTAGGATGGCTCAGCATACACTCCCACACACATCTTCATATAGTTGTACACTAATACACTTTCACCAGGTCACCTTATCCATACTTTTAATTATATAGTATTCTGTTTGTTTTCACGTATATTTTAATTATTAATACTACTCAATTTAATCCCCATTCCTATACATGTATTATTCTCAAGATAGAGCACTTGGAAGAGATTGCCTTATTATCATGGGGCAGATCATGTATCTGACCTCCTATTATAAGTATTATTGCTAGGTTCCATTTGTCTTTGTTTCAAACCTGAAGGGGTTTATTTTTAATTCATTTTAATTCGTTATTTTAGTATAACAATTATTTTATTTGATTATTTAATTTATTGTTAATCCGGGATGTGTCTCTACATTTTACATTTATACCATTTTTTACAATCACACTTATTTATCTGACCCTGCGGTATATATATCATTTTTTTCTTAATATAAGCACTGAGCCCTATGAAGTCGGCACAATGTCTCTAAAATAGGGCCACAAGAAAATGGTTGCTGGCCATATACAGTCTCTTTGTTGTATATTATAATTATACCTTGCATAACACATACATGTAAATAGTTTATCACCTTCTAATCAGTCCGGCACTCAACTATCCATTATGTAGGTGCTATGTAGGTGCACGTATCATATATAGCACCTTTTCTTTTATCCCATTCATTTATGGGCCTCAACAAAATTACCGCAACCGCCGTTACTGTGCATGCGCATGCATAAATTCCACCCCATTGCACCCGCTCGGCTTGACTCCAGACTAAGCTACGACGACAGGTGACGTAACATGTAGAGGCAGAGCCTGACGGTGGTATCCTGTAACTTACGTGAGATCATCCTTTACTTGTTTTTATGCTGTTGAAATTATAATAAAATGTGAGTAGTTTTCCAAAGGGGCGGCATGGTTTATTCATAAGTTGCTGTACATATTGCACTATGAAACTTTCTTTATTTTTCATGCTTACCTGGGAGCCAAGGTTGAATTTTTAATTGTTTATACCAGTGAAGTTTTCCGCACCAAGAGAGTTTATGTTGAAGTTTTCCTGCACTGGGTGTTTCTATATTGGAAGGAACTTGTTCTTAAACCCTGTGCGGTTAGCACCAGGTTATTTATCTCTCTGATGCGATCAGCATCGCTATCTTAGCATCTGTGCGATTAGCACATTTTGACATCTTGAAATTGATGCGATTAGCATTTACGGTTTTATACTTCATGCGATTAGCACTTTGATTTCACTTATTAAGTGCGGTTAGCACTCCTTGGTTTATTTAAAGTGGCCTTGTTCCAACAAGAGAAAGAGTTATACCATAAGCCTGATTTGACCCGAGTGGGGGTCGCCAATTAAGGTGAGAGTCCATTTCACCTGGTGGAGGGAGCACCTTGCACTTTGCTAGCTTGGTATTTGCACATTTGATAAGAAGGATCACAGAAGTTTACACTGAAGGAAGATCATCAGTGATCAAACCATTATTTACATTGAATATAAAGGATCCCCCTTTTTCTGGATTTTTTTTTTTTTTATTGCATGAAGCATCTGTTTATTATGCACGTATATATTGGCAGCACATAGAACTTTTTTTGACAATTATAGAGACTTTTTTTGGACTTCAATCATTTGCATGAAATATTTGTTTACCTTGCACAATACACCTGGAGCACTCAGCATTTTTGTCAGCAGTCCATTCCACATCATTTTTTCACCTTTTACAATTAAGGATTAATTTCCCGATATTCACATCTTGTGCAACTTTTATTATATTATTAGTCACGTTTGCTTATTTATTATTTATATATTTATCTGTTTATTGATGTATTTATTAACTGGTAGCGCATCCACACCAATATAATTGACAATTAATTTGCTTGTGTGACACACATTCAGTGGAAGCAGCAACCAGGCAACATACATCATAGCAGCGCATACCACTTTTTCTTTTCTATTTACACAACCAAGCAATTGGCAATTAAAGTAAGTGCTGAATAGCAAAAAATGCCCAGGTCGTAAAGGGGGTTAAACTTTCTAGTGGTCAAGTTGTTCAGTCATTGTGTAATCTTGTTTACACTATTATTTCATAATTTCATATGCACCTGAATTTAAATATATATATATATGTATATACATTTTAGTTTTTATCATTAAGATTACTACAATCACATTACTATGACTAAGAGAAGCTTCCCTTAAAATATGTAACGTTGGTTTATAAACACTAGAATAAAAATGTAAAATAAAATAGTTTAAAACAGGTTATAGCTTCCTATTAAATAACTCAAAAGAGTTAATGTTAGCAGATCCTCCTAATTATCTCCAGAGCTCTCTCTGGAGGTAAAGGGTTTGCTGATTCCAGTTTTGTTGGGATTTTACTTTTAGCAAACATCCTTTTTCATTATTATTGTGCAGTGGCACCTTTACAAGGTCACAGGATTGTTTAAGAAACCCTTTTTATCTTGTAATTATTTCTGGACAACATAAAGGCAGTTACGGCTTTTATCAAGGGAATAGCCAAGAGAAAATGTTCCCAAAAGACATATAAGCAGCTATTTTGTGGAGTAAATGGCCTTATCTTGTTCTTTAGTACTTTTGTTTCACCGGTCGACATCTACTTAGGAACAAAAAAGATGTACTGGTGACACACTACCCGTCTTATCGTAAATAAAGAATCAGACGGTGCATTTTTGAAAGTATTTTGAGGGCATCAGTGCTTTAGTCACTTGCTTTTATCTTTCCAGATGTATTCATAGCTGCTTTTTTCTAATTAACAACCTCTAAAGTACATTTTATATCTAGGTAGATTTCAGTTAAGGGGACATGAGGACTATTTATATATGTAAAGCCAGCAATGAAGGACAATCAGAATGTAGCTCATAAGTTCTCAAGGTGAATTTCATCACGACAGTTGGGATCGTTTCCTAACATTCTATTTAGTACACAGGGAGGGTTAGGGGCCGACTAAATTAAATAAGAACTATTCTAAGCACTGTTTGTATCTAAACCAGTAACAGGACATATCCATAATGCAGTTTTCACTTACAGTGCATCTGGAAAGTATTCACTGTGCTTTACTTTGTCCACATATTGTCATGTTACAGCCTTATTCCAAAATAGATTAAATTCATTATTTTCTTCAAAATTCTACAAACAATACCCCATAATGACAATGTGAAAGAAGTTTTCTTGAAATCTTTGCAAATTTATTAAAAGTAAAAAATAAAAAAAATCACATGTACATACGGTAGGTATTCACAGTCTTTGCCATGACACTCAAAATTGAGCGCAGGTGCATCCTGTTTCCACTGATCATCCTTGATATGTTTCTACAACTTTATTGGAGTCACTCCACCAATCAGGCCTGTATGGTAAAGTGGCCAGATGGTAGCCTCTCCTCAGTATAAGGCTCATGGCAGTCCGCCTGGAGTTTGCCAAAAGGCACCTGAAGTATTCTCAGACCATGAGAACCAAATTCTCTGGTCTGATGAAACAAAGATTGAACTCTATGTCCTGAATGTCAAGCATCATGTCTGGAGGAAACCAGGCACCGTTCATCAGCTGGCTAATACCATCCCTACAGTGAAGCATGGCGGTGGCAGCATCATGCTGCGGGAATGATTTTTAGTGGCAGGAACTAGGAGACTAGTCAGGATCGAGGGAAAGATGAATGCAGCAATGTACACAGACATCCTTGATGAAAACCTGCACACAGCCAGGATAACAAAGGAGTGGCTACGGGACAACTCTGTGAATGTCCTTGAGTGGCCCTGCCAGAACCCAGACTTGAACCTGATTGAACATCTCTGGAGAGATCTGAAAATGGCTGTGCACGGACGCTCCCCATCCAACCTGATGGAGCTTGAGAGGTCCTGCAAAGAAGAATGGGAGAAACTGCCCAAAAATAGGTTTGCCAAGCTTGTAGCATCATACTCAAAAATACTTGAGGCCGTAATTGGTGCCAAAGATGCTTCAACAAAGTATTGAGCAAAGGCTGTGAATACTTATGTACATGTGATTTTTTTCCATTTTTATTTTTGATAAATTTGCAAAGATTTCAAACAAGCTTCTTTCACATTGTCATTATGGGGTATTGTTTGTAGAATTTTGAGAAAAATAATGAACTTAATCCATTTTGGAATAAGGCTGTAACATAACAAAATGTGGAAAAAGTGAAGGGTTGTGAATACTTTGCGGATGCACTGTATGTGTCCCCACCAGTCATATACAAGGGGAAGAATAAACACATCCCAGACTATCATGGCAGACTCATCTGCCTATTTGCCCTCCTCCAACACTAACAGAGCAGGGCACTACTGATGCTGTTCCTTCATATGAAGGATTTACATCATCATTGGCTGGCCAATGACTAAAGAGAGGCATTGAGAGCCTGGAAGAACATTGGGAGAAGGAGTTACATTGTTACATAGTTACATTAATCAGGTTGAAAAAAGTCTATCTAGTTCAACCAAAATATATATATATTTATATATATATATGTATATATACAGTATATATACAGTTGTATCAAAAGTTTAGGAACCCCTTACAATTTCCATGATTGTCATTTATAAATATTTGGGTATTTGGAGCAGCAATTTCATTTTGATCTATCAAATAACTGAAGGACACAGTAATATTTCAGTAGTGAAATGAGGTTTATTGGATTAACAGAAAATGTGCAATATGCATCAAAACAAATTAGACAGGTGCATAAATTTGGGCACCCTTGTCATTTTGTTGATTTGAATACCTGTAACTACTTAGCACTGATTAATTGGAACACACAATTGGTTTGGTGAGCTCATTAAGCCTTGAACTTCATAGACAGGTGCATCCAATCATGGGAAAAGGTATTTAAGGTGGCCAATTGTAAGTTGTTGTTCTCTTTGACTCTCCTCTGAAAAGTGGCAACATGGGGGCCACAAAACAACTCTCAGATGACCTGAAAACAAAGATTGTTCTACAGTATGGTTTAGGGGAAGGCTACAAAAAGTTATCGTAGAGATATAAGCTGTCAGTGTCCACTATGAGGAACATAGTGAGGAAATGGAAGACCACAGGCACAGTTCTTGTTAAGGCCAGAAGTGGCAGCCACATAAAATATTGGAGAGGCAAAGGCGAAGGATGGTGAGAACGGTCAAAAACAGCCCACAGACCACCTCCAAAGACCTCCAACATCAACTTGCTGCAGATGGTGTCACTGTGCATCGTTCAACAATTCAGCGCACTTTGCACAGGAAGAAGCTGTATGGGAGATGCGAAAGAAGCCTTTTCTGCACACACACCACAAACGGAGTCGCATGAGGTATGCAAACGCACATTTGGACAAAGATTGAGTTATTTGGTCATAACAAGGGGCGTTATGCATGGCGACAAAAGAACACAGCATTCTAAGAAAAACACTTGCTACCCACAGTAAAATTTGGTGGAGGTTCCATCATGTTGTGGGGCTGTGTGGCCAGTGCCGTTATGGGGAATCTGGTTAAAGTTGAGGGTCGCATGGATTCCACTCAATATCAGCAGATTCTTGAGAATAATGTTGAGGAATCAGTCACAATGTTGAAGTTACGCCGGGGCTGGATATTTCAACAAGACAACACTAAACACTGCTCAAAATCTACTCGGCATTTATGCAGAGGAACAAGTACAATGTTCTGCAATGGCCACCCCAGTCCCCAGACCTGAATATCATTGAACATCTGTGGGGCGATTTGAAGTGGGCTGTCCATGCTCGGCAACCATCAAACCTAACTGAACTGGAGATGTTTTGTAAGGAGGAATGGTCCAAAATACATTCATCCAGAATCCAGACACTCATTACAGGCTATAGGAAGCGTCTAGATGCTATTATTTCTGCTAAAGGAGGCTCTACTAAATATTAATGTTATTTTTCTGTTGGGGTGCCCAAAATTATGCACCTGTGTAATTTTGTTTTGATGCATATAGCACATTTTCTGTCAAAATTAAATTGCTGATCCAAATGCCCAAATATTTATAAATGACAATCTTGGAAATTGTCAGGGGTTCCTAAACTTTTGCATACAACTGTATATATATATATATATATATATATATATATATATATATATATATATAACCATACAATCCCATATACACAATCCTTCACCCACAGTTGATCCAGAGGCAGGCAAAAAACCCCAGCAAAGCATAATCCAGTTTGCTATAGCTGGGGAAAAAAAATCCTTCCTGATTCCCCGAGAGGCAATCTGATATTCCTTAGGTCAACTTTACCTATAAATGTTAGTAGCCAGTTATGTTATGTGCATTAAGTAAAGAATCCAGGCCTTTTTTAACGTAATCTACTGTGCTGTAAAAAGAGCCACCTCTGAAGGTAGTCTATTCCACATTTTCACAGCTCTAACTGTGAAGAAACCTTTCTGTATTTGGAGATGAAATCTTTTTTTCTCTAGACATAAAGTGTGCCCCCTTGTCCTCTGTGATGACCTTAAAGTGAATGACTCAACACCAAGAGCACTATATGGACCACTTATGTATTTGTATATGTTGATCATATCCCCCTTAATCTCCTCTTCTTAACAGAGAATAGATTCAGCTCCTACAATCTTTCCTCATAGCTGAGCTCCTTCATGCCTCTTATCAGTTTGGTTGCCCTTCTCTGCACTTTCTCCCCCGGATATCCTTTTTGTGAACTGGTGCCCAAAACTGAACTGCATATTCCAGATGAGGTCTTACTAATGATTTGTACAGGGCGGCAAAATGATGTCTCTCTCTCTGGAGTCCATACCTCTCTTAATACAAGAAAGGATTTTACTCACTTTGGAAACCGCAGCTTGGCATTGAATGCCATTATTAAGCTTATGATCTACCAAAACCCCCAGATCCTCCTCCACTATGGATTCCCCCAGTTGTACTCCCCCTAGTATGTATGATGCATGCATATTCTTAGCCCCCGAGTGCATAACTTTACATTTATCAACATTAAACCTCATTTGCCACATAGTTGCCCAATTAGACAATGCATTGAGGTCTGCTTGTAAGTTGGAGACATCCTGTAAGGACGTTATTCCATTGCATAGCTTGGTGTCATCTGCAAACACTGAAATTGTACTTTTAATCCCAGACCCTATATCATTTATAAAGATATTAAAAAGTAAGGGTCCCAACACTGAACCTTGGGGTACACCACTGATAACCTTAGACCATTCAGAGTAAGAATCATTAACCACTACTCTCTGAATTCAGTCTTTTAGCCAGTTTTCTATCCATTTACAAACTGATCTTTCCAAGCCTGTAGACTTTACCTTACATATTAGCTGTGTGTGGGGAACGGTGCCAAACGCTTTTGCAAAATCCAGGTGTATCAAGTCCACAGCCACCCCTCTGTCCAAGGTTTTACTTACCTCCTCATAAAAAGAAATCAGATTTGATTGACATCTTCTGTCTTTCATAAATCCATGCTGTCTGTTGCTTAAAATATTTTTTCCAACAAGAACTCATCTATGTGTTTTTTTATTAAACTCTCCAATATCTTCCCAGCTATAGAAGTTAAACTAACAGGTCTATAGTTACTTGGTAAAGACTTTGATCCCTTTTTAAATATGGGCACCACATTGGCCCTACGCCAATCCAGTGGTACTATTCCAGTCATTAAGGAGTCCCTACAAATTAGAAACAATGGCTTTGAAATGACAGAGCTCAATTCTTTTAGGATCTGTGGGTGGGTGCAATCTGGTCCAGGTGCTTTATCCACCTTTATATATTTCTGGAGCCACACTCGAGGTTAATAAGTTTGCCTTCTCTTTGTCCCCACTCACTCACTCTAGATAATTTTGTAAAGTGCCTACATGCTCAGACCTGACCTTTTTACTATTAATATATTTGCAGAATTTTTTGGGGTTTGTCCTGCTATCTTTTGCAATCTGTAGTTCGTTTTAAATTTTTGCATCCTTGATTTCCTTTTTACATATTCTGTTATATTTTTTGTAACATTTAAAAGATGCTAGTGTTCCTTCATTTTTATATTTTTTAAAAGCTCTTTTCTTATCATTTATACCTTTTTTATACCTTTACACCGCAAAGGCTTTATTTTTAGCCTTTTAAACTTATTGCCCAGGGGAATATACTTTGCAGTGAGTTTGCATACAGTTTTTTTGAAAAATTCCCATTTCTGTTCTGTGTTCATCAATGCCAATATTCCCACCCAGTCTAAGTCCTGGAGAGCAGCCCTCATCCTTGGAAAATTTGCTCTCTTAAAGTTGTCTTTTTATCTTTCCCGTAATTGTTCCAGTACCTGGCTCCATTCTCTGCATTCTACAGATGCTAGGATGGGCCAGAAGGCACTCCACAGGCATTGTTAACTACTAATGAAATGCTAGGAGACAAAGAATAGACATGTGCAATTAGTTTCGTTCTGAATTCGTTTTTCGTCAAAATATTCGATATTCGGAAACATCCGAGTATCAAAAAACCGTTTCACTAATTTTCCCGAAAACTAATTTTTGAAACAAACAAAAATCGGAAAAACGAAAATACGAAATTCAAAAATCAAAAAGAACGAAAATCCAAAAATTCAAAAGAATGAAAATCCGAAAATAAGAACTAAAATCCGAAAATTCAAAACAACGAAAATCCGAAAATAAGAATGAAAATCCAAAAATTCAAAAGAACAAAAATTCGAAAATCCTAAAGAACAAAAAAAAATCCAATAATTTCTATTATAATTAAATTATTACGTTTATTATTTTTATTAGCCATAACAATTATTATAGTTTTTTAAATTATTGTTATTAATAATAATAATAATAACTATAATAATAGTTATAAACAATTAAATTATAGGTAGGTATTGGAATTTCCTTTCAAATTTGGCTGTTAGTGAATGTAATGAATTATTAACCCTTATTATAGTTTATTATTATTATTATTTATCAATTATAAATAATAGTAAAAAAAACTATAATAATAGTTATAAACTATTAAATGAGTTAGGTATTAGAATTTCCTTTCAAATTTGTCTGCCTGTTAGTGAGTGCAACAAATACGAATTTATCGGAATTAACAAATTTCAAAATAACGAATACCACAGCTATACGAATGGAACGTACCAAATTCAAATTTTTCTGAATTCCCAAATTACCGATAATAACGAATACCGCATCTATATGAATGGATCGAACCGAATTTGAATGTTTCCGAATTACTGAATTACAGAAAATAATAAATACCGCATCTATACAAATGGAACAAACCAAATTCAAACTTTTCCGAATTACCGATAATAACGAATACCACATCTATATAAATGCAACGGCCGAATTTGAATGTTTACGAATTTACGAATTTATTCGAAATAACGAATTTTCGTTCATAACGAAAAATCCGAAAACGAGAAAAAAAAAAAATTTTTAGCCGTGCACATGTCTACAAAGAAAAGGGTTTTTAGCATAGATACCCACAAATTCTCTTCTGCTAAAAAAAAACTAGCATTGAAATGCATATCTATTATATTCAAGGCAGTGGACAAATAGGGGGAGATTTACTAAAACTGAGAGTGCAAAATCTGGTGCAGCTTTGTATAGAAACTAATCAGCTTCCAGGTTTTTTGTCAAAGCTTAAAGAGGAGTTCCACCTGTCCCACGATCCAGAAATGCGGCCGCCCGAAGCCTCGCATTGCAAGTGTGGGCATCCAGCTGTGACAGCTCGCAGGTTCACAGCCGGGTGCGTCCTGCACATGCACGAGTCGCACTGCGCGTCCTGAATGGCCGGGCAATCTTCTGGGACCTGTAACGTGTCCCAGGATATTGAGGGTGGGAGGGGGAGAGGAGAAATTCCGCTTGTGGCACAGCTGCCCTCTGAGAGGATGTGGGAGCTGGGTACCTGTCAAAACTAGGTACCCGCTCCCCCCCCCCAAAACAATGACATGTCAAATGTGGCATGTCAGGGGGACAGGAGTTCTTAAAACGGAAGTTCCACTTTTGGGTGGAACTCTGCTTTAACCACTTCAGCCCTGGAAGGATTTCACACTTTAGGACCAGAGCACTTTTTGCGATTCGGCACTGCATTGCTTTAACTGACAATTGTGCGGTCGTGCAACGTTGTACCCAAACTAAATTTGCGTCCTTTCTTTCCCACAAACAGAGCTTTCTTTTGGTGGTATTTGATCACCACTGCATCATTTCTGATCACCGCTATAAATAAAAAAAGAGCGTCAATTTTGCAAAAAAAATCAATATTTCTTACTTGTTGCTTAAATACAAATACAAAAAAAATTATTTTTATTTATATCGGCATTTATTGATTGGTTTGCGCAAAAGTTGCCGCGTTTACGGATGATGAGAATTAATTTCTGGGGTTTTATTTTTTTTTTTTTACTAGTAATGGCAGCGATCTGCAATTTTTAGGGGTACTGCGATATTGCGGCGGACATGTTAGACCATTTTGTCACTTTAAAAATGCACTGATTACTGTGTAAATGCCATTGGCAGTGAAGGGGTTAACCTGGAGGGGGTGCTCTAAGGGTTAAATGTGTTTCCTGGGCGTGTTCTAACTGTGTGTGGGCTGGGCTGGCAGGGGAAGGGGAGTGATCACGGCTTCCATATAGAGGAAGCCTGTGATCACCGCCCTTCCCCCTACATACACAGACCTCCGTTATCTCACTGCGGGGGGGCCATCGTGGGTAGCCAGCGGCGATTGAGTCTGCCCTACCCGCTCCCTGGCCCCCCCCGGACACAGTGAGCACGTGAGCGTGCCTCCGGCCATGCGCGCGCGCTCACAGTACTAGTTATCGCAGCCGACGTCATATGACGGCGGTTTGCGATATCGAGCCACCTTGTCGCCGTCAGACTGTGGTCGGCAAGTGGTTAATTGAACAAGGTGAAGTTAGAAGCTGATTGGCTACCATGCACAGGGTGTCAGCAGTAAATCAACCCTATAGTCAACCCTTCCACTTTTAAATCAAGAGATCATTAGAAGCCCTAAACTTGAGATGCATTATTGCAAGAAAGTTAAACCTTATTCCTATCCACCACCACCTCACTCTTAGCCCACCACTGCCAGAATAGATTGGTTGGATCTCTTCAAAACTTCCACATTAAATGACATTACATTTATCATATATTTGTTTATTCCATAATTTATAAAAACGAAATGTATATGTGTGTGTTATCATTTCTGATCACGAATTCTAGAATTTTTTTTTTTATTATTAGTTTCAGGCACCTTTAAAGTGGTTCTAAAGCCTACACATGCTTTTCCTTTATGTAATGTACCTTGCATTATGTAAGACATGTTTAGGCATCAGTATTGGCCCCTCAATCCCCCCCCTTTTTTTTATTACCTGAGCCTGCATTTGATCCAGCTCTGGCCACATCTGCAGCTCTTCTCTCCCCTCACTTCTGGGCCTCACTGGCTTTTCTGGGGCACCGGGAGCCATCAGCTCCTACTGCTGTCAATCAAAGCCAGTGACAAGGGAGTGGGGATGGGGATGAGTCCTGCTGTCAGTGTCAATAGACACAGCAGTGGGGCTCGGGAGCGAACATGCACAAGTGCCCCCATGGTAAGCAGCATTCCATGGGGGCACTGGACATAGAGGAGGAGCCAGGAGCACCGGCAGGGAACCTGAGAATAGGAGTTTCGGGGACCACACTGTGCAATTCCATTGCACAGAGCGGGTAAGTATACTTATGTTTGTCATTTTTTTTTAAATATGTACCTACCCGTTCATGGAAGGCAGCTTCTGTGAGCATGTCTTTACAAACAAGATAGGGACTGTAGGTTTGTTCTTAAGTTGAGTTTGTCTGGAAGTCAGAACAGGTACATTTTCTAAGTGTAGCTTCAGCCAAAAAACTATTTTTAAGCATTTTGGATAGCATAGGGAAGGGGTAACACCCCTGTAATGTTTGTTTTGCTGTCTACGTTTCTGTTCAGAAGATTTCACCTCACTTCCTGTCCCAATGATAATTGGATTTTGAAAATTTTGGGTTGTTGTGGAAACAATCCTTGGTGATAAAGCTTCAGTGGAGACACCTTTTTCACATAATAACTCTTCCAGGAGTGAATTTCCCTTCCTAGGGGGAGATTTCCTCACTTCCTGTTGTCTCCCTCCGTTTGTAAGTAGGAGTCGTTTGTAAGTCAGATGTTTGTAACTATGGGACCGCCTGTACATACAAAATGTATATTGGATCATGCTTAATGAGAAAATTGCTTGTGGTATTAACCTCTTAACAACCGCTCTATAGACAAATGACGTCTACAGAGCGGTTGCTTAATTCTGGGAGGACGTCTATTGACGTCCTCCCAGAATCGCGGTTCCCGCGCGCCCCCTGGGGCGCGCACACGGGAACATCCGTGACCGTCGGGTCCGGGGGACCCGACTGATCACGGATCGTGATGAATGGCCGCTGTGCGCGGCCTTTCATCACGTGATCGCGCCGTCAAATGACGGCGCGATCACATGTAAACAAGCCGGCGCTTCCGCCGGCTTCTCTCTCCTCTCCGCACCGATCGGTGCAGTGTGAGAGGAGAGAGGGGGGAGAGAGGACACGCTGCAGCGCTGTGGGCGATGTGCAATGCCCACAGCGCTGCCTAGGTGACATAACACA
>BLSH010162783.1:601067-611093 GCA_018402905.1 Glandirana rugosa | reverse complement strand
ATAATATTGTCCCTGAGGCCAACATATTAGTGTGTCCTCTATTGGGGTATATACAATTCAGTGAGAGTCCTTCTTGTCTTTTCTTTCTTTGTTCTTTTTATTTCTCTCTCATCTTTTATTCCTCTCTCTTTATCCCTTTGGGGTATTCTACGTTCCTTAACCACAAGGGGCCCTTGTCCGGACTATGTCAGTTCAGAGGATCCAAACGTGCACATGTATCAGACGGGACCCTGAGGTCTACCAGAGTTTGGCAAAATGTTATAGTAATTGGTGATGTTGCATGACTGAGTAATTGTCATTCAAAGTGTGAGAGCACTGAAAGCTGAAAATTGGTCTGGTTGTTAAGGGGGTTTAAGTGCCCAGTTGTCAAGTGGTTAATGATATTGTAAAACGGTTTGAGACCATCTGGAGTCCCAGGGCAGACTATGTACACGTGCAAACCTAGGAGACTTGACTGTATCAGGCCTGTTCCCGGGGAACACCAATTCCTTGCATCTTATGGGGTTTCCCTATTTCTCTCTCCTTATTTTCTACTCTCTCTTTATTTTTCTTGTTTCTTTCTTTTCTGTTCTTCCTGAGAGTGACTTAACATATATGGGGTTATCTCCTGTGTGATTATACAACCGGAGTCCCTGTTATAATAGTTTATGATAATACAGTGAGAAGATTGCTATGTCTCTTGCTACTTTTTTATTTGATCATATACCAATGCTTTACTGTGTTTATCACTCACTATTTCTGTATACTTATGCCAGGGTTCTGGCTGTTTTGAAGCTTTATGTGGTCTCTCTTGACCTGATTGTTAACCTTCTCACAATAATAATAATTATAGTGATTGAAAGCAAAAATGTACAACCTCTATAACACAATAACAGGATGTGTGTATTTATCCCCTTTATATGTTTATGAGTGTTCATATAATTTCTCTTCCTCCCATCTTTTTTTAAATTAGCATTGAAATAAAATGATTTATTAGACATTTGCAAAGTGTCATTTGTAGCCAAGAAACAGTGAAATGCATCTTTATCAGCTTTAAGATTGCAAAATATATGTGTGTGCTATCATTTCTGATCATAAGTTCTGTGGGGTTCTTTTAAGCACCTTTAACACAAGAATAGAATGTGTTTATTTATTCCCTTTTATGTATATAAGCGCTTATATAATCCCCCCCTTTTTTTAATTAGCATTGAATAAAATTATTTATTACTCATTTGTAAAGCATTGTAACCAAGAAACAGTGAAATGTGTCTTTATCAGCTGTAAGATTGCAAAATATATCATTGTTTGTTTGTAATTCCTAGGCCAAGATTAGTGAAAATGTCTTATTTACCAAGAACTAGGATACAAAAATCAGGGAAGTATTGGTCTGATACTTGTTTTATTATCTTTTGAAATGAATATATTCAGAAAACAGGTATGTACTATTTCAATGTGAATTGAACTGTCTTTCAATAAGTTTACAGTGGGCAAAATAATAAAAATGTTGTTATATGAAATAATTAAAACAAAGGCTCCTCTTTTTATTTGTTAACTCCATTGACCTACTACACAAAAAAGCTGTGGGTGCATGTTTATACCTAGTACATATATGCTGTAACATGGATATTGAATTTTGCTTAGAGACTGTATTTATTTGTTTGGCATAGGACTAAACCCAGGCTATAATGAATAATGCATCTCCTTGGCTTGTGCATAGCTGTAAATGGTGAGATGCTCAGATCAACGTTCCTTCTGTTTTACAGTCTGTATTTGCTATACTGGTAAAAGCCACAAGAACTTTATTATAACAGTATTGCCAACATTGGAGAAAATTATACATCTCTAAAGAAGCATCTCTATTGTTTCTGTTCAGTAGGCCTTTAATAATGCCCTGGGGGATACAGATCTTAAGCTCTGCGATAAATTCAAAAGTAAAGCATATTTATTTTGTATTAACATATGTTTTATTCATTGAAATAACAAGGTACATGATTAATGTTGACAATACACATACAATGTCTTCAAGCTATTATTTCAAGCTAAAAGACCATTAAATAAGGAACCCAAACATTTATATACATCTAGGTCTTTTTAATTGATATTTCCCTGAAAGAACAAAGCATAATGGCTTTAATACCTTCAGGCAATAAATTAACTACATGCTTTAAAAATGTGATTACTACTCCTCATTTGAAAAAATTACATAAATTAGTTTTTCATTAAATCTTATTTTAACGGTTGCCTCAAGACTTGGTGAAAAGATCAACTGTGTATTTTGAGTGAAAACATGTAATAATAATAATGAAACTTTCAGAACAATAAAGCCGTCTGTCCGCTGTGGGTCTAATAAAAACTAACATAATAACACACACACATACGTTGAAAGTACAATAACCTACAGTAACTAATCACAATTGAGCTTTAATTGATCTGACATCACAAAACGAATTGACTGATTGTTGACCCTTTGGCTAAAATTCATCTGATTAAATCTGGAACAAGCATGCAGCCAGTGAAGATAGAGTGTAGTCAAAACTCATGATCTGCATGCCTGTTTCTGGTAAAATAATTAAAGGATCAAGTTTAGAATGAAAGAATAACAGCAATGACAGCCTCCAGAATGTAATAAAAGAAGGTTTCCAATCTTTAAACTAAGTACAAATATTCACCCTTAGTCCTTCCATCCTTAGTTTCGTTGTTGTGCTTTTATGATGACTGTGTAATCAATAGCATTAGCAGCATCCTGATTTGAACTTAATTCCTTATACTATCTGTATTTGTTTTAACATATTAGTCATATAGGCTACCTTTCATACAGTAAACTAATACTATCTCCCTGTTGTTAGAGTCAGGTTTGCTGATCTACTGGTCTATAGCTTTGTGGTTCTAGTTTTTTGTACCCTCTTTAATTGTAAAGCATTATCCCAACTTGTGGAATTGTCCCAAATAAAAATATGTCAAAGAAAATAAGATGTAGTAATTTTATTTTAGAATTTTGTGGTATTTAAAGCAGATGTAAACCCTCACGTATACCCAGTGAAATGAACATCCTCAGATGATACACAGAGATGAAACAAATCCTACTACATAAGTTTTACATGCATATCTGCTGTCTTCGGCTTTAAATTCTGTTTACAAACTGCATGTCCTGTTAGAATTTTCTCTTCCTGATTCACCTGTGGGTGTGATTCTTGGCATACACTGGGAGACAGCTGATTGTAGGAAAGGCACACACCCCCTCCACATAGGCAGATACTTGCAGAGCTGTGCTGTGAATAGACCAGCTCTCTGCTGACCTATTTATAGCACCCTCCCTGACACAAAATTCAGGCTGGTTTTATCACAGTTGATGGAAAACTGGTCAAAAGTTATCATGCTAATAACAGAAGAACAGAGCAGGGGAAAGCCATGGGACTTAGGCACTTTTAAAAGAAATAAGAAAACACTGCAGATATATGTGCCCAGCTCAAAGTTCATAAATCAGGTTTACATCCACTTTAAAGCGGAGTTCCACACTGTTTTTTGTTTATTAAAAGTCAGCAGCTACAAAAAGTGTAGCTGCTGACTTTTAATAAACAGTAACTTACCTGTCTGCCGGTCCAGCGACGGCTGCTCCCGAAGCCTCGCTCGTTTCCCTGCTCCTCCTGACGGCTCCGCCATTCCTAGTGTGGGCACCCGGCTTCACGGCCAGGCACATACTGCGCATGCGCGATTCGCGCTGCGCATCCCTAGTGGCCAGGCAATCTTCTGGGACCTGTGAAGTGTCCCAGAAGATTGCCAGGAGGGAGGGGCCGCGAGGCGGAAGGTGGATGAGGGACAGGAAGTCCCTCTGAAACCTGGGGACACACTCCCCCCCCCCAAAAAATGACATGCCAAATGTGGCATGTAAGGGGGTGAGAAGTGCTTAAAGCGGAAGTTCCATTTTTGGGTGGAACTCCGCTTTAAGGTGCACCTGAACTGAAAATATGAAGATTTGCTATAGGGAACATCTGTAACAGTGTAACAGGATGGTTAATCAGCTGAATGATCAGACAGAGAGAAACTGTACTTTGCAGTTTACTAAGGTGCAAAGCTAGATACAATAAGCAAAACAGGATCCGAATGACAAACAGCATGAATGCACTGCAGAATATTACAAAACAGAAAATTAAACCTGTACAAACATGAACTCTTCTAAGCAATGTCTCTGTGACTCAATTAGGGCAACATGTCATTGTATAGTCTCTATAAGACTCTATAGCAGCAGAATCACTACTTCAGTAAAATAATTCACAAAGCGACATGTGACAGTCATAATAAACAGTGCCCCTCTCAGTGAAGTTCATGATAGCTCTGACAACCCAGGCAAACAGCCGGAGGGATCTACGGCCCAGCGCTACTCCACTGAAATTGCAGCACTGTGGTAGCAATTAGGGAGGTCCTCCTCACAGTAGCTGGGTTTTGTGGAGAAGCTGCATGCTATTAGGCCCTAAGCCCTGGCCTGGCTACTTGCACACCCATTCTGACAGTGGAGGGTCTCCAACCTTGGCTGCAGATCATTTGTCCAGCTACCTCTGCCTCATCTGATTTGACCGCTGAAGGAAGGAAGCAGAGAAATGTATCTTACGTGGGCATGTCGAGGAAACCAGGAAGTCCTGGGGAAAATAGTTAAAGGTGCCTGTGCCTGCATCTGAGCATTGCAAATATATGGGCACTCTGCTGTACTTCTAGAAATGTTATTTGTGTCTAAACAGTACCATGCAAGGTTCTCCCCTTTACCTTGAATTTAGTTTGAAAAAAATGAATGTGATTTAACAAAATCTGCAGTGAGATTGGGAGATGTAACTACACAGAATCAGGCCCAGACCGCTACAACCCTGGCAGACAGACGATACCAGAAGCCTAAAAAAAAAAAGAGCCACGCTCTTGAGCGTCTGTGGCGTAAGACTAAGTCACAGCAAGATTTCAGCCAATATACATCTGCCCGCCAACAATACAGTTCCTGCCTCCACACTGCCAAACAGACCTACTTTATCACTCTTATCAACAACCTCTAACGGAGCCCCATCAACTCTTTTCTACCTTTAACGCTCTACTGCATTCTCCATTTCCTCCACCCACTAACTTACATACTGCCAAGGAGAATGCTAATCACTTTAACCAGTTAAGAATCGCCCCGTAGACAGAATACGTCTGCCGGAGCGGTTGCTTAACCCTGGGAGGACGTACATTGACGTCCTCCCAGAATCGCGCTTCCCGCGCGCCCCCTGGGGCATGCACATGGGAACATCCGTGACCATCGGGTCCAGGGGACCCGACGCATCACGGATCGCGGTGAATGGCTGCTGTGAGTGGCCTTTTACCACGTGATTGCGCCGTCAAATGACGGCACGATCACATGTAAACAAGCCGGCGGAAGCGCCGGTTTTTCTCTCTCCTCTCCGCACCGATCGGTGCATTGCGAGAGGAGAGAGGGAGGAGAGAGGAGGTGCTGCTGCACTGTGGGCGATGTGTAATGCCCACAGTGCTGCTAAATGACAGTATGCACCCCCAGTGCACCCCCAGTCCCCACCATTCATCCACCACCCGCCCAGCCATCCTCACCCTATCAGTGGTCACCCACCCATCCTCTCCCAATCCATACTCACCCACCCATCCTCACCCAATCCATACTCACCCAATCCATGCTCACCCACCCATCCTCACCCAATCCATGCTCACCCACCCATCCTCACCCATCCATCCATACTCACCCATCCAGCCATCCTCACACAGCCATGTTGCTCATCCATGCTCACCCAGCCATCCATCCATGCTCACCCACCCAGCCGTGCTCATCCATCCATCCATGCTCACCCACCCAGCCGTGCTCACCCATCCATGCTCACCCATCCATCCATCCATCCATGCTCATCCATCCATCCATACTCACCCATCCATCCATGCTCACCCACCCAGCCATGCTCACCCAGCCATCCATCCATGCTCACCCATCCATCCATTCATCCATGGTCACCCACCCAGCCATGCTCACCCATCCATCCATTCATGTTCACCCATCCATCCATGCTCACCCATCCATCCATGCTCACCCATCCATGCTCACCCACCCAGCCATGCTCACCCAGCCATCCATCCATGCTCACCCACCCAGCCGTGCTCACCCATCCATCCATCCATGCTCACCCAGCCATCCATCCATGCTCACCCATCCAGGCTCACCCACCCATCCGTGCTCACCCACCCATCCATGGCTCATCCATCCCCATCCATGGCTCATTTGTGCCTCATTTATGCTCATCCATACCACATCAGTTCTCATTTGTGACACATCCATGCCACTACAGTGCCCATCCGTGCCACTACACTGCCCATCCGTGCCACTACAGTGTCCACCCATGCCACTGCAGTGCCCATCCATGCCACTACAGTGCCCACCCGTGCCACTACAGTGCCCATCCGTGCCACTCTACTGCTCATCCGTGCCACTACCCTGCCCATCTGTGCCACTACAGTGCCTATCCATGCCACCACAGTGCCTCACAATAGTGTAAAAGGTATTCAAATTAGATTCTAAATGTATGCCCCTAGAACACCTGACGGTGCTCCCTGCATGTTGGGCCTCTGTATGTGGTCAGGCTGTTTAAAAGTGTCACACATGTGGTATTGCCATACTCGGGAGGAGTAGCATAATATATTTTGGGGTGTAATTTTTGCTATGTACATGCTGTGTGTTAGAAATATTGTATAAACTGACAACTTTGTGTAAAAAAAAATGCGTTTTCATTTTCTTTCCACATTTTTTGGGTGTTTCCATTGTCCTGGTGCTCCAGGGTCTTCAAAAGTGCAAGAGGTAGTCAAGAAATTATGTGTGTAATTTATGCTCCTAGAATGCCTGATGGCGCTCCCTACATGTTGGGCCTCTGTATGTGGCCAGGCTGTGTAAAAGACTCACACATGTGGTATTGCCATACTCAGGAGGAGTAGTAGAATGTATTTTGGGGTGTAATTTGTGGTATGCATATGCTGGGTGTGAGAAATAACCCATTAACATATGACAATTTTGGGGGAAAAAAATCTTCATTTTGCAAAGAATTGCGGGAAAAAATTACAACTTCAAAAAATTCACCATTACCCTCACTAAATGCCTTGGAATGTCTACTTTCCAAGAAGGGGTAATTTGGGGGGGGGGTATTTGTACTTTCCTGGCTTGTTAGGGTCTCAGGAAATGAGATAGGCCGTCAGTACATCAGGTGTGATCAATATTCAGTGATTGGCACCATAGCATGTAGACTCTATAACTTACACAAGGACCAAATAACATACACTATTTTTTATTTTTTTTTTACCAAAGATATGTAGCAGTATAAATTTTGGCCAAAATTTATGAAGAAAAATGACTAATTTGCAAAATTTTATAACAGAAACAAAGAAAAATTCATTTTTTTTACAAAATTTTCGGTCTTTTTTTAATTATAGCGCAAAACATAAAAAACCCAGCGGTGATAAAATACCACCAAAAGAAAGCTCTATTTGTGTGAAAAAAAGGACACACATTTCATATGGGTACAGTGTTGCATGACTGAGTAATTGTCATTCAAAATGTGAGCACTGAAAGCTGAAAATTGGTCTGGTTGTTAAGGGGGTTTAAGTGCCCAGTGGTCAAGTGGTTAAAAATAAGATTGATACAATTCGTCTCGAGATCTTCTCCTGCACAATCAATACTCTCGTTTAACCCTGCTAATATAGAGGAAGTCACTAAACTTCTCTCTAACGCCCACCTAACCTCCAGCCCCCTGGACCCCATTCCTTCTCAACTACTACAGTCACCCTCTGACTCTATCCTATACTCTTTAACTCATATCTTCAACCTTTCCCTCTCTACTGGCATCTTCCCCAACCCTCTAAAACATGCAATAGTCACTCCCATACCAAAAAAAGGTCACACTGGACCACACCAATCTTATCAACCTAAGACCCATCTCCTTACTCCCTTTTGCCTCCAAAAGCCTTGAATGTTTAGTTTACAACCGACTGAGTGACCACCTTACTGAAAACAATCTTCTTGATCCCCTATAAGTCTGAATTTCGTCCACAGCTATCCACAGAAACTGCCCTTCTAAAACTCACAAACGACTAACAGCAAAAACCAACGGTCATTATTCCATACTCTTAATCTTGGACCTCTCCACTGCCTTTGATACAGTTGATCACCCCCTCCTCCTCAAAAAACTTAATTTGCTTGTTCTCCATGGCTGTGCTCTCCATTGCTTCAAATCTTACCTATCTCACCGCACCTTCAGTGTCACTTACAACTCCACTTCCTCCTCTCCAACTCCTCTTACCGTTGGGGTCCCCCAAGGTTCTGTCCTTGGACCCCTACTATTCTCAATCTACACGTCCTCCCTGGGTCAGCTGAACACCTCCCATGGCTTCCGCTATCATTTATATGCCAATGACACCCAAATCTATCTCTCTACCCCTCAGCTCAACCCATCAGTCTCCTCACAGATCACTGCCTTACTAACAGACATATCAAACAATAATTAAAGGGTCCAACCCGGATCTACTACAAATGAGCTACTACTTATTGCAGTGATATTGTCCCAATATGTTAATTAAATTAAATTTGCTGAATCACTGGGTGAAAAAATCATTCCAGAGACCAAAACTATCAATTTAAAGAAAACCCGATGTAGGGAAAGAATTCCCCAAGAGAACCAATCGGAAAGGGGTCAATGGAGCACAAACAGCAAACAAAAACCAAAAATATGAAAAAGTATATAATGTTTATTCAAAAGACAAAAATAATTAGGGACACAACCGACAAAAATAGTTAGGGATCAGCAAAGGACTAAACCTCAAATAAAATAAATTAAAAAGACAACGTTGTCTCAGACAGGGAGGGGGGTAGCAGCTGCTCACACATCTCAAACAACATACACCCAGACACGCTCATTCATAAGTGACCAACTAGTAGTCTCATATAAAGATATAGCGCTAACCGAGTGATGGGATGTGGCTTGGCTGGGAAGGTAGGAAGTATAGGTATGGCAGTCAATATTGCAAAGTGGCAGATAGCCGAACCTGGCGGCTCAAAATGAATTCATCTGTGAATTACTTGACTTTATGCTGCAGAACAACTGCTTTCAATTCCTGGGCGTCAATTACCGCCAAATCCGAGGTACTAGCATGGGAGCCCCGTGGGCCCCGGCCTACGCTTGTTTGCATTTGGGCCTCTGGGAGAAGGAAACGGTGTATCAGTCCCCTATGTACCTCAGCCACTGTTTGGTATGGCTGAGGTACATAGATGACGTGCTCATGGTGTGGACGGGGACGGAGGACCAATTGACACTGTTCATTAATGAATTGAAAAATAATCAGAGAAATATTGTCCTTACCTATTCACATGATGAGAATACACTTGCTTTCCTAGACCTAAGGCTAACTATCAACAAAGGTCATATTATGACCCAAACATTTAGAAAAGACACTGCGGCTAACACCCTCCTGTTTGCCCAGAGCAACCATCCGAGGTCTCTCATTCAAGGGATCCCCACGGGACAATTTTTAAGGATCAGGAGGAATTGCTCTGATGAATTTGAATTCAGGAAGGAGGCAGATGAAATGTATCAGAGATTCAGGGAAAGAGGATATCCTCATAAGTCCCTGAGAAAAGCTAGAAAAAAGGCCTCCCTGAAAAAACGCACTGACCTCCTTGTTGATTCCAAACCAGAGCCCCCGGATAAAAATCAATATCCCAGGATAGTCACCAAATTCGGGGCCCAATGGAGGGAGGTGGGTGACATCATTGGCAAACATTGGCCGGTGCTGACCCTATCCCCCTCCATTGCACAAATTGTTGGACCTAGGCCCCTACTGACAGCCAGGAGAGCCAGGAACCTGAATGACATACTAGTTCACTCTGAACATACAAGATCATCTAACAAAAGCAGCTGGCTGACTGATCTCCAACCGGTATATGGAATGTACCCATGTGGACATTGCCATATTTGTAAATATATATACACAAAACCAAAGAGTTTTTTAACTCTGATGGATCTAAAA
>BLSH010162783.1:589603-601057 GCA_018402905.1 Glandirana rugosa | reverse complement strand
ATTAATGTAAAGCACCGGTAATCCACAGTGATCAGTGTCTTGATTCATATATATGATTATTTCCCAGCCATTCTTAAGTTTACGATTTATGTCTATCGGAATTCATTAACCAGAGTTGTCGACGGAGAGAGTGTGTGATCGTAAGCAGTGTGTCTTTTGTGTTATTCTTATTTCTTTAATTCTCCTAGTGGTTGTCTAACTTTTCCCTTATCGAAGTATAATCAGTTAATCTTCCTCTTCCAATCTTCTGTATGGTCTCCCATTGATAATAGTTAACTCGGTATGGGTGTTAAATCCAGACCCAGTTCCTAATCAATCACAGTCCCCGTCATATGGACAAATAATTTTGATAATTTCTGATATTATGGACATGCTTCTATAATTTTCTTTTACCTTTGTATGAAGGATGGTTTGGGTAGACCTGGCTGAGAAAATATATATATATATATATATATAAAAAATACAAAAACAAAATACTAAATAATAAACAGGTATACTGCCCCTGACACTAACTAATCCTTGACCCAGACCTAAATTGTGGGTATGGCTCAATTGATAATAGTTACCCTCTGGTATGTCTTCTAACCTTCTCCTTCTAATTGACTAATATGAAGCTATTCCCTTTTCAATCTGTTGGTGATCCTCTTAATTTCTTTATTCTTATTGTGTTTTCTGTGTGACGAATGCTAGTGTGTGAGAGAGGCAGCTGTTGAGACCAATTACTTAAGGCTATCTGTATTTAGCATTTGAATTCTTACCGACCCTTTATTAGTATATATACTTAGTTCTGTGACTAGTGACACCTAATGGCCACGAAATGTAATTACATGAAATTTTCCAAATGATATATATAGCCCCGATCTCCAGCTCCTCCTTAGCTCTGAGGAAATTGGCGTCTAGCCAATGAAACGCGTCAGCGGTGCGTCATCACGCACGTGACGTGGGAGGGGAGTGAGGAAGGGCGGAAGTAACTCTGTGCCCATGACCCGCGATCAGATGACCTAACCCGTGATCTATCTCGTCAGCTGACGAACGCTCGATCACTTGGATCCGCTCGGATTTGCCCAGGAAAGACCCGCCAAACGCCCGCTGGTGATCGAGGTTATCTCCACTGAGGGACCGCCTAGGAGCATAGCTCCGGAGCTACGTTCGGTCTGGTGAGGCTACTGCTTTATAGACTTTCCTATGCTGGGCTTTCCATGATACACAGTGTCGTTCTGGGTATGCTTAATTGGAGTAAACTGAACTGCTGATTTAAAAGTGCTGCCTTGCTGAGCCACGGATGATGTAGCCCTTTTATGAAATTATCCTTGTCTCTCTGGATACCATTGTTACCATCTTACCAATCTATTTACCCATCAAGCTACCCTGCTCTACACCTTATGGAGAGATTTACGAGTCCTGTAATCTGTGATCCACCTGGGCACCTGCTATCTGCCACTTTGCAATATTGACTGCCATACCTATACTTCCTACCTTCCCAGCCAAGCCACATCCCATCACTCGGTTAGCGCTATATCTTTATATGAGACTACTAGTTGGTCACTTATGAATGAGCGTGTCTGGGTGTATGTTGTTTGAGATGTGTGAGCAGCTGCTACCCCCCTCCCTGTCTGAGACAACGTTGTCTTTTTAATTTATTTTATTTGAGGTTTAGTCCTTTGCTGATCCCTAACTATTTTTGTCGGTTGTGTCCCTAATTATTTTTGTCTTTTGAATAAACTTTATATACTTTTTCATATTTTTGGTATTTGTTTGCTGTTTGTGCTCCATTGACCCCTTTCCGATTGGTTCTCTTGGGGAATTCTTTCCCTACATCGGGTTTTCTTTAACAGACATATCAGCCTGGATGTCACAGCTCTTCCTCAAACTGAGTCTATCTAAAACGGAGCTCATTATATTTCCTCCCCCACGTGCACCTTCCCCTGACTTCTCTGTTAAGATCAATGGCTCAACTATTAGTGCTTCCCCACATGCCAGGGTGCTAGGGGTAACCTTAGACTCTGAATTGTCCTTTCAGGACCACATCCAATCCCTGTCCAAATCATGCCGCCCCAGCCTACGCAACATCACTAGAATATGCCCCTGTTTAACCAATGAGACCACCAAGCTTCTAATTCACTCTCTGATTATCTCTCGCCTCGACTACTGCAACTCTATCCTCATTGGATTACCTTTGCATACATTATCCCCCCTTCAGTCATTAATGAATGCTGCTGCAACACTTATCCACCTTACCTACCGCTCAGTGTCCTCCACCCCTCTCTGCCAATCTGTTCACTGGCTTCCACTCACCCAACGTATAAAATTCAAAGTACTAACAATAATTTACAAAGCCATCCACAACTCTGCCCCCAGCTACTTCTCTAACCTAGTCTCAAAATACCAACCAAGCTGCCCTCTTCGGTCCTCCCAAGACCTCCTGCTCTCTAGCTCCCTTGTCACCTCCTCTCATGCTCACCTCCAGGATTTCTCCAGAGCTTCTCCCATCCTTTGGAACTCCCTACCCCAATCTGTCAGACTGTCTTCTAATCTATCCATCTTTAGACGATCCCTGAAACCCTTTCTCTTTAAAGAAGCCTATCCTGCTTCCATCTAATACTCTCTTACTTTCTACATCAGCTCATCCCCCACAGCTATTACCTTTTGTATCAATTGACCCTCCCTCTTAGATTGTAAGCTCTAATGAGCAGGGCCCTCTGATTCCTATTGTACCAAATTGTGATGTAACTGTACTGTTTGCCTGCATTTTGTAAAGCACTGCACAAACTGTTGGTGCTATATACTGTAAATCCTGTATAATAATAATAATAATAATAATAATAATAATATGCTGCTCAAGGTAGAGAAAAGGAAGTGGAACCTGAGAGCCTGCGCAAAGAACTTCCTGCTTCTGCTTTATTCTTATGTTTTATCTACCTCTCCTGTGCCTTTTTGAATATTTACCCACACAATATCAGATCACCAGTCATTGGTGGGGCAGCTCTGGCAGGAGGAAGCAAAGCCCTGCTCTTCTACCAGGATGACCACCTCCACACAGAAACAAAGTGCAGAACAGTCACTTATGGAAAACAGATCAGCTGAAGGGAGACTACATACAGTCCTGGTACTCCTAAAGTTAATTTCATTAGATTATCTGTTTTTATTTTGTTCTCCATCTTTGTTAGTCTGTTTTATTTATTTTTTTATATTTGTTATTAAATGTTTTAATATTTCATTCCCTTTTCTGCCTTATTTAAAACATTTTAACTACCTTATTTCTGTTTAGCCATATGGAAAATTCTAAACATACAGTATCTCACAAAAGTGAGTACACCCCTTACATTTTTGTAAATATTTTATTATATCTTTTCATGTGACAACACTGAAGAACTGACACTTTTCTACAATGTAAAGTAGTGAGTGTACAGCTTGTATAACAGTGTAAATTTGCTGTCCCCTCAAAATAACTCAACACACAGCCATTGATGTCTAAACCGCTGGCAACAAAAGTGAGTACACCTCTTAGTGAAAATGTCCAAATTGGGCCCAAAGTGCCAATGTTTTGTGTGGCCACCATTATTTTCCAGCACTGCCTTAACCCTCTTGGGCATGAAGTTCACCAGAGCTACACAGGTTGCCACTGGAGTCCTCTTCCACTCCTCCATGATGACATCACGGTGGATGTTAGAGACCTTGCGCTCATCCATCCTCTGTTTGAGGATGCCCCACAGATGCTCAATAGGGTTTAGGTCTGGAGACATGCTTGACCAGTCTATCACCTTTACCCTCAGCTTCATTAGCAAGGTAGTGGTCGCCTTGGAGGTGTGTTTGGGGTCATTATCATGTTGGAATACTGCCCTGCGGCCCAGTCTCCGAAGGGAGGGGATCATGCTCTGCTTCAATATGTCACAGTACATGTTGGCATTCATGGTTCCCTCAATGAACTGTAGCTCCCCGGTGCCGGCAGCACTCATGCAGCCCCATACCATGACACTCCCACCACCATGCTTGACTGTAGGCAAGACACAATTGTCTTTGTACTCCTTACCTGTTTTCCACCACACACGCTTGACACCATCTGAACCAAATACGTTTATCTTGGTCTCATCAGACCACAGGACATGGTTCCAGTAATCCATGCCCTTAGTCTGCTTGTCTTCAACAAACTGTTTGCAGGCTTTCTTGTGCATCATCTTTAGAAGATCCTTCTGGGATGACAGCCATGCAGACCAATTTGATGCAGTGAGCGGCGTATGGTGTGAGCACTGACAGGCTGACCCCCCCACCCCTTCAACCTCTGCAGCAAAGCTGGCAGCACTCATATGTCTATTTCCCAAAGAAAACCTCTGGATATGACGCTGAGCACGTGCACTCAACTTCTTTGGTCGATCATGGCGAGGCCTGTTCTGAATGGAACCTGTCCTGTTAAACCGCTGTATGGTCTTGGCCACCATTCTGCAGCTCAGTTTCAGGGTTTGGGCAATCTGCTTATAGCCTAGGCCATCTTTATGTAGAGCAACAATTCATTTTTTCAGATCCTCAGAGAGTTCTTTGCCATGAGGTGCCATGTTGAACTTCCAGTGACCAGTATGAGAGAATGAGAGCGATAACACCAAATTTAACACAAATGCTCCATACTCACACCTGAGACCTCGTAACGCTAACAAGTCACATTACATCGGGAAGGGAAAATGGCTAATTGGGCCCAATTTGGACATTTTCACTTAGGGGTATACTCACTTTTCTTGCCAGCAGTTTAGACATTAATGGCTGTGTGTTGAGTTATTTTAAGGGGACAGCAAATATACACTGTTATAAGAGCTGTACACTTACTACTTTACATTGTAGCAAAGTGTCATTTCTTCAGTGTTGTCACATGAAAAGATATAACAAAATATTTACAAAAATGTGAGGAGTGTACTCACTTTTGTGAGATACTGTATGTGTTGTTTGTTTGCTTAGGAGGGCACCAGAAACCCTTCAAATACCAACAAATGAAAAAACTTCCAAAACCCGGGACTTTAAAGGTGCCCAATGATATACTGCTTGTTCAATGCAGTAAAATTTGCCTACTCCATTTATAAAAACATTAAAACATATGTATTTTGCCTCACACATTTTTTTTGTATGCAAAGAGAAAAATTGTTGTGTGAGGTAAAATATGACATATGTTTTAATTTTTTATTAATTAAATAAATCGGAAAATGTTTAACAGTATTGTACATGCAGTATATCATAGGGCACCTCAAAAGTCCCAGGTTTTGGAAGTTTTTTAATTTATTTAGCCGTATGGGTTTCCTTTTTTCCTATGAACAATGTTCCTATAGAAAATGTATTTATTATAGTGTGAATTTATAAAAAAAAAAAATACATTTTAATTTATCAATTTGACTCTGGTGTGTTTATATTACATATAACGCAGTCACTTGTATTGCAGAAAATGCAAATAATGTAGCAAACATTTCCTCCGAATACAGATAGCTGAAGTGTGCACAGCAGAGGTGTGTTTTATCACTCTTCTTGGATTAGTATCCATTTAAGCAGCTAGCACTTGTGAAATGCTGCATGACCTTTCGCTCAAATTTAAATTGTATGAGCAAAGAGAGCCGAATGGAAACTCGTTTAGATAGATTGAACCCATACTATATTGCAATATAAATATGACCTTGTTGGCTAATTAATGCCATTAGATCAAGCCATGTATGCATTTTATCAGTCAAAAGCAATTAGCTATATGATGCACAGAGCAGTATGAAAAAGCCTTCTTGTTAATATATTACATATATAAAATCAAGCTTTATAACTGCACAAGGTATTTGTTCATTTCAGTAAAGGAACCCCCCTGCCACAATATGATTACTCCTTGTTTTGTTGGCTTACATTGACAAATTATTTTTTTTTACCTGGTGCTTGTTTAATAATTTTTACCTTTTTCATTTTCTGTGTTTTATTCAGTTATATGTACCGAGGACTATAAAAAAAATATAAAAGCTATTGCATTTCTTCTGTGTTAGATTTGGCTAATCCCAAAAACAAAATCTGTTATATATTGGCCTACCAGTTCTTAGGTGTGGTGGCTGCTTTATTTTTTTATTTTTTTGTATTTAAATATTTTTATTGGAATAAGAAAGTACAATATTAGAAAATATATCCATTAAACAGTAGTAATTACTCAGGTCGTCATCATAATAAAAACACGAGTCTTGTGAAAAGCCAACAATGACAATACAAACAATCACCAAATTGGTTTCATAATTAGAGCTATAAATTAAGAATTTAATATTTTTTTGTGTATTGCTATTCTAGCACATTATATTAACATAGTAGCACTCACTCATCTGATGCATCCAACACCTATTCACTATTGATAAAAACAGCATACGTTTATAGTCATAATACAGCGCTGCACTTTTTGATTATTGGAGGTAGGAATAGTATTTTAGTAGGGCAGATTTATATTGGTTGAAGCCTTCTTGGAGCTTAGTCTTATGCCACAGACGCTCAAGAATGCGGCTACGTTTTCTGAGACTTCTGGTGTTGTCTGTTTGCCAGGGTTGAAGAAACCGGGGCCTGATTTTGCGTGTAGTGAGAGGGGCGAGCTTGTCTAGGGAGGATGACAGTGAGCTGTTGTAGACGAGTGTGGCTAGATTGGGGCCGGACAGGGGTGAGATTTTGGCATAGAGGTGATCAGTAGCAGAGTAAAGAAGGGTTAAGATGGCGAAGGTTTCTATGGGTAACTGTTAGTCAGTTGGAGGGAGAGGAGGTGGAAGACCGGGACAGAGTGAAACTAATAAGGTGGTGATCAGAGAGTGGGAGAGGATTGTTGGAAAGGTTGCACAGAGTGCACAGATAAGAGAAGACAATGTCAAGGGAGATGCCGTTGGAGTGAGTAGGAGTCGGTATCCTAGGGTAGTGATAGCGTTAACAGGGATGTTGAAGTCGCCGAGAATGATTGTGGGGATTTCAGAAGAGAGTAGCCAGGCCGAGAAGTCATCAAGGAAAGTTGATACCGGTCCAGGGGGTTGGTAAATTACAGCAATTCTTAGAGGAATAGGAGAAAATAGACAATTGCAATGTGTTTCAAAAGAGGAGAGTGTCAGAAAGGGAGGTGGGTGAAGTACCTGACAAGTGCTGCACAGGGCTAGAAGGATTCCCACTCCACCTCCCTTCCATCCACTTGGTCTGGGGGAGTGAGTCCAGAGAAGGTCACCATGGGAGAGGGAAGCAGGAAAAGTAGCGTCAGATTCATGAAGCCAGGTTTCAGTAATGGCAAGTAGGTTAACCACTTCACCCCCAGAAGGTACCACTGTAGTACCAGAACACTTTTTGTGATTCGGCACTGCGTCACTTTAACTGACAATTGCGCGGTTATGCGACGTTGTACCCAAAGAAAATTTGCGTCCTTTTTTTCCCACAAATAGAGCTTTCTTTTGGTGGTAGTTGGTCACCCCTGCATCATTTTTGATCGCCGCTATAAACAAAAAAAGAGCGACAATTTTGCAAGAAAAATAATATTTCTTACTTTGTTGCTAAAATCCAAATCCAAAAATAAAATATAAAAAAACAAATTTATTCATTGGTTTTGGCCAATTTATATTCTTCCTCATATTTTTGGTAAAAAAAATTGCAATTATTTATTGATTGGTTTCCTTAGGTCGATGTCAGCCCCGACACTCCTTCCCCATTCCCCATTCAGATGCTGAGCCTTAACCCCGTGTGACTTGCTAAGTCACAGGCGTTGAGGGGACGAAGAGACTGAGAGACGGAGAGCTGAGCCGAATACAGATGCGAATGCGCGGGATTATAGCAATAAAGACATAGTGAGGGCGGAAATATTTTACTGTTGGGACATGG
The DNA here is from genome assembly GCA_018402905.1 of Glandirana rugosa. NCBI lineage: Eukaryota > Metazoa > Chordata > Amphibia > Anura > Ranidae > Glandirana > Glandirana rugosa. Next base: position 593,221 of record BLSH010162783.1, on the reverse strand, counting down.
AAGACAGGACTTATAATGGCGGTGGCAACATACTAGCTGGAGCATTCAGAAAAAGTTTATTTGGGCAAGTATGAACGTTTTATTTTGCATAATGTATGGGGTGCAATGATTGTAAAGAGCAACAGGAAGCTGCATATTGCAGATTTGGGGTTAGATTTTCTGAGTTTTCTACCGCTTTAGATCATCTTAAAATAGTCAGAAAGACCAAACATGAAAAGAAAAGAGAAGGAGAACAAATAAAAAGACCAAGAGAGAGGGTCAGCCAGGGACCACTAAACCGATAGATACCAGTTACACGGATCCCATGTATTAGAAAGCTTTTTAGTATAATTATGAAGGATACAGTAGAGGCTGCATTTAAGTTTATTCTTCACATAGTCAAGAGATTTTCTGGGTACCTTGTCAGGTGGTTTTTGAAAGACTCCAGGGATCTACGAATGTTTTCTAAGGACGTGTTAATGTCCTTAAATAAATACAATTAAACATCTGGATCCAAAATCTAGTCACTACAGGGCATTGCCACCAAACGTGATGTATAGTGCCCATCTGGCCACAACGTTGGAAACAAGTGGGGCTTTAGTTTTTGTTAAGGCTTTTTTTCTCATTATTTTCACCTGTTAATCCGACTAGTAAGTCTGCTATTTTTAAATATCTAAGATGCCCAGCAAAAGTGGCAGTTAACCACTTCAGCTCCGGCCTATAAGGTTTACCCCGCTTCACGACCAGGCCATTTTTTGCGATACAGCACTGCATTATTTTAACTGACAATTGCGTGGTCATGTGATGCTGTTCCCAAATAAAATTGATGTCCTTTTTTTCCCACAAATATAGCTTTTTTTGGTGGTATTTGATCACCTATTTTTTGCGCTAGAAACAAAAAAAGACTGACAATTTTGAAAAAAAAACAATATTTTTTACTTTCTGCTATAAAACATATCCAATAGAAAATATGTAAATAATCAAATTTCTTCATTAATTTAGGCCAATATGTATTCTGCTACATGTGTTTGGTAAAAAATCCCAATAAGCACATATTGATTGGTTTGCGTAAAAGTTATAGCGTCTACAAACTATGGGACAGATTTGTGGAATTTTTTTTTTACTAGTAATGGCGGCGATCAGTGATTTTTAGCGGGAATGCAACATTGTGGCGGACAAATCTGACACTAACTGACACTTTTTGGGGGCCAGTGACACCAATACAGTGATCAGTGCTAAAAAATTGCACTGTCACTGTACTAATGACACTGGCAGGGAGGTGGTTAAAATTGGGGGCGATAGAAGGGTTAAATGTGTTCCCTGGGAGTGCTTGCTAACCTTGTGGGGGGTGCTTGACTGGGAGAACACAGAGATCCGTGTTCCTGCTTAGCAGAAACACAAGATCACTAACTTCCCCTCTGACAGAACGGTGATCTGCCTTGTTTACGTAGAAGACCACCGTTCTGCCTGCCTAGGGAACAATCGGCAGGTCCCGGCAGACATTGGGTCCAGCGGAGCCGCTGATTGGCTCCCTCTGTGTCCAGTCACAGTGGGAGCGGGTCCCCTGTGGCAGCGTGCGCGCCCCAGACCCCAAAAAAAAAAGACGTACAGGTACGTGATTCTGCACTGAAGGGCCACCCTGCCGCAGTACATGTGCGTGGGGTGGAAGCGGTTACAGAATATGTTACTTCAACATTTCACGTTCCTGATATGTGTCTGTGTTACCATGTACTTGTGTTAAAAAGTACTGTTTTTTTTTTGCATTCTTTTATTTGTGTAAAATTTCTGGTGACCTTGCCAGTTCCCCTACTTTCCTATTTCAAACTGACCACACTAGGCAATGGCGTGAGAGCACATCCCAGAAAATTGTACTGACGTACTGGTTTTCTCTAGAATTTTACAAAAGATTACAGAAGCTCATGTGACCCTCTCAGTTGACATTACCTTACAAATTCCTCAAATTGTCATTATATGAACTGTACATATGTTCTGCTGCCTTCTCAAGCTATTAAGCCTCTTTCATTACTGATTGCTTCTATGGGTTTTTGAATTTCGCTATTCTGTTTACCGTTGTTAAAATGGAATTTAACTATCTGAGCACCACAAACTGAAAATACTATCTAATTCATTTGTAATATTCAAAGCAAACTCACCCATCCATCCATGCTTTATTTTAGTTGAGAAATCACTTTGAAAATCACCTAGCATTTCTGTCTGTGGCCATCTTAAAAGTGATACTAAAGTCTCATTTTTTTTTCTTTAAAAATAACAAACATGTTATACTTACCTGCTCTGTGTAGTGGATTTGCACAGGGCAGCCTGGATCCTCCTCTTCTCTGGTGCCCATTCAGACATGGAGCCGTGGTTTGGCCCTGACCCCTCTCTCTCTCCTGATTTGTTAACTGACTTTGATTGATAGCAGCAGGAGGCAATAGCACCACTGCTGTGTCTCAGCCAATTAGAAGGGAGAGGATGGATGGCTGAGGCACTCGTGGGATTGAGATGGGGCTTAGTAAGTATTAGGGGTAAATATTAGGGGAGTTGAGGGGGGCTGCTACACATACAAGGTTTTTTATCTTAATGCATACAATGCATTAACTTGGGGGCGTGACCTGGACATGGCGCTGTGAGGACATGTCTTCTAAGAGCTCCGCTACCTGCACTGTAATATCAGCCTGAACAGAGCCTACACCGCGGTGATTTCTTACTCTAAAAAATGGGTAAGAGATCAGTAAAATCTCATCTGACGAAAGGTACTCCCAGTAACTCCATTAAGCGGTACTTGGCCGCCGACACGGAGGACGCTATGGAATCGGATGGCCTAGGCCGCTCACCCCGCGTGGCAGACCAGACCCCTCCCCCCGCTCGAGGCCTTCTGCAACCCGCCACTCCCCGTCCTCTTCTATCTGTTCAGAGAGTAGAGGTGCTTCACCGAGACGCTCGGAGGTCGCTGCCTTGGTGAGTGGTCTCCCCACAAAAGGTGAACTAGCATCGATGCTCCACGGCTTGGAGAGGGCCATTAAAAAAGAGGTATCGGCGGTATGTACTGACCTGGCTCAGGTCCTCTGCAGGGTAGAGGAGTCAGAACTACGGCTAGACAGACACGCCACGGCGATCAGAGAGCTACAAAACCGTACCCGATCCCTGGCAATCGCTCACAGAATGGCCATGTATCGTATCGAAGACCAGGAGAACAGAAATCGGAGGAATAATATTAGGGTCCGCGGTCTCCCTGAGGCTACTGGGGACGACGACCTCCGCGCATCTATCCAGGGCATCTTCAACACTCTGCTAAGAAACCCTGCAACTCATCCGCTCAAGCTGGATAGGGTGCACCGCGCCCTTCGCCCACGCAACTTGGCCTCTGAAAAACCCAGAGATGTTATCTGCCGGGTTCACTTTTTTGAGGAAAAAGAACTGATCATGCAAAAAGCAAGAGAGGCCAAGTCTCTGGAGTTCGATGGGGTCCACCTCACTTTTGAAGCGATCTAGTCCCTTTTTTCACTCCACCTGGGGTAGCTTGAGGTCTCTGAACCGGAGAGAACGAAAAACGTACTAGTCAAGAAAAAGGAGTTTTTTCACTTGGGCCGTCTATTGTAGAGACCCAAAAAGTCTCCGGTTCAACGCACCCGCTTCCCG
>BLSH010162783.1:577303-587375 GCA_018402905.1 Glandirana rugosa | reverse complement strand
CCGAAATGGACGTCGGTACCTGAACTCCCGGTCGAAATAAAGACTTTAGCACTTTAGAAGGAGATCTCGAACCTCTATTAGCGCTTACCGGAGGAAAGATCGACTCAGTAGAAATTAAGGGAAGAGATGTAACATCTCGACAACCATCTTCCTTGCCTTAAGAGGCCGATAACGGAATCACAACATTTGGTTCCTTAGTACTCCACAAAAATAAAATCTATATTTCCTGCGTCTAAAAAAGACTGCATTCCTCGACCGGTTAACAGATGACCCAAACAGAGGGGTAAGTATTTTGGCAACCCTTTGTTAGTCAGAAAAAATCTGCGTCCTTTATATCTAAAATAAAAACACCTCATGATTCCTTGGTTTACAACACTAAGGCAATAGCCGGAGAATTCCGTTCCTTCTACCAACAGCTCTACAATGTAGAGAAGGGAATTAAAGATGACTCAGCTAGAAAGGAGGCCATTCGCGATTATCTCCAAGCTCTAGAGGAAGATTTCACGATTTCAGAAATAAAGCTGGCCCTCAAGTCCATGGCTGCAGGTAAAGCCCCTGGGCCTGACGGGTTCACCATATCTTATTATCGTTCCTTCTCTGAAATCTTGCTCCCTCCCCTCATGCGGTACACCAACTCGGTGGCGAAAGGAGAAACCTTGAGATCAGAAACGCTCCATGCCCATATCACGGTTCTTCCCAAGCCTGGGAAAGACCCCAGTAACTGTAGTAGTTTTCGCCCAATATCTTTGCTTAACGTAGACACTAAAATCTACGCTAAGATGATCGCGAATCGGCTCCTACCCCTCCTCTCGCTTTGGGTTTCACCTGATCAGACTGGATTTATCCCAGGTAGAGAGGCGTGGGATAATTCCCTTCGCACGCTTTCATTGATCTCCCATGTGCGCCTCACGTCCCAGCCCACCCTGTTATTATCCACTGACGCTGAAAAAGCGTTTGACAGGGTGGATTGGGAATATCTGATGGCTACGCTAGCTTCCCTCGGCCTCGGCCGGCAGATGTTGACACGAATTGAGTCCCTTTATAATTTCCCTGCCGCCCAACTCCGAATTAATGGTACTCTCAGTGATTCCTTCTCTCTACACAACGGAACCAGGCAGGGTTGCCCACTCTCCCCCATTCTATTTGCCCTCTCCCTTGAGCCCTTCCTATCCATAATCCGACACAACCCCAATATACATGGTGTGAAAGTAGGTCCCACTGAACATAAATATGCGGCTTACGCTGATGACATCTTATTTTACGTTCAACAGCCCCAAGTATCCCTCCCTAATTTAATGAAGGCTTTCTCTACATTTGGCTCCATCTCAAACTTCAAAATAAACCTCTCTAAATCGGAAATACTTAATATATCAGTCCCACTTAAACTAACGCACCCGCTTAGGTCCTCTTTCCCCTTCTCTTGGCAATCCCACTCACTAAAATATTTAGGCATACACCTCACACCAAATTTGGCTTCCCTATTTCGTTACAATTACATCCCCCTGTTGAATTCTATCCGCACTGACCTCCAGAGGTGGATCCCCCTGGCCCACTCCTGGCTAGGCAGGATCAATATAGTAAAAATGAATGTGTTGCCCAGGCTGCTCTTCGTGTTCCAAATGATTCCATATAGGGTTTGTCCAGGGTTTTTTTCTACTCTCAATTCCCTGTTAAATAAATATGTTTGGAATCGCAAGCGCCCTCGCATTGCTAAGCTAAGATTGATTAAACCTAAGTCGGAAGGTGGTCTTGCTCTTCCAGATTTTAAGAGTTATTTTTTGGCATGTACCCTATCTAGAATTTCCGACTGGAAATATAATACTTGCTCTAAACTCTGGGTCCAACTAGAGCAGGATCTATGCGGTGAGGAACTATGGCCGCAAATTTGGATTCCAAAGGCAAACTGTACTCTTTCAGATTTCACCTGGCCAATTACAAAATCTTCACTTGCGCTGTGGGACTCCTTATACAACAAAAACAAATGGATGCATAACTCTCCGCTACTCCAAATCACCGGCCACTCCTTCTTCTTACCAGGAAAAAAAGACCCTAATTTTAAATCCCAGTTCTCTTGCAACCCATTACTCCTCCACCATGTCATCACCTCAACGGGCATTCGGCCCCTAGCGGACTTAATGGGCCGGGATACTCCCTCACCTCTGGACAAATGGAGGTATATGCAACTAAAGGCCTTTGTGGGGTCACCTAAACCACTGAGAACTGGGGCCGAACTCAACCCGATTGAGCAGATCGTCGCTTCCACGCAACCCCCACTCCGCCCAATTTCCCAATTCTATCAGGCCTTATTATCACTTATTTGTGGTTTTATTTATATTATCACATATTTGGTGGTCATGCCCCCGCATTCGCCCATATTGGGACTCTATTAGACAATGGATCCACGAGATACAAGGTACCCAGGTCGATGATAACCCATGGGCTACTCTGTTTAACTACACTGAAGAACCCATTAATAAATATAAAAAATCTATCACCCCCCATTTGCTGAACGCTGCCAAATCTTTAATTCCTAGGTTCTGGAAACAATCCACCATCCCCACGGTCCAACAATGGCTCCACAAAGTAGACTTTATCTATTACATGGAAGACCTCACCCTATCCCTCAAAGGGAGATCTGATCAGGCCAATAAAACATGGTCCTGCTGGTTTGCATTTAAACACACCCAAGACTACTCTAGGCTTATGGCTCCTCACTAATGATATGACTACCACTTATGGTGATGATGTACAGGAATCACTGGTTATAGGATGCTTATTTGCTGGTTTCCGCCCGGGCGGGCACACACTCATCCCATTACCTCCTCCTCTTTCCCCTTTCTACTCTCCTCCTTTCGTCTTCCTCTCTCTTTTCCATCTTCCTACTCTCCCTCTCTCCCTCACCCCTCCTACCTCTCTCATCCCACCCTCTCGCCCCCCTCTCTCTTTTCACTCTCGAACTTACTCTACAGATAGTCATTAAGTTGGGCATATATGCAATATGTATGTCTCTTGGATAGTCCAACCTTTTCTTACAATGTCTAATATATTGAGTATTACCAATGCCCAAAAGTATTGACGTTTTTGTTTGAGACTCTGTAAGCCTTTGTTTTTCTCTTTGAACATCTGTTTTTGAATGATTTAACCTTTCAATAAAAACTTATTAAACAAAAAAAAACAATGCATTAACTTCTTCAGGTCCGCGCCATAGCCGAATGACGGCTACAGCGCGGCTCTAAAATGCCGGGAGGCCGTTAGTAGATGTCCTCCCCTTCGGCTCGCGCTGGGCGCACTCCCGCCGGTGCTGGCGGCGCGTGCGTGCGCCACCGCATGCCGCGTGAGCGTGCCCGCGGGTCGGGCGGACCCGATGTCCACCGGAGACCCACGATCTCCTCACAGAGAGCAGGAACGGGGAACCGCCGTTGTAAACACAGCGGTTCCCCATTCTGTGAGGGGGGCATGCCAGATCTACTGATCCCTGCCAATGGGATCAGTTAGATCTGTCATGCCCCTGCCAACCCCGCCCCCCCCCCACAGTTAGAACACAACCAGGGAACACTTTTATCGACTTCACTGCCCCCTTAGTGTTAACCCCTTCCCTGCCAATGACATTCATACAGTAATCAGTGTCTATTTTTAGATATGAACGCTGTATAAATGTCATTGGTCCAAAAAAAGTATCAAAAAAGTCCGACATGTCTGCCGCAATATCCCAGTCTTGATAAAAATCGCAGATCGCCGCCATTACCAGTAATAAAATAAAAACGCCGTAAACCAATGTCCATAGTTTGTAGTCGCTATAACTTTTGCGCAACCCGATCAATATATGCCGATTGCGATTTTTTTTTTACCAAAAATATGTAGAAGAATACATATCGGCCTAAACTGATGAATAAATTAGTTTTTTTATTTTTTATTTTTGGACATATATTATAGGAAAAAGTAAAAAATATTGTTCTTTTTTCAAAATCGTCGCTCTTTTTTTGTTTATAGCGTAAAAAAATAAAAACTGCAGAGGTGATCAAATACCACCAAAAGAAAGCTCTATTTGTGGGAAAAAAAGGACGTCAATTAAGGGGGTAAATCCTTCCTGTCCTTAAGTGGTTAAAGCATGTTATACAGCACAGGGCTTGTGCTGTGTAATTTGGGCCCTCATATCACCTAAAAAACCTGGCTGATCCTGCCTGGCTATGCCCTCCCCCTGTAAGCTGACCACGGAATATCATAGCTCAGTTTAGGCCAATATGTTTTCTGCTACATATTTTTGATATTTTAATTTTTTTTTTTTTTACTAGTAATGGCGGTGATCTGCAATTTTTAGCGGGACTGCGGCATTGCGGCGGACAGATCGGTCACTTTTGACACTTTTTTGGGACCAATGACATTTTAATTATCATTAACGGACACTGATTGGAGGCACTTGTGGGCACTTATTGCTGGCACTGGTGGACACGTGTGGGCACTGACTGCTGGCATTGGTGGGTACTTATTGCTGGCATTGGGGTGGGCACTGGTTGCTGGCACTGGTGGTCAATGGTAATCAGAGCACTGATGATCAGTGCCCTGATTACATCCCTAGACTTCCTCTGTGAGAGGATATGCCGCTGATCGGCTCTCCTCGCCACACACTCTGTCAGTGTGAGGCAAGGAGAGCCGATTACTGGCACTTCCTTGTTTACATGTGACCGGCTATGATTGGTCACAGCCGATCACATGGTTAAAGAGCCGCGGCTCTTTACACAGATCGTGGTTGCGCCTTGTCCTGGCAACGTGGCGCGACCACGATCGGCGCCCTGCGTTTTCTGGGATGACGTCATATGGCATCGTCCCAGAACGAGAGCTGCACCACCGCCCCGTCATTTGGCAAAAAAAATGCTTCTAGACGCAAACGCGGCTAAACGCAGCGTGTAAACGCGGCAAAACGGATGTTTTAAACGTTGGTTTCTAGCTGTCAAGTTAAAATTGTTTAGCGGAGGTTAAACAACGTCCCGTCTACATTAAGCCTTAACTACAACTGCTCTCTCCTGCCTCTCACATACATCTACTAGTCAATGAGACAGCCCATTATAGTGATGGGTGAATAGGATCTTTGTGGGGAGCCAGATGGCAAACTCTGACACTCTCTGGAAGAGTCCGTATATTTTATTTAAGTCGCAGTTTAATATTTAATTTATTTTTATGTTTTAGAATATATATGCTTTTCTTATTTATTGAAATAAGTAAAGTGCTGCAGTACATTTGATTACCTTAGCACTATATCGGAGTTGTGCTGTTTATGTTAAGGAGGATAAGCGGTAGTTGTTTTTGCACATTGTTGGGGTGTTAACGGGCTTCATTTTTGGGACAGGACAAATTTTATATGAGTGTTTTGCTTGGTATCTATTAAGGTTCTTTGAAGTATAAGCCAAGGAAGCAATTATAACTGAGTAATTATTAATGTGCCTTACTGAACAGAAAAAAACGGCACATACAACTGCATGATACATAATGCATAACATACAAAGTATTACAAAATATGCCTACAACATGCACAAGCTAACTATACTTTCTAGCAAATAAGCATGTACAAGGTAAGCTAATCAGCTACTTAACTTGGGTTTCCCAGTGATAGAATCTTCTAATGGCTGCTTGCGTCTCAAAGTCCTCCAAACAGCTGTTCCTTCTCCAAAGTCCTCAGAACAAACTCTTCTTGTTTCTGAGCACATGGCTCCAAAGTCCTTTTCCCATCCCCTCACTTCCTCCAACCTCACTTCCTGTGCTGAGCTTATAAACCGGTCCCATGGGTTCATTAGCATATCGGTGGGGAGGCATAGCTTCCAAAAAACACACATGTAACTAAAATGTCACTCCATATTATCCATACTATAAAGATAACTATAAATAGCCATAGCAACACAATGAAACATTATTTTTCTTCTAGTGAATACAAACAAAAAACACCAAAGTTAATTAGCTTTCCATGCTTTGCCTAGAAATCTTTCCAAATGGTATTCGTTTTATAAAATAAATGCATATGTACTGAATCTGTATGCTGCATGAAAGACAATTTTATTTCTTCCCATTCCAACATTTGTTTCTAGTTTGTCAAGTGCCTTGAAGATAATGATGTTTAAAATATAACTCTCCTATTTAGAATAAATCACAGTTCCTTCTTTGTCTTACTTAAGGAGCCATTTTAAAAATCTAAGCTCTCTCCTTGCAATGACCTCTTTTCGTTTCATATATAGGTAATACACTTACAAAATAATTTGCATTTAGATTATGTTCCGTCTCTAGGACCTCTGCAACTGGATTTATTAAAATTCACAGTCTTATTTCCCCACGAGTTCTTAATTTTAAATAAGATACAAACATTAAACTTTGAAAAGGAGCTGCTAAACTCCTTGGGTACAGAGTAGGCAATATTATTACTCCAAGGCCATTCTGAAATTCTTGGGTCCTCCTTGAAACAAACATATTGATATTCAACGACATCCACCATGGAATAACAAGCTGAGTAATTCAGAGAGAGAGAGATTTTTGTAGAGAAATAATATTGTCTGTAAATTCACTTCAGTGTAGGGAAGAAAACTTACTGGAACAAGAATATTTAAAGGCTTATTCCACTCTAAATGTTTAGCTATTAGTGAACAATGGTGTGTTGACTCATTCACTTGCATCTTTCAGGAACTCCAGTTGTGAAAACAATCTGCTGGAGCTGCCACCACACATCTTACTGCAGCAAATAACCCTGTTGTATTTTCCAAAATGTTACAAAATAAAATTATTAGGACTCCTAGAGGTGAGAGGCCTTCACTGAAATTACTGTACAGCCAACCAATGGAACAGATCTAGTAAAACTCACCGTGCTGCAACCCAGATGTTCCAATATAGCTATGAGTAGAGTTTGGTATTTTGGCTAAAGCTCTTGTATGCAAGGCATAGAAATGCATGATGAAATATGGAGCTCAATCATAGCTAGGGATGAGCCGAACACCCCCCGGTTCGGTTTGCACCAGAACAGACAAAAAGTTTGGGCGAGCATTGCGATCACCATTAAAGTCTATGGGACCCGAACATGAAAAATCAAAAGTGCTCATTTTCGGGTCTGGTTTGGATATGAAGGGGAACCCCGCACCAAATTTTAAAGAAAATTGATGTGGGGCTCCCCCTAAAATCCAAACCAGACCCTTATGCAAGCATGCAGCCCTGGCCGGTTAGGATGGAGGGGCAGGCGAGTGCCCCCCCTCCTGAACTGTACCAGGCTACATGCCCCCCTCAACATGGGGAGTATGGGTGCTTTCAGGGAGGGGGGCTCAGCCCCCCCACCTCAAAGCACCTTGTCCCCATGTTGATGGGGACAAGAGCATCTTACCCACAAGCCTGGCCGGTGCTTTTGGGGGTCTGTGGGCGGGGGGCTTATCGGAATCTGGAAGCCCCCTTTAATAAGGGCGCCCCCGGATCCCAGCCCCCATCCCTATGTGAACCCTACCCAGTCACCAAAAAAGGAGTGTAGTGGTAAAAAGTCCTTTATTGTGTAAAATAGCTCTTTTGTTCTTTCTTCCTCCATCTTCTCCTGCCCTGGTCCTTCTTCTGGTCTTCTGCTTCTTCTTTTATTCTTCTTGCTTCCTCTCTTCATCTTCATCTTCTTCTTCTTTCACCGCCACCACTCTCCCCGCTGCTGCAGCCTGGCCCCTGCGCATCTGCCAGAATGGGCGGTCTTCACAATGACAGTTCTTTTATAAGAAGTGGCGGGGGCACCCATTGACATAACCGAGTGAACCCGCCCCTTATGACGTCATGGCAGGTCGCCCATTTACGCCACCGGATGGTCCCACCCCTTCTTATAAAGAAACTGTCATTGTAAAGACCGCCCATTCTGGGAGACGTGCAGGGGCCACGCTGCAGCAGCGGGGAGAGCAGAAGAAGCGGTAGAAGAAGATGAAGAAGAAGGGGCAGGGCCACCGGTGATATAAATGGGTGACCCGTCCCCTCTGACATTGCATGATGTCATAAGGGGGGCGGGTTCACTCAGTTATGTCACTAGGTGGCCCCGTCCCTTTTTAAAAAAGAACTGTCATTGTGAAGACTGCCCATTCTGGGAGACGTGCAGTCCAGACCTGAAGGGCCTGGTTTGGATTTTAGGGGGGGGCCCATGTCATTTTTTTAAAAAAAATTGGCACGGGGTTCCCTTAAATTCCATACCAGACCTGAAGAGCTGGTTTGGATTTGGGGGGAACCCCACATCATTTTTTTTTTTTAATTTTGGCGCGGGCCCTGCTGTTGTAAATTAGTTAAAAAAATTGTGAAAAAAATCCCCCAGTCAAACAGGTGGTGAAAAATTAGGCCTTGGGTGCTGGCGGTGCCAGAACACTGTAATCCCTTGCAGTTACTCTTTTTGGATGGAGGAACTGGGCCTGATGTTGTAAATTAGATTACAAATTGTGACGAAAGCCCCCAGTCAAACAGGTGGTGAAAAATTAGACCTTGGGTGCTGGCAGTGCCAGAACACTGTAACCTTTTGTAGTTACTCTTTTTGAATGGAGGAACTGGACCTGATGTTGTCAATTAGTTTACAAATTGTGATGAAATCCCCCAGTCAAACAGGTGGTGAAAAATTGGGCCTAGGGTGCTGGTGGTGCCAGAACACTGTAACCCCTTGCAGTTACTCTTGTTGGATGGAGGAACAGGTCCTGATGTTGTAAATTAGTTTACAAATTGTGATGAAAGCCCCAAGTCAAACAGGTGACGAAAAATTGGGCCTTGGGTGCTGGTGGTGCCAGAACACTGTAACCCCTTGCAGTTACTCTTGTTGGACCGAGGAACTGGGCCTGATGTTGTAAATTAGTTTATAAATTGTGATGAAAGCTCCCAGTCAAACAGGCCGAAAAATTGGACCTTTGGTGCAGGCGGTGCCAGAACACTGTAACCCCTTGCAGTTACTCTTGTAGGACGGAGGAACTGGGCCTGATGTTGTAAATCAGTTTACAAATTGTTTACAAATTGTGACGAAAGCCCCCAGACAAATAGGTGAAAAATTGGACCTTGGGTGTTGTTGGTGCCAGAACACTGTAACCCCTTGCAGTTACTCTTGTTTAACGGAGGAACTGGGCCTGATGTTGTAAATTAGTTTACAAATTGTAACGAAAGCCCCCAGTCAAACAGGTGGCAAAAAAAATTGGGCCTTGGGTGTTGCTAGATGTGTGTATATACTGAATGAATGAATGAATGACTTTTATTGCCAGGTATGTTCACACATACGAGGAATTTGTTTTCGTGACAGAAGCTCCACAGTGAAACAAAATGACAGCGACAGAACAAAAACACAAAATGGAATAAAAAATTTAAAAAATTTAAAAATTTTAAAATTTTAAATTTTTAAAAAAAAATACAAATAGGTAGGTAAGGAACGAAAAATATACAAATTGACAATGTATGGCAGGTATATTACAATGAGCATTATGTATGTGCAGGTGTATTATGTGCAAAAAATGTAAGTGTACGCTAAGTATGTGTGTTAGGTAAATAAGTGTAGTATATATAAATATAAATAGTGTAGTGTGTTCCACAGTTTTTCTTTTTTTTTTCAATTGTTCATTAGATGGATTGCCAGAGGGAAGAAACTTTTCCTGTGTCTGGTCGTTCTGGTGCTCAGTGCTCTGTAGCGTCGACCAGATGGCAACAGTTCAAAGAGGGAGTGTGCTGGATGTGAGGGGTCCAGAGTGATTTTGCCGGCCCTTTTGCTCACTCTGGATAGATACAGTTCTTGAATAGACGGGAGGGTTGAACCGATGATTCGCTCAGCAGTCCGGACTACCCTCTGTAGTCTTCTGAGGTCAGATTTAGAAGCTGAGCTGAACCAGACAGTTACTGAGGTGCAAAGGATGGATTCGATGATGGTGGAGTAGAACTGTTTCAGCAGCTCCTGTGGCAGGTTAAACTTCCTCAGCTGGCGAAGGAAGTACAACCTCTGTTGGGCCTTTTTCACAATGGAGTCAATGTGAATGTCCCACTTCAGGTCCTGAGAGATAGTGGTGCCCAGGAACCTGAATGACTCCACTGCAGTCACAGTGCTGTTCATGATGGTGAGTGGGGG
>BLSH010162783.1:552413-564236 GCA_018402905.1 Glandirana rugosa | reverse complement strand
ATCCCGTAAGTGGGGATGGGTACCTGTCACAAACAGGAAGCAGATAAGCGGAAGTTTCACTTTTGGATGTAACTCTGCTTTAACTTCCTGCCATCCGCGCTATAGCCGAATGACGGTTACAGTGCGGCTCTAAAATGCCGGGAGGACGTCAATAGACGTCCTCCCATTTGGCTCGCGCTGGGCGCGCTCCCGCGGGCGCGAGCAGCGCGTTCACGCGCCGCCGCACGCTGCAGGAGCGTGCCCGCAGGTCGGGCGGACCCGATGTCCGCCGGAGCCCCGCGATCTCCTTACAGGGAGGAGGAACGGGGAACCGCCGAAGTAAACACGGCGGTTCCCCGTTCTGTGAGGGGGGGCATGACAGATCTACTGATCCCTGTCACTGGGATCAGTTAGATCTGTCATGCCCCTGTCAACCCCGCGCCCCCCACAGTTAGAACACACCCAGGGAACATAGTTAACCCCATTCACTGCCCCCTGCAGGTTAACCCCTTCACTGCCAATGACATTTATACAGTAATCAGTGGATATTTACATTTCTGATCGCTGTATAAATGTCCTTGGTCCCAGAAAAGTGTCAAAAACGTCCGACATGTCTGCCCTGATATCGCAGCACCGATAAAAATCGCAGATCGCCGCCATTACTAGTAAAAAAAATAAATAATAAAAACGCCATAAATCAATTTCCATAGTTTGTGGGCACTATAACTTTTGCGCAACCCAATCAATAAACGCAGATTGCGATTTTTTTTAACCAAAAATATGTAGAAGAATATATATCGGCCAAAACTGATGAATAAATTTGTTTTTTTATTTTTGGATATTTATTATAGCAAAAAGTAAAAATATTGGTTTTTTTTTTCAAAATTGTCGCTCTTTTTTGTTTATAGCGGCGATCAGAAATGACGCAGAGGGGATCAAATACCACCAAAAGAAAGCTCTATTTGTGGGGAAAAAAGGACGCCAATTTTGTTTGGGTACAACGTCGCACGACCGCGCAATTGTCATTCAAAGAGCGATAGTGCTGAAAACTGAAAATTGGTCCGGGCAGGAGGGGGGTTTAAGTGCCCAGTAAGGAAGTGGTTAAAGCCTTTAAATCTAAACCCAAAAACATGAATGTAATACATTGTAGCTTACCAGTCATTAAAGCAGTATTAGGCCTCATACACACGGGCGTATCTTTAAAAATAACCAAAACGTCGGGCCCCGACGTCAAGGAAAAAAAATCAGCGTTTTTCGGCGTTATGCATCGGCGTTAGTGAGCGTCGGCGTCAGTAGGCGTTTTTTTTAAAAAAATCATCCCTCTGCTATTTTTCAACCTAAAAACGTCAGCGTCAAAAAACGCCGGAAAACGCAGATGCAATATTAGTTGGCGTTTGTTGGCTTTAGTTGGCGTTTGTTGGCGTTTTGCGGCGTCGGCATCAAAAAATGCCAAAACATTACAGCCTCAGAACGCGATGGCCGTGGGTTCTACTTTCAGCTCACTAACGCCGACGTCATCTACAGCTCAAAAACGCAGACGTTTTTATGGGGCCATTGACTAACATGGAGAGCTGCAAAAAAACGCCAGAAAACGCCGGCGTCAAAAAACGTCTGTGTGTATGAGGCCTTAAACCCAAAAGCAGATATTTATTACATGGCAGCTTACCAAATCTTAGATGGCTACATTCGTTTTCTTTTTTTAGTAAGGCTGGGTTCACACTATTGCCGCATGCAGCTCACAGTAGGAGTCTGGTGCATCTCCATTCACCATTTCAGGTCAGATTTCAGCCCAAATTTTGGGCTGAATTTGGACCTGAAACGGACCAAAAGACGCACAGGACCCCAGTGCAAATTTGCACCAGAGCCGCGGCGGAGATGTATGAACCGGCTCCATAGAGAGACAGTCACAATCTACTACTATTGCAAATTGGATGTGGGGAAACCCGCATCCAAACCCAGCCTCAATCTGTTGTTTTTCAACAAAACAAGCTGTGCTGCAGATGTAGCAGTTAGAGAGTTGAGACAAACCATTTAACACTGATAGTGGTGCGCACAATGATCAGCTTTTATTCAGTTGTGTAAAACCTTTATCCCATAAGGGGAAAAAATAGTTTGTTTATAAAGTGTTAGCTGGATTTGGCTACAATTTGTTGGTATAAATAAAGTTTTTTTTGGGACCTTAAATGAATAGTATGTGTATATACCCCTCCACCACTGAATCTGGAAATAAAAGAAAAGGAGTTTGGGACTTTATATGAGGAACGTGACATACAACGTAGTAAATAGTCAATCCATAATGACATATTTATTTACAAATAACATACAGTCAGGTCCATAAATATTGGGACATCAACACAATTCTAATCTTTTTGGATCTATACACCACCACAATGGATTTTAAATGAAAGGAAAAAGATGTGCTTTAACTGCAGACTTTCAGCTTTAATTTGAGGGTATTTACATCCAAATCAGGTGAACGGTGTAGGAATTACAACAGTGTGTATATGTGCCTCCCACTTTTTAAGGGACCAAAAGTAATGGGACAATTGGCTGCTCAGCTGTTCCATGGCCAGGTGTGTGTTTTTCCCTCATTATCCCATTTACAAGGAGCAGATAAAAGGTCCAGAGTTCATTTCAAGTGTGCTATTTGCATTTGAAATCTGTTGCTGTCAACTCTCAATATGAGATCCAATATGAGATCCAAAGAGATGTCAGTGAAGCAAGCCATCATTAGGCTGAAAAAACAAAACAAACCCATCAGAGAGATAGCAACATTAGGTGTGGCCAAATCAACTGTTTGGAACATCCTTAAAAAGAAAGAACGCACCGGTGAGCTCAGCAACACCAAAAGACCCCGGAAGACCACGGAAAACAACTGTGATGGATGACCGAAGAATTCTTTCCCTGGTGAAGAAAACACCCTTCACAACAGTTGGCCAGATCAAGAACACTCTCCAGGAGGTAGGTGTATGTGTGCCAAAATCAACAATCAAGAGAAGACTTCACCAGAGTGAATACAGAGGGTTCACCACAAGATGTAAACCATTGGTGAGCCTCAAAAACAGGAAGGCCAGATTAGAGTTTGCCAAACAACATCTAAAAAAGCCTTCACAGTTCTGGAACAACATCCTATGGACAGATGAGACCAAGATCAACTTATACCAAAGTGATGGGAAGAGAAGAGTATGGAGAAGGAAAGGAACTGCTCATGATCCAAAGCATACCACCTCATCAGTGAAGCATGATGGTGGTAGTGTCATGGTGTGGGCATGTATGGCTGCCAATGGAATTGATGATGATGATTGCTGACAAAAGCAGCAGGGTGAATTCTGAAGTGTTTCGAGCAATATTATCTGCTCATATTCAGCCAAATGCTTCAGAACTCATTGGACGACACTTCACAGTGCAGATGGACAATGACCCGAAGCATACTGCGAAAGCAACCAAAGAGTTTTTTAAGGGAAATAAGTGGAATGTTATGCAATGGCCAAGTCAATCACCTGACCTGAATCCCATTGAGCATGCATTTCATTTGCTGAAGACAAAACTGAAGGGAAAATGCCCCAAGAACAAGCAGGAACTGAAGACAGTTGCAGTAGAGGCCTGGGAGAGCATCACCAGGGATGAAACCCAGCGTCTGGTGATGTCTATGCATTCCAGACTTCAGGCTGTAATTGACTGCAAAGGATTTGCAACCAAGTATTAAAAAGTGAAAGTTTGATTTATGATTGTTAATCTGTCCCATTACTTTTGGTCCCTTAAAAAGTGGGAGGCACATATACAAACTGTTGTAATTCCTACACCGTTCACCTGATTTGGATGTAAATACCCTCAAATTAAAGCTGAACGTCTGCAGTTAAAGCACGTCTTATTTGTTT
Organism: Glandirana rugosa; assembly: GCA_018402905.1. NCBI lineage: Eukaryota > Metazoa > Chordata > Amphibia > Anura > Ranidae > Glandirana > Glandirana rugosa. Next base: position 560,379 of record BLSH010162783.1, on the reverse strand, counting down.
CATTTCAAATCCATTGTGGTGGTGTATAGAGCCAAAAAGATTAGAATTGTGTCGATGTCCCAATATTTATGGACCTGACTGTAGCACATAACAATATATACTGTGAAGGTATGCGAGGCGAAGTGGTAGACGGAGGCTACCTGTCGCCTTGTATGCGTTCCTGTGGACTGGATTAAACGGAGTCTGGTCCGTATTTTACCAACCACCATGGCAGGGCTGGTTCCGGTCCAGAGTTTGTGGTCCACTGGAGTCCCCCAGCAGGTTTTGTGGGTGTCGGCGGCCAGCCCCACACCATATAGTGAGGAAACTATACTGTTTGGTTAAGCGCCAGACAGCAAGGACCTTTTTCTGTTTTGTTTCTTTTTAACCTGCAAACCTTTTTTACAAATAAACGTGGCAAGCCGCCAGATTTTAAAGAAAAATGCCTGCACGCTGACTATTTTCCTCAGGAAAGATGATCCCCATGAGCTAATCTCCCACATGTGGTGGAGTTCAGCGGGCAACTTTCCAAGATGGAGGAAATATTGAAGGTCCTGCTGCAAGCCAATGCAGCTCAGCGGGAAACCAACCTCCAGGTCGCACAGGCCGCTGCAGCTCAGCAGGAGGAAAGTCGTCAGGCTATCGCAGTACAACAGCAGATGAACCAACTGTTTGCGGAGGCCCTGCTGGAATTAAAGAAGGGGGCCACACCTCCAGTGACAGTGGAACCAAAGTTGGTACGCGCCTCTTACCACATGCAGAAGATGACACCAGCAGATGACGTGGAGGCGTATCTCATGGCTTTTGAAAGAGTAGCTCTTTGCGAAGGATGGCCAAAAGAACAGTGGGCGGGACTGTTAGCCCCATTCTTGACTGGGGAACCCCCAAAAGCCTATTTTGATCTGGAACCAGATAAGGCCCAGAACTATGAGACTATAAAGGCAGTGATACTCGCATGCCTAGGGGTCACCATGGCAGTCCAGGCCCAACAGGTGCATCAGTGGACCTACTGCACCGACAAGCCACACCGCTCGAGAGATGTTCGACCTGGTCCACCTAACCAGGAAGTGGCTACAGCCGGAGACTTTGCCAGGTCCCCAGATTGTGGCGAGCGTGGTCATGGACTGCTATCTACGGTCCATGACCGTATCTATCTCCCTGCTGCTTTGAGGAAATGGGTCAGTCATGGGGACCCCAAAACCGCCAACCAACTCGTGGACCTCGTGGAGAGATACACTGCTGCTGAGGACTTTTTGCACCCATCTGCATCTCACTCCAATGTATCTAGGGGTGAAAGATCGCCCTGCGGACCCGGTAAGATTGTTCCAGGGTTCAAGGGTGTGGGGAAGTTTTATAAGACTGCTACTGCTAAAGAGACTGTGGGCTCTAGACCTGGAGACCGGCCAAGGAAGCCAGGAAGGTCTTGGGGACCCTTGAGAGGACTGGGTATAGAGCACATACAGTGCTACCAATGCCATGCATTGAGCCATTTGCTGCCAATTGTCCCCTGAATGATGAACCCCTGCAATGCGATTATACATATGTGAATAGACGCCTATCTCTTATTGCACAGGTCGCATATACAGCATCATGTTCAAGTCGCATGGTGAAGCAAATATGTGTGATTTCTATTGATGGGAAACCAGTCACTGCACTGCTTGACTCTGGTAGTGTGGTAACATTGGTCAAAAGCAGTTGTGTAAATCCTGCAAGGTAACACCCTAGCACTGTCGTGGTAATTTGCATCCATGGGGAGACTTGTCACTACCAGATGGCGGTGGCTGAGATTGACACCCCTTTGGGCAGTGTGGCACATTCAGTGGGCTTGGTACCTTCACTGCTTCATGACATCCTAGTGGGGAGGGATTTTCCCCATTTTTGGAGGTTATGGTAAGGCACAGGGATTCTTGAGGATAGAGCAACCCCTGCTGCGGAAGCATGACCCTTTTTGCCAAATGGAAGGGGAAACCGGTGGCAGAACGAGGAAGGAGGGGACCCTCTTCCTTTTCCTGCAATGGATGGGGAGCCGATGGAGCAGGTAGATAGCTCCCAGCTGGGGGCTAATGACCCAGAAAATGTCTCTGACCCTGACCGTGAGAGTGAACAGAATGTAGTACCTGACTTAGAGGTCCGAAAAGAGGACTTCTGTACAGAGCAACTATGGGATGTCACTCTCCTTAGAGCCAGAGAAATCGTAAAGGTGATGGATGGGGAACCTGTGGACCCTAATTGGGGGGTGTCTTTGCCCTACAAGGCTCTTAAAAATAATTTGTTGTATCAGGTGGTAAAACGTAGTGAGGATGAAGTAGAACAGCTATTGGTTCCCAAATCCATTCGCAGGATGGTGCTAGATTTGGCCCATGGACATGTAATGGGGGGACATCTGGGAATGGAGAAAACCAGGGAGAGAATAACCAAGAGATTCTTCTGGCCCGGGTTGTATGCAGATGTCAGAGAGTATGGTGAATCCTGCCCTGAGTGTCAACTCTCTGCACCCTCGCCCCATTTTCTTAGTCCACTTGTTCCACTCCCCATAATTGAAGGGTCATTCTAAAGAATTGGCATGGATCTCGTGGGATCAGCAGTAAAGTATACCCGGGGACACCAGCTCATCCTGGTAACACTAGATTACGCAACCCACTATCCGGAAGCCATACCCTTGCAGAACACCTCTGCTAAGACTATCGCCAGGAAATTGGTCCTGGTGTTTAGTCGGGTGGGGATCCCTAAAGAGGTCTTAACGGATCAGGGCACCCAGTTTATGTCCCATGTAACCAAGGAATTGTGCAGGTTGTATAAAATCTCCTATTTTCATACCTCAGTCTACCACCCCTAAACGGATGGACTTGTGGAGAGGTTTAATAAAACGCTTAAAAACATGTTGAAAAAGGTAGTGGAAAAAGATGGGAGAGATTGGGATATGTTACTGCCATATCTCATGTTTGCCATATGAGAGGTTCCGCAGGCATCTACAGGGTATTCCCCCTTTGAACTCTTGTATGGTAGACATCCCAGGGGGCTGCTAGATGTTGCAAAAGAGACATGGGAAGGAGAGGCACCCCATATAAAAGCATCATAGAGCATGTCTCCCTGATGCAAGATCGAATCGCAGCGGTACGAGAGCATATGGAGCAAGCCCAGGAAGCCCAGAGAAGGGTTTATAATCGGGGTGCCAAAACCCGGACTTTCAACCCCAGAGACTGTGCTAGTGCTAGTCCCCACGGTTGAAAGTAAATGCCTAGCAAAATGGCAGGGTCCCTTTGAGATTAGGGAAAGAGTAGGAGAAGTGAACTCCAAAGTTTACCAGCCAGGAAAAAGGAAACCCGAGCAAATTTACCATGTGAATCTTTTAAAACCGTGGAAGGACAGAGAGAGTTTATTGGCAGTGCCCACTCCTCAAAAGGACAGGCTATCCATGACCCCGGACGTCCCCATAACTGAGTCCTTGTCACTGAGGCAACAAAATTATGTTAAGGAATTTATAAGTAAAACTAGAGACTTTTTCTCTCCCCTACCCGCACTGACCACCGTACTACAACATGGCATAATTACGGAACCAGGGGTCCGCGTAAATGTAAAACCCTACCGGATACCTGAGGCTAGATGGGAGGCGGTGGAGAAGGAAATAAAAACCATGTTGGAGTTGGATGTGATAGAGGAGTCCCACAGCACCTGGTTGAGCCCCATAGTGCTGGTCCCAAAGCCCGATGGCACTATCAGGTTCTGTAACGATTTCAGGAAACTGAATAATGTTTCTAAATTTGACACATACCCGATGCCACGGGTTGACAAACTTGTGGACAGGTTGGGAGCTGCCCGGTACATAACAACCCTAGACTTAACTAAGGCATACTGGCAGATCCCCCTAACGGTGTCAGCAAAGGAAAAAATGGCCTTTTCTACCCCCAAGGGGTCCTTCCAGTACAAGCGAATGCCGTTTGGTCTGCATGGGGCGCCTGCATCCTTCCAGAGAATGATGGACAAAACCTTGAGGCTGCATCGCCCCCTATGAAGCCACCGATTTGGATGATGTGGTCATTCACAGCCCAGATTGGGAAACGCATCTGCCCCGAGTACAAGCAGTCGTAGATTCTATTAGGGTAGCAGGTTGAGCAGTCAACCCAAAAAAAGTGTGCCATAGGCCTGGAGGAGGCCAATACCTTGGGTATGTTATTGGTTGGGGACTGATCAAGCCCAAAACCAACAAGATCAAGGCAATTCAAAAATGGTCCCAACCGGTGAATAAAAAACAGGTTTGTGCCTTCCTGGGGATTACAGGGTATTACAGGGGGTTCATAGCCGACTTTCCCACCATTGCCGTCCCTCTGACCGATCTGACAAAGGGTAGAGGGTCGGGCATGGTTAAGTGGAATCCCGAAGCAAAGAAGGAATTCCAGAAGTTGAAGCAAGCCGGTGCTCATGACCCCAGAATTCACAAAGGAGTTTGTTGTACAAACAGATGCCTGAGGTGGGACTTGGTGCTGTTCTTTGCCAGATCAGATACAGTGAGGAGCACCCGGTCGTCTACAAGCAGGAAGCTTAACAGGCATGAGAGGAACTATGTCATTTTGGAGAAGGAGTGCCTGGCCATTAAGTGGGCCTTAGAGGCACTGAAGTACTACCTCTTAGGAAGGTTGTTTAGGCTAGTCACTGACCATGCCCCCCTGAAGTGGATGTGTGACAACAGGGAGAAAAATAGTCGGGTGACTATGTGGTTCCTGGTCCTACAGCCATTTAAGTTCACAGTAAAACACCGGGCGGGAAGACTCCAGAACAATGCAGATGCCCTCTCCCGGGTCCACTGTAGGGTAGGGACAGTTGCTCAGCCACAAGGGCTTGAGCAGAGAGGGAGGATATGTGATGGTATGTGAGGTGAAGTGGTAGACGGACGCTACCTGTCGCCTCATATGCATTCATGTCGGCTGGATTAAACGGAGTCCGGTCCGGATTTTACCAGCCACCATGGCAGGGCTGGTTCCGGTCCAGGGTTTGTGGTCCACTTGAGTCCACCAGCAGGTGGCTTAACCACTTCAGCCTCGGAAGGATTTCCCACTGTAGGACCAGAGCACTTTTTGCGATTCGGCACTGCGTTGCTTTAGCTGATAATTGCACGGTTGCACAACGTTGTACCCAAACAAAGTTTGCTTCCTTTTTTCCCACAAATAGATCTTTCTTTTGGTGGTATTTGATCCCCACTGCGTCATTTCTAATCACCGCATAAACAAAAAAAGAGCGACAATTTTGCAAAAAAAACAATATTTCTTACTTTTTGCTATAATTCAAATCCAAAAAAATATATAAAAAAAACAAAATTATTCATCAGTTTTGGCCGATTTATATTCTTCCTCATATTTTTGGTAAGAAAATCGCAATCTGCGTTTATTGATTGGTTTTGCCGCGTTTACAAACCATGTGAATTAATTTCTGGTGTTTTTACATATTTTTTTAAATTAGCAATGGTGGCGATCTGCAATTTTTATCGGGACTTTGATATTGGGGCGGACATGTCGGACATTTTTGACACTTTTTTGGGACCAATGACATTTATACAGCGATCAGAAAATTAAATATCCACTGATTACTGTACAAATGTCATTGGCAGTGAAGGGGTTAACCTGCAGGGGGAGATCTTGAGGTTAACTGTGTTCCCTAGGCATGTTCTAACTGTGTGGGGGCTGGGCTACCTTGGGCATAAGAGATCTAACTGATCCCAGTGACAGGAATCAGTAGATCTCTTATGTCCCCACTGACAGCGCGGGGAACCGCCGTGTTTACATTGGCGGTTGCCCGTTCTTTCTCTCTGGCAGCTCATCGCGGCTCGCCGGTTGACATCGGGTCCGTCCGAGCCGTAGGCACACTCCTCCAGAGTGCAGCAGGCACAAGCGCGCCACCACCCTGGCTGCCTGTCCGTAAATCACCGCCTATTTAGCCGATTAGAGCCACGCTGTTGACGTAAATAGGCAGCACGCGGTCGGGAAGCGGTTAAATAACCAGGAAGAGAACACACTCTAGCTCTGACCTGTAACTCAGCGGGGAATCTGAGGGAGCTCTGTGTCTGTTTGGACTTTAAGAAGACAAGGTGTGCATTTTGGCTTATGTTTTGTGGGTGTTGTTGTCCAGCCCCACACTGTATAGTGAGGAAACTATACTGTTTAGTGTAGCGCCGGACGGCAAGGACTTGTTTTCTGTTTTGTTTTTTAACCTGCAAACCTTTTTTCTAAATAAACCTGGCAAGCCGCCAAATTTTAACCACTTCGGCCCCAGAAGGATTTCCCACTGTAGGACCAGAGCACTTTTTGCGATTCGGCACTGCGTTGCTTTAACTGACAATTGCGGTCGTGCAATGTTGTACCCAAACAGAATTTGCGTCCTTTTTTCCCACAAATAGAGCTTTCTTTTGGTGGTATTTGGTCACCGTTGCGTCATTTCAGATAGCCGCTATAAACAAAGAAAGAGTGACAATTTTGGAAAAAAAACAATAATTCTTGCTTTTTGCTAAAATCACAATACAAAAAAAAACACATTTATTCATCGGTTTTGGCCAATTTATATTCTTACTCATATTTTTGGTAAAAAAAATCGCAATCTGCGTTTATTGATTGGTTTGTGCAAAAGTTGCCAGGTTTACGAATGATGAGAATTCATTTCTGGAGTTTTTATTTATTTTTATTTTTTTACTAGTAATGGCGGCGATCTGTGATTTTTAGTGGTACTGCGATATTGCGGCAGACATGTTGGACCATTTTGAAACTTTTTTGGGAACATTGTCATTTATACAGCGATCAGTGCTATAAAAATGCACTGATTACTGTGTAAATGTCATTGGCAGCGAAGGGGTTAACCTGCAGGGGGCAGGGAAAGGGTTAACTGTGTTCCCTAGGCGTGTTCTAACTGTGAGGGGGCTGGGCTGCCAGGGGCATAAGAGATCTAACTGATCCCAGTGACAGGGATTCAGTAGATCTCTTAGATGCCTCCTGTCAGAATGGGGAACCGCCGGGTTTACTTCGGCGGTTCCCCGTTCTTTCCCTCTGGCAGCTCATTCCGGCTTGCCAGCGGACATTGGGTCCGCCCGAGCCGCGGGCACACTCCTCCAGAGTGCGCCAGGCATGAGAGCGCGCCGGTGGCGGAACGCTCTCCCCCTAGCTGTGCATCCGCGAATCGCCGCTTATTTACAGCGATTCGCGGGACAGCGCCACACTGCCGCAGTAAATATACTGCATGCTGTGGGGAACTGGTTAAAGAAAGTTGCCTGCACGCTGACTATTTTCCTCAGGGAAGATGACTCCACAAGCTAATCTCCCACAATACATACTTGATATTGATTGTTTAATGTAAATATATATATATATACACATTGAAATGCATGGTGCAATTCATAAATATAGGTAAGCATCGTAACACATAACAATATATGGTAATATGAGCCAATATATACTCTGTATAGAAGGATCAATAAAAATTGCAGAAATTAGATATTACATAAGGTGGTATGCCTGAAATAAACCATATCTTTAGGGTATAACTGCATCCAGCTCTAAGCGTTTGGTGGATTCGCTCCACTTCCTCAGGAGCGGATGCATACTATATACTGTATACCCTAAAGATATGGTTTATTCCATTCATATCACCTTATGTAATATCTAATTTCTGCAATTTTTATTGATCCTTCCATACAGAGTATATATTGGCTCATATTACCATATATTGTTATGTGTTACAATGCTTCCCTACAAGTATGAATTGCACCATGCATTTTGATGTGTGTATACATATTAAACAATCAATATCAAGTATGTACATATTGTTATATGTTATTTGTAAATAAATATGTCATTATGGAATGACTAATTACTAGGTTGCATGCCACGTTCCTCCTATAAAGCCCCTCTTTTATCTACAATTTGTTAATGTATCTAAATCTGCTAGTACATCTACCCCCCCACCGCCAAGACTGACAACGCTGCTGTCAAAAAATGTCCCTTGTTCT
>BLSH010162783.1:492571-543109 GCA_018402905.1 Glandirana rugosa | reverse complement strand
ATTGGCACCATAGATTGTAGACTCTATAACTTTCACAAAGACCAAATAATATACACTAATTTGGGTTATTTTTACCAAAGACATATAGCAGTATAAATTTTGGCCAAAATTTACAAAGAAAAATTACTAATTTGCAAAATGTTATAACAGAAATAAAGAAAAATGCATTTTTTTACAAAATTTTCGGTATTTTTCCATTTATTGCTCAAAAAATAAACACCCCAGTGGTGATTAAATACCACCAAAAGAAAGCTCTATTTGTGTGAAAAAAAGGACGAAAATTTCATTTGGGTACAGTGTAGTATGACTGAGTAATTGTCATTCAAAGTGTGAGAGCACTGAAAGCTGAAAATTGGTCTGGTTAGGAAGGGGGTTTAAGTGCCCAGTTGTCAAGTGGTTAAATAACAAACATGTCATACTTGCCTCCTCTGTGCAGTTGGTTTTGCACAGAGCAGCCCAGATCCTCCTCTTCTTGGGTCTCTCTTTGCTGCTCCTGGCCCCTCCCTCCTATCGAGTGCCCCCACAGCCAGCAGCTTCCTTTGGGGGCAGCGGAGCCAAGTCAGAGATCCATGTATCAATTCAGACATGGAGCCCTGACCCGGCCCCACCCCCTCTCTCCCCTGATTGACTGACTGACTTTGATTGACAGCCGTGGGAGCCAATGGCACTGCTGCTGTGTCTCAGTCAATCAGGAGGAGTGTCCCAGAAGGCTTAGACATTCGTGGACAACGTTGGAGAGAGATGAGACTCAGGTAAGTAATTAGGGGGTTCTGGGGAGGCTGCTACACACAGAAGGTTTTTTTATCTTAATGCATACAATGCATGTGGCATATATGCCACAAAACTTTCTGTTCATAAATACACTCAAAAGTTCATTGATGCAGGACCACGGTGCAAACCACAAAGCCACCAAGCTCCCCAATGTCCTCTCTCCCAATGTTAGGCTTCTGTAGTAATCGCATCAAGGCTTTATGATAAAAGATCACAAGCAGATTTATCAAAAAACCTTTCCACAGGCTGCACTAGAGTTGCAGATTTGAAAAGCAGATGGCAGCTGATAATTGTGCCATGCCCATGAGCATCAACAGAAGCTTTTCCATATGACAAAACACTAGGGTTTCAGTTGGCACCTTCATTTAAAATGGATGTATATGGACGGGATGATTTTTTTTTGTCAAGTAGAAAGCTCATGCCACAGTTCTGCCAGCATTAGATTCCCATAATTGCTGCCAAAGCAAATACTGATAAGGCATAAAGACAAGTTGGCATACTTGTAAATGGAGCTCAGTTAACAGAAGGTGCATCAATATTGATTATAAATGAGATACTGTCCTGGAAATGTTATGTGCCCTAAATAGATAAGGGAAAGCTTAAGCAAGCTGATAGTTTAACATTCTTAAAAATATATCATAAAACACATACATTTATACCCATTTTAAAGCACACCTGTTTCCTAACAGTACTGGATAACACATTTCATTTTTTTGTAAAGCACCCTGCTTGGCTTAAAGGAAACCTGTACTGAGAGAACATGAAGGCTGTCTTTGCTGAGCTCTTTTTTATTAACGTGGAACATTACCATTTTTGGGGTGAATGGGTTTTTGCCATAATTCCACAGCATATTTGCATTGTATGGCATACTTACCCTATAGGGTGCCCTTATCCAGAAATGTGACATCTTTGCTCCCTCTCCTTTCTCTGTCCCCTCTGCCACATACATATTCCAGGTCCAGAGTCGTTCAGCTTTGTCATTGGACAGCCACTGATGATGTAACTCTTGCGAATGTGTGCTATTTTTACATAGTCCTGGCCCTTGGCTCTAATATCTGCATCTTACATCTTGTCGGGGGTGTACAGTGCACTGTGCATGCACCATAGGCAGTGAACATTAAATAAATTAAAAAAAAAAAAGAAGGTTGGCAGCCAGAATAAGAAGCTTTTGAGCAGAGATGGTGGCAGGGTAGGTGATAAAGAAGAGGAAAAAGAAAAATAGTGGGGGAAAAGAAGAGAGGGCAAGGTAGGGAAGAAGGCTGAAGGAAAACATATACCAAGACAGACATTTGATATGGAATATAAATATTCAGGAGAACGGAGGTTGAATCAGCCACAGAAAGGAAACCCCAATGTAAGGTTTACTCGGGTGAAAACCTGATTACTAATTGTAGTTTCTGAGCCTTTTAAAGTGGAAATGAGAACATCTGTGTGTTATGTTGTATAATTCCCTTTGACAAACCAGTCCCTATTTATCTTGATCTGTATCCCAACATTTTGTTCCCAAGAATTGTGTATAAATATAGATGTAGAGTAGACTTCCATTCCTTTCTTTTGTACAGCCTTCATGTACCCTTAACAACCTTCAAAATGCTTCAATCAAGATCTAATTCTGGAACACTTCTGACGGATAACATTTTAGCATATTCTGATAGTGCCAAACTTGCCCACTCCTTCCTGCCTCCTGTACATTCATATTATCCAGGGTGGCTTATCGTTGTTTTGATTGACCAATAGAATTTTTTTGGGCAGGTGTGACACCTTGAACCCTGTAATTCATACCAACACCAACCTATACCAATATACAGACACAAGTGAATACTGATGTTCTTCTGAAGAGATAAAACTGATCTAGGTGTACCAGATGGCTTGGAATGTATTATATTTGTCATATAGGAAGGCAGTTAAGTCTGTCATCGTAAAAATGTGGTTTGTGCTACATAACTGTGTTCATGTCGGTGTATGAGTTTGTTTTCATAGCAGCAACATACATGTCTTACCAGTATTTAGAAGGTGTATTGCAGTTCTTCTTTGAGAAATGATTGAGGTGCAACATTGGTGACTTTTTCATGGACATTTTACATACTATACAACCAATTATTACAGCAGTGTCTTAAGAAAGGCAATGTATTTCCAATACAAGTATTTCAGTTAGGGCAACATCTTTCACAATTAATTGTCAAGGTAGAGTTTCCAGCTAGGCAGCATTTGTATCATGCTATCATCTTCAGCGCTCCCAGCTGTCCCTGATGTATAGTTATAAATCTTTATGAATAAATATACAATTTAGATCTGAAAAGTTTTTAAATTGTATGCGGTTCACATTGTAAATTGTATGTTGCTCATTCTAATAATAGTATGAAAAAAAGCCATGATGCCACCCAAATTATTTTTTTGTTTACAATCTTTTATTAGAAGGTCATCATAAAACATAAAGCTGTCAATTGTTACACATGTATTACAAAATAATTTTACATTTAATTCTAACATTTACATGGCACAGGGTAATAAGGCACAAGTCTGTACATAGAATGAGTCACAAAAGAAAAGCAAACCATTATAGTAAAGATAAGCGAGGTGCATTCTACCTGAGGGTACTAGGTATTTAGAATAGATGTACAACTATCCCATGGGGACCATTTTTCCTCAAATAGGTGCATGTTGTCCTGAACCGAATGATATAGCCATTCAGTCAGTTTAACCATATTCATCCTGTTCAGGACCTGCTGCCAAGGAAGATTAGGTGATAGCCAGTTACATGCGATCATCCATTGCACACAGCTCAGCAGTGAATGAATGAGTCTAGAGCATGGTTTAGATACATCAGGGATATTTTGGTATAGGATACAAATATGAGGGGAGAGTGTGATTCGTTTATTGGTGATTTGGAAATGTTTTTCAGACATATTTCTCCAAATTGGATCCAAATGGTGACACTGCCAGGAAATATGGAGTAGGGTTCCTATCTCATCAAAACCTCTGAAACATTTTTGGGATACATTTGAATAAAACCGGTGGATTCTGGCTGGCGTCATGTACCAACAAATCAATAGTTTAGTTGGGGTTTCCTTAAAAGCTGTGGATCTGTTGCATTTGTGCATGTTGTCGATTCTGAAATACCATTCTTTAATTGAAATTTTGACATGGCTTATGTCTTTAGAGGTTGGGAGATTTTGTTCAGATATTTGTATAGGGAAGAGATTAGGTCCTTACCTCTCGGTGTGTTAATACAGGTTTGTTCAAAGCTTGTGATTGGGGGGGGTAAGTGGGAGGGAAAAGTTGTTAGAGTAGAAATCTTTAATGAGGTTGTATTGGGATTCAGATGAGGGGTGTAAGTTGTGTTTCTCTACCAGTTTGCTAAAGGTTAAGAAGGAGCCATTCTCTACAATGGCTTTTAGAGTTGAAAGGTTTAGGGATTTCCATGGTTGGTAGGATTGGTTATTTTTGAAGTGTCTATGAATATTTGGGTTGCCTACAAATGAGGCTAAGGGGGGATTGGGGATATAAATTTGAGTGAGTCTTTATATTTGAGCCAGAGTTGTAGAAGGTGAGAAATAATACTATTACGGTGTTGAAATTGTCTGTTTTTTTGTCTTAGGAGACCATAAGAACCCCTGGATATGATGTGGAAGGATTGAGTTGGTTTCAAATGTTAACCAGGGGATCTCAGTAGAGTTAGAGAACCATTGTGTGATATGTGTAAGTCTCGTGCCAAATGTTTGGCAATCCTGCTCATCCTTCTCTTTGGGGTCTATGAAGTAGGCTAAGATTACACCTAGGATTCTTACCTGCCCATACAAATTTGTTAATGTCCTTCTGAATAGATAAGATTTTGTATTTTGGTATGTTTATCAGTATAGTACAAAAGTAAAAAAGAATTTTGGGGGGGCGTGGCTGGCTGCAGACTGTAATGACTGCTTAATCCTACAGCTCCACTCAGCCTGGGACAAATAGCAACTCCATCACCATTCACAGCGTTGAACCCCCCCTCATTACCAACCCATCTAAGTGACTACTTGCATTCAAATTTTGATTTTGCATTAAAGAAGCTGAAATTGAATTTTTACGCCCATCACAACAAACCGGGTGCATGTCTTGCTAAACAACTTAAGAAACATTTAGTAAACACTAAAATTCCATACTTAACCTCCCTCAACAAAAGTAAGCTTACTAACCCTAAGGACATAGCTGACCGATTCAGCCAGTTCTACACCAGTCTTTACAACCTAACAGATAAGACTGAGACGACACCTCCTATGCTCTCCGACATCTATAAATTCCTGGATGATCTGGTCCTACCCTCTTTAAATCAGGAACAATTGAGCTTATTCTCTGGTCCAATCTCCCTTACTGAAGTGAACCAAACCATTGCTTCCCTACCCTTACACAAAGCCCCGGGGCCCGACGGCTTTAGTAACGAGTACTATAAGCAATTCTCTGCCATACTTACTCCCTATCTACTGCAATCACTTAACTTTACATTCACCATGGGCACAATCCCATCGGAAGCCCTTTAGGCCATTATCACTACCATCCCCAAACCGAGCAAACCGCATGATGACCCGGCCAACTACAGACCCATATCCCTGTTGAACTCTGACACCAAAATATATGCCAAAATTCTAGCCACTCGCTTATCCACAATCATCCCTCAGCTAATTCATCCCGATCAAGTGGGCTTTGTCAACGGCAGACAAGCGTCTGATGGGACTCGCAGGTACATTGACCTACTACAGTGGGCTGAGCACCATAAAACGCCTTCTCTGTTCATCTCCTTGGATGCAGAGAAGGCATTTGACAGAGTTGACTGGAAATTTCTTAGAGCAGTCCTAATTAAATTTGGATTTTCCGGTAGGCCTCTTGAGGCAATAATGGCGCTATACACTTCACCCAGCGCCAAAGTCGGAACTTCGGGTATATTATCAGACTCTTTCCCCATATCTAATGGCACCCACCAAGGCTGCCCCCTGTCACCGCTCATATTTACTCTTGTCATGGAACCACTTGCTCAGTCTATCCGGGCTAACCCCTTTATTGTAGGCATTGACACGGGAGAGCACACTCACAAAATTGGTCTATATGCGGACGATGTTATTGTTTCTATCACTAATCCCGCACGATCACTTCCACAATTACAGCATACTTTAGACCTCTTTAGTAACGTATCTCTTTACAAAAATCAATTGCTCCAAGTCCTCCATGATCGGGGTCCACATTGATTCAACCCTAAAAGGTAGCATTGCGCAACTCACCTCTTTCTCCTGGGCCTCAAACTCTGCTTTATCCTATCTAGGTATAAACCTAATCTCACCAACATCACAACTACTCAACCTCAATCTTTCATGCCTGATGGCCAAATTGCACAAAACAATACATGGCCTGAGCAATGTCCAAGCCTCTTGGGCTGGGAGAATAACCCTCACTAAGATGTACCTGCTACCAAATGTGCTTTATACTTTTCGAACATTACCTGTCCCACTCCTTACATCTCACCTCAACAAACTACAAGTGACTTTGAATTCCTTCATATGGAATGGCAAGCACTCAAGGCTCAACAAGGCCACCCTTTGCAAACCAACATCAGCCGGAGGCATGGCAGCCCCTAACGTCAAAGCATGCTACAAGGCTATAATTCTTGAGCAAACCAAAAGTTGGTGGGTCCCGGATGCCACACTCCCGTGGTTACAGATTGAACAAGCTGTCCTAACAACTTGTCCTAAGTTGGTCCTCAGTGCACTTCTGATGTCCAACCACAAACCATCTACGTACCTAGCTACAGTTAATGCTACCCTCAGAACATGGCAAGCAGTATCACAGAAATCCAATGGCATACATTAGAGCCTATTACACGATCTACCTCTACAATCCCTGCATAACATCTTGCAAGACATATCCTTACAAAACTGGATTGAAGCTGGGATCCCTACACTCGGAGACCTATACAACAACTCCGTGCTACTCTCCTTTCAACAAATCCAATACCAATACCACATTCCACACAAGGACTTCTTCAAACTTCTTAGAATTCGTTCAGTACTTTCAAAAGTAAGCTGGTCAAAAGACCCAACGATGAAAAAAACACTACAATTCTGCAATGGAGCCAGCCCACTATCTAAAGGCATCTCTTACTTCTATCAACTGCTTCTTTACTCAGACCCCAACTCCAAAACTCCCACTATGCTTAAATGGGAACAACGACTAAAAGGTACATTTACCACACAACAATGGTACACGGCCCTGAGTCTGCCATCTAAACTGTCTAGATGCTGCACCCAATGGGAAGGCACTCAAAAAAGATTCCATGACTGGTACCTTACGCCACAAAGATTAGCCAAAATATACCCCTGGACACCCAACATGTGTTGGAGAGCATGTGACCAACCTGCATCAACCTTTCACACATGGTGGTCCTGCCCTAAATTAAAAAATCTTTGGACCAAGGTGTCGAAGCCTCTGTCCTCTATACTACCCACACCCCTCTCGCTATCTCCACAAATGCTTCTACTCGGCCTAGATATTGACTCTTGGCCAATACCCACATAGACCGTTCTGTCTCATACTCTCTTTGCTACCAGATCACTTTTGGCCAAAAACTGGAAAACACCCAGCCTTCCATCTCTACCAGAATTTATTTTGGCTATCAACAACCAATGTGAGATGGAACTCATGTACGCCAAGGCTCACCTACAAATGCCTAAATTCCTGACGTGGTGGAATCTCTGACTTCTCCACCCCAACTGTACACTGAAAATCTGACTCTTAATCAACACTATAAACTAACATAACATCCGGAGCAACCTTGATGACCTTACTCTATGAAAACCACAGGCGCGGCAGATTCCTCTGGAAGGAACACTACTCAATTGCTAAGCAACTTGACACAACTTCTCTCTTCCCCTACCAGTGGTTATTTTCTTCACCTCATCCGCTACTGTACTCTAATCTTATTAGTATCCCATAGTCTAAACCAATCGAACGCTGCAGTCTCCGCAATGGTCGGTTGTGTTGCCTCACACTTTCTGACACAGCATGTTCCCTCTGGGGTGTCAGTGTTGGGCAGATGCAACTTAGACCATATCAAATGCCAAGCTTCTAATACACATGTTTAATGTATGTTCAATGATATGTAAGATTGCTATATGCATAGCTGTTGGAAATTACCTCTGTACACCCTTCACTGTAATTCAATGTTGAACTATTTTCCTTTACTTTGTATATCCCTGAAAAATGTAATAAAAGAATATCGTATAAAAAAAAAAAAAAAGAATTTTGGGAAGGATGGTCATCTTGACAGCACAAAGTCTACCTAAAAAGTAGATGTGGAAGGAAGACCATAGTTTAAATAGGTTTCTGATTTGGGAAAATAGATACGGGAAGGTGTGTTGATACAAAGCAGAGAACTGGGAAGTAACTTGTATGCCCAAGTAGCGAATAGATTGGGTGCAACATGTAAACGTGTATTGGTTTTTTATTCTGGATAATATGTCTGGAGAAAGATTAACTGGAAGAAACAAGCATTTAGATTGACATTTAGCCCAGATATTAAGTGAAAGAAATTTAGTTCTTTAAATAGGTGAGGGAGTGTTATATGTGGTTCAGAGAGGGTGAGGATAGCATCATCTGTGTATAAACAGATCTTGTAGTCCTTTTGATTTTTAGTATAGCCTATAATATTAGGGTTGTTCCTTATCGCGCAAGCCAATGGTTCTAATGCAAGGCGAATATTAGTGGGGACAAGGGATAACCCTGTCTTGTCTGAAAAATTCAGAATTAACTCCTGGGATTTTTATTCTTGTTTGTGGATCTTTATAGAGGGCTTTAAAACCATGGAAGAACTGATTAGATATGCCAAATCTTTCAAGGATTGTATCTATATATGGCCAGCTAACGCTATCGAAGGCCTTGTTGATGTCAAGACTGAGGAGACTGAGAGGGTGAGAGAATATATTTGAGTCTTGGACTATGTTGGTAACCAATCTTATATTATCAGTGATTAATCTGTTAAGCATGAAGCCTGTTTGGTTGTAGTGGACCAATTTGGTGATAACTTTGGCCAGTCGATCTGCCAATAGGTGAACGAAAATTTTTATGTCGTTGTTCAAGACCAAAATGGGGCGAATGTTTTGTGGGAGGGTATGGTCCTTATGGGGTTTGGGGATAAGGGACATGTTAGCTAACAGTATTTCTTTAGAAAAATTATTCCCTGAGAGTATATGATTAAATAGTTTGCACAGATGGGAAAAATTATATAAGACTTTTTTTTGTAATAGTTGGTGGAGTAGCCATCCGGTCCGGGCGCTGTACCGGTTTTAAGGTGTCCGTTTATAAAGCAGTGTAAAAAATCGACTGCACAGTTCTCCGGCATTCACAGAGGAGATCGTTCTCCCCTGTGTGCATGTTTATTAAGCGGTGTAGATCCCTTCACAGTTTGTAAAGTAAAGTGATCTACAAACTGTTCAAACTGTGGAGAACGCCCTAATCTCTTGAGACATTACGAGATTACGGCACCCGAAATTCACAGAAACGCAGAGATGTCGGTTTATTAAGCAGTGATAAATTATCACTGCTCAGTAACCGACATTCTTGGAGGAGCCCGCCCACATCATTAATAAAATTATTAGCCCCCCTACACTATATAGGTATATATAAGCACATACACACATTATACACACATATATATATACATGTATATATATACACACATCATATACATGTATATGCATATATACACATATACAGGGCAGGGGGACATGGCTACTGTGTTGGGGGGTCTGAACGAGGCAGGAGGAAGTCTATAATCTTCCTCCTTCCCCAGGATTCCCTCTTCAATCCCCCAATTCTTCACCTCTGAGCTGGTGAATCGGGGAGGGTGAATTCTGACCGAGATCACCAGTGAAGTGCGGAGATCGCAGCTTCATAAACTGGCCATTTCAGTGTCAGTGAATGACAGTTCTCCGTGTGTGGAGATAATCGGTGGAGAACGTGTTCTCTCCCGATTATCTCTGCTTTATAAACCAAAAATTAACTGTGATCAGCGGTGATCCTTGGGATCAGTCATGGGATGAGAAAGTACGTTTTTATAAAAATCTAGAAAGATCTTTTGTACCTTTTGTGGATGAGTAATAAGCTGGCCCTTATTGTCTCTTAATTTATAGACATGTGGTGTCTTCAATGTTTGATTACGTTTCTTGGAGAATATAGACGAAGTTGAATTACCATGCAAAAGGAACTTAGCTTTTGAGAATCTTAATTGTTTCTCTGCATCATTTGAGAGAAGCAGGTCTAATGCTTGTCTTTTAGATTTTATCTGTTGTAATATATCTTGTGATTGGGGGGAGTTGACTTTGTGGTATAATAAGTTTAGTTCTCTGGATAGTTTTTGGATCTCTATCAGTCTTTCTTTCTTTTTTTTAATTGCAATGTCTATTAAAAATCCTCTAATGACTGCTTTATGGGCGGTCCATAGGGTGGTTGGGGAGATGTTATCTATGTTATTGATAGTGAAATATTCATGTGCATGTGAAGTTATTTGTTTCAATATGATGGGGTCTGATAAATGGGAATCGTTTATTCTCCAATTATATGGTGAAGGAGTGAGGCCTATAGCTGAGGTGGTAAAGGCGACTATGTGATGGTCTGACCAACGACATGGAATAATTTCTGAACCTGATGAATTGGCCAATATAATGGGGGTGGTAAAAATATAATCCAGCCTAGCAAAACTGTCATGCGGTGCTGAATAAAAGGTATAAGACTTAATATCTACATTGTGAGTTTGCCATACATCGGTTAATTGAAAGTTGGTGAGAGATTTGGAAAAACATTTAGAGGTAGAAGATAAGTTGCTTCTATCTAGGTGTGAGCCACAAGGTTGAAGTCACCTCCTATGATGAGGTGTGTTGAGGCCAGGTGTTCTAATTTGTTAAAGAAGGTTTTGAAAAACGTTGAGGCATCATTGGGGGCATAAATTGAGGCAATAGTCAGAGAGCGTACGTTGATTTTCCCTTTGATTATTAAAAATCTACTGCCAGGGTCTCTATATATATTTTGGATGTCAAGAATTATAGAATTTTTTACCAAAATGGCAACTCCTCTTGTCTTGTTTGTATAGGTGGTGAAAAATGATTGATTATATGTTTTATCAAAGTATGAGGGGTGATTAGGAGTGGAAAAATGCGTTTCTTGTAGCAGTATCAAATCAGCACCTATTCTTTTGTAATGGTGGAATGCCTTCTTTCTTTTATGTGGTGAATTAAATCCTTGTACGTTGTGAGATATGATTTTAAGATGCCACCCAAATTAAACATATTTGTTTAAAGCAGTCTTCCACAACCAGGAATGTGTGGAACCCTTGTGTTCCTTCAGATGCTGCTAGGGCTTCCTTAATCAGTGACTACTACTGTAAGGGTTCACTACAATTTTTACTGTCTGCATTTCTTTTCTGCCCATTATCTATATTTATCTAATCTCATAATTATATATTTTTTTCTGTCTGGTTTAGAAAGATATTAAAAATTATCTGCCACAGGAATCTATCCTTGCCACATTTCTTACTTATTTTTGAAAATACTCTACAACTTACGTATCATGATAAATTAACATATACTTTGTATATAATATTTTTTTTCAGTAGTTCCCTGCTACCTTAAAATTATTTTAGGGGTTCTTTGGGAGTTAAAAGGCTAAAAGAGACTGGTTTACCATCTAAAGCCAATACTTTTACCTTTGTTTAAGATATGGCAGGGGTCTCTCTACAATAAGGGAAGCCCTCTCTTAGAGACATGACACCAAAACATGTGTCCTCATTGTAACATTTTCTATCACCTCCTGTTCCAGCAGTAATTAAAATTTTGGATAGAGAGGAGATCTCTCTACAGCAAGGGAAACCCTCTCTTAAAGAGATGGTTCCAGAACATGTGTCCCCATTGTAAGATTTTCCATCACCTCCTGTTCCAGCGGCAACTCTAAAATGTTGGATATTCCATAACTTATTGTTCCAGAGAGATGACACCAGAGCAAATGGGGAGGGTGATTTTATCTGAGGGAGAGACATATAACAATAAAAGCCAAGACAAAGAAACAAATGGCTTCAGATATAGTCATTTTTACTTTTTCATAGTTTCATTTTTTACACCTGCATAGGAAAGTGTCTCTTGTATATGAAGTAATAAGCTAAATTCACATTTTGCATTGTAAAAATGTATTTAATAAAAACAGCTGTCAATTATTTTTCTTAATCTGTCAGATCAAATAGAAATTGTTATAGTGTACATTGTCATAACTAGATAAGGTCTTATACATACGTACAAAATGCCAAGATCATGCCTGAATCAAAGCAACAAAGTTGGTCTAGTCCATGCAGAAGTTCTAGTCTTATAAATTATTACTTGCTAACATATGCTGTGTGGCTCCCTGTTAATATATTCCTCCAGTGTTGCTCATTACATATTCCATCTACCCGTTGTGCTATCAGAGCTTATGAAAATCAAGATGAGGCTGCTCTGCGGATTTATTAAACAAATTCATAAACAAGTCTCACCTGTGTTTGTTTGCTGAGCACAGTCACTTCTTTTATCCTGCTACAAAGAAAATCCTTTGTCATAGTTTAGTGGTTTTCAAACAATTTTTCTCTATAACCCTGTTCATCTGCAGTGCTCTCAATTTTCTGCCTGGTTTACCATCACTGGGAAAGGCAAAGTCAACTAATTTGGCTGAAAGAATTTTGGGGCAATCTCTTCTGCATGTATAATCCTCAACTAGCACCCACCATATCCACCTCTTTTACAATGTCATACTTCAAGGATTTCTCTTTCCTCTGTGATACACAGGGCTCCAATCACTCCGAGAGCTGTCCACAATTTGCTCTCTAGGGCTCAAATACTGGTAAAATCTGCAATACCTTAGTTGCTTGAGATGAATTCCACTTGTTATTTGCAAAGCAATAATAGCATTAATATAAGACAAAGCGTTACATTGGAAATATGGGCAAAATAAAAAAAGTATAGGATGCAGTCTGTCAATAGAAACACAACAGTTAGGGGTGTATTTATAAAAACAAAAACCTGCATGTAAATTCATTCAGTGTGAATGGGGCTATTTTCTCTGAAGATCGAATGTCATTCATATAACATTGGAGGTACCATATGAGGAAAAGGATTTATTGTAAGGATAAGGTTAGGTGTTTTATTGTAAGGATAAGGACAAAACTAGGTGTTATAGGGTGTTGTGTTACACTATTTGATTTATTATTAGTGTTGAGCGAACCCGGACTGTAACGTTCGGGTCCGTACTGAACTTAGGGGTGTCCGGGACCCGGACCCGAACACGGACGTTTCAAAAAACGTTCGGGTTCGGGTACTGGGCTCTGGTAGTTGATCACGCATGTTAAATAGCTGCAGGGCAGCCTACTAATGGCATGGCTGTGATTGGCCAGTGCATCATGTGACCCAGCCTCTATATGAGGCTGGAGTCACAGTGCTGCATGTCACATGCTCTTGGGTTAGTGTAGGGAGAGGAAGCTGCTGGCATTTTTGTGAGGGACAGATTGCAGACATTTTAACATCTGATCCTGCATCCTGAGATTGCTACTACTGTTGCTCTGAGGGACAGATTGCAGAAATTTGAGATTTCACATACTGCTGCTTTGAGTGACAGATTGCAGATCAAACCCTTCATAACACAATGATCGTTACGATGGTACACAATGATCAGATTGAGGAATCCTACACAACGATCAGATTGTGGGAGTAATTTGAGATTTCACATACTGCTGCTTTGAGCGATCTCACTGCACTAGGTAGAGGCTTCTACTTAGAGGGACAGATTATTGTTCAAAAATCATCTCCTAGTTCTAAAGGGAGAGGTTCTAGCTGCAGCTGTAAGTGACACATTATTGTTCAAAAATCATCTCCTAGTTTATTTGATTTTAATTTATTTTCCCTATCCCCATTTTTTTGTAGGGCACTTGCCCTACTCTTACCCCCATTTTACTTCCTTTTGCAGCCCTCTAGCACTTTCCAGGACTTTGTTACAGCCATTTTTGTGCCTAAAAGTTTGGGTCCCCATTGACTTCAATGGGGTTCGGGGTCCGGGGTAACGTTCGGGCAATGTTCGGTGCCGAACCCAGACTTTTTCCTAAAGTTTATTCAGACCCTCTGAACCCGAACGTCCAGGTGTTCGCTCAACTCTATTTATTATCATTTATCACTTGGTTTATCTTTGCACTGTATCTTTAAGCTGTTCCCTCCTGTCTAAGTTGAGCTCTTTCTCTCATCGTACTTGTGTATACTCCTCCCCCTGAGTCATTCTAGAGTATTCTGTCATAGTGTAGACATCTTTCCTTGTGGCTTACAACATGTTTTTCTACCTATGAGTATCCTCCATTAAGCGTAATATTCAAAAGGCTTTCTTCGTCTGACTTCCTCAACATGTGAGTTTATTGATCGAGTTGAACTGTCTGAATTGATGCAAAGGATAAATGTAACACCAGGTTATACAAGCCCTATATGTCGCTGAAGATAAGGTTTATGGTCTTGTGGTTGAGTCAGAACATAGGGTTAATTTTCTGAATTAGCTTACTGGTTATTATAGGACTTAGGTTCAGGGTTAACTGTAGAGGTAGAATTAGTGTTGGGGGTTAATTTTTAGAATTAGGTAAAACGCTAAGTTTCAGTATTAGGGAGAAAGTTCATTTAATATTTTAGACTAAAGGAGAAGTACAGCCAAAGCTTGTTTGGCTGTACTTCTCCTGTAGATCACAGGAGTACAGTTCATTCTGCATTCCTATGACCTGTTTTCAGCAGGAAGCCCGCTGTTAGCTGATGTCACAGAGCCAGTCCAGGCTGGTGAAAGATCATGACAATATGATCAGGATCAACCCAAAACCCTGGACTGCTACCTGGCTCAGCCTCTCAGCGAGCTGCTGAGAGGCTACGCCAGCAGCTCCCGCCCTCTCTAAAGCCCAGCACTCAGTCAGCAGTTCTCTGCTCACAGAGCACTGAGAACCGAGCAATCAGCGGTGTTTGATTGCTCGGTTCTCAGTCTTACAGCCGGGGGACAGAAGCAGCATCCATGTAGGTAAATATGAACTTCTCTTTAAAGTTAGTGGGAGAGACACATTAAGCATCAGGAAATTTTCAGGTGACTGATGACAAGTGTTCAAATAGGGGGCCATAGGTGGTAGCACGGAAATTCAGGTTGGCTTGTTGTGCCAAAAAAAAAACCTGCATGGTTAATACCAGATTTCCTGTGCCTACAGATAACATACAAAAGGGTCAGGCTGAGACAATGTTATTAAAAGCCTGATAGGAGGTCAGCTATAGAGCTTTTATAGGTAGGCCTACACAGTTCTAATAAATGTAGACTTAACATTCAGCTTCTTGCATTAACCCAATTATGACCGATTCTCTTCAAGGCACCCTGTAGACAGATTTATATATTTTTTTCTTGATTGATTATGTTGTGTTCTTTGATCATGTAAGGATTCTACATGAGACTGAACTTGTACCTCTTGCTGTGGGCTCTGCCGTGCTTCAGTCTGTTCTTGCCTTTCCTGTTGATTTTAAGGTACTTTGGTAACTCAATTCAAAGCAAAGAAATAATCATTTTAATTGGTAAGATCTATCCACATAGACTTTAGAAACAAATCGTTAGTATCCACATGTTTACAAAATTTTTACAACATGCCAAAGAATCCAGCATTTTAAAATGTACCCCTTGAAGTCAAAATTGATCAACAAAAGAGAACAGACATTCACTTTAGGCTTTTAATGACTCAGAAATAGACCAGACCCCAAACCAAGATCAGTTCACAGAGCAATGCTATAAATAAAAATATAACCTGGATTGATTTGTCCTCACATAAAATCTTGTTATAGAATAACATCTAGTGACTCACTCCAACTGGTAATGGACTGGAGTAACAGCCTATCCAAATCTATAATGGTTTGCAAATCTAAAGATGCAGAGCCAATCTCAAAATACTATAAATGTGTTGCCTGAGGCTGTTACTTGACAAACGCACCAAAAAACATGCAATAAAAACACTGTGATGCATTGTAGCCTAAGATAATACGTACGTTAGTAAAACAATCCGGTGTGAATGGACCCTTCTGGCTCTACTCTCTATACATTACTGGTGATGCTCATTAGTGCTAAAATCAAATATGGGAAACTATGAATTTTTGGGGGGGAATATAAATCCTAGAGTGGTGGAGAAGAGTACACATCCCCCCTCCCCAGGAGGGGATGACTCCTTTCATTCAGAGTCTTATATGTGTCATTTCAATAATGATATTACATAAAATCCCTCCCCCATGTTAATGCACATACAAATATGAAAATGGCGGTTGCGGTACACTTATTAGGTTTCACCATGCAGACTGGAGTAAAATTCAGGGCCAACATTCACTTATAACTCTAAACTGAAGACCTGCAAATGTTTTAAAGCATCACCTATGGACAATTGTGGGGAGCAAAGTTTATTGCCGTTTCAAGGGCTTGTGCAATTTTAAGTCTTGATGTGTTTGGTATCTATTTACTTGACAAAATCTCATCTTTTATACATTATACATGTGCATACTTATGTAAATCAGAAAAATGCATTCCAGCATCATCAAGACATAAGATGTGTAAAGTCTTATAGTTTGCTTTTCTTAGAAATGAGCCACAGCCTGAGTAATGAAGCCTGTCCCATCCTATAGCCTGTCCTATAAAATCTAAAATTAGCTAAACTCTGGTTCATTAGAGGATGTGTATGACCTTAGCAGAGAGGCGACTGCTTCCACATAGAAAGCAAGGGTCCTCTTTGCAACAAAAAAAAAGGGGGGAATTGTAAGACAGAGAAGAGGAGCAGATAGAAGAGGAGGAAAAATAAGAGGATCAGATAGGAGATGAGAAGAGAGAAGAGGAGCAGATAAGGGAGGAGGAGAGAAATGAGGAG
Organism: Glandirana rugosa; assembly: GCA_018402905.1. Lineage (NCBI taxonomy): Eukaryota > Metazoa > Chordata > Amphibia > Anura > Ranidae > Glandirana > Glandirana rugosa. The sequence goes on along the minus strand of BLSH010162783.1, from coordinate 526,398 downwards.
GACATAGAAAAGGGTGACAGAGAACAGGATCAGATTAGGGAGGAGGGCAGAGAAGAGGAGGAGAGAGAAGAGGGGCAGATATGAGAGGAAGAGAAAGAGGAGGAGCAGATAGGAGAAGAGGGGGAGAAAGATGAGAAGCAGAAAAGAAATTAGGAGAGAGAGGAGCAAATAAGAAATGAGGAGAGAGAAAAGGAGCAGATAGGCGAGGAGAAGGAAGAGGAGGAGAAGATATGAGAGGAGAAGAGAGAAGAGGAGACGAGAGAAGAGGAGCAGATAGGAGAAGAGGAGCAGATAGAAGAGAAGGAGAAAGAAGAGGAACGGATAGGAGAGGAGGAGAAAATAGATGGCACACATGTTGGACATTTTTGACACTTTTTTGGGACCAATGACATTTATACAGCGATCAGAAATTTAAATATCCACTGATTACTGTATAAATGTCATTGGCAGTGAAGGGGTTAACCTGCAGGAGGAGATCTAGGGTTAAGTGTGTTCCCTAGGTGTGTTCTAATTGAGAGGAGGCTGGGCTGCCAGGGGCATAAGAGATCTAACGGATCCCAGTGACAGGTATCAGTAGATCTCTTGCATGCCCACTGACAGAGCCGGGAATCGCCGTGTTTACATAGGCGGTTCCCCATTTTTCTTCTCTGCCAGGCAATCGTGGCTCGCCCGCGGAGATCGAGTCCGCCCGAGCCATGGCCACACTTCTGCAGAGTGCGGCGGTCACGAGAGCGCGCTGGCGGCGGAGTGCTCCCACCCACTACAGCGCACACGCGAGCTGCCGTTTATAGACGGCGATTCACAGGACAGAGCCACTATGCAGCAGTAAATATACACGACGTGTTCAGGAAGCGGTTAATATCTGTCCAGTAATCATGTCCTGGAATCCCATTTCATTGCTGTGTGTTGCCTTGCCAGGATGCCACCCACTCGTGGCCAGTGTGGTGGCTGATTTGAAAGGATGTTCAGCACATGTGCACCTGTTTTGATAGCAGAGAACTGAGCTGTCAGTCAAGCAGTTCTCTTCCTCAGGATTCAGCTTATTATAGTTCACAGTCCTCCCATAGGGTTTAAGCACACGGCCATATGAATATACAGCAACTAGTACGAATGGAGGATCCTGCTGGCAGAGGCTGGCAGCAAGATACTGTGTAGAAAGTGCTCTGTATGCTCTATTAATCTAATGTTTGAGCAGTATTTACATGCATACAGTGTCACAGCGTAAAGTTCACTGTAGATGGATTGAAATTCATCCAATTCAGCAGGGACCTGCCGAACTTTGATCCATGTGATGTTGCTCCCTCTTGACAGAAGTCAATCTAATGATCAACTTTTTTTTTAACAGGAATGTTGGGCAGCATCCACTGATCAGTGTATTTTTACAGTGGAGAGTCCTTGCTGTCAGAATATGAATGTCTCAGCGGTAGGGGGAAGAATCCTCCATCTACCTCGATTGCATGGATGGAGGAATCCATTTGATTTTCTTTTGTTTTTTTTTTTGTTGTCTTTTTAGTTTGCATTTTTTTTTCAACTGTTTTCTTTTTGCCCTTTTCTTTTTGTTGATGAGATACGAGTGGCTTTTTAAAGAAGCGTCCAATACAGCACATTTGCACTGTATGCATGTAAACGTTTCCAAAAACATTTAAAGGCATACAGTCTAAAAACCTACAGTCCATATGCAGGACTTTAGACGCATATTTTTTTGTAATTTTTTTCATTTTTGCAGCTGTATGTATGACACCTTAAAGGGTTAGTTCGCCTTTACAGAAAAAATATAAAGGTGAACTAACACTGGATCCCCTCCCAACTCCCAGTCCCCTGCTGCATTTACCTCTGGGGTTACTGAGCTGGCCCTAAAATGCTATGACAGTGCAAATGCCCCCCAAAAGGCCTCTTTTTTGAAAAGTTCACAGTCTAAGGTATTTAAAAAGAGGCATGGCGTTTTTTTTTGTATTTTTTTTCTACATACTGCCACCAGTGTAGTACAGCATTATCATATGACTGGTGTGGCGGTGATCAGGGATACTGACTGGTGACATTATGTAAAAAAAAAATGTTGTTTTCATTTTTCATATTTTTCCTTTTTGTAAACTTTTTTTTTTTCCATTTTTTTTACATACTCTCATCAGAGCAGTTCAGTTTCACCATAGTGGTGCTGTGATTGGACCACAGCTATCACATGGTACAGGGTGCATTGATTGGCCCAGGTACCATGTGATCACTTGTGACCAATCACAGATCATACACAGTAGTAAAGAATGATGTTATAAATGGATTCAATTCATGACTGTTGTTTACTACATGTCATGTGAACGCACAGCAATAGTGTGGTATCTGGGCCAATACCAAGCACTGCAATCTGTTATGTCCCAGCACAATCAACAAGGCACAAAAAAAAAAACAATAAAAACAAATAAAAAACACAAACAAAAAAGGTTCAAGATGACCTTGAACCTGGACATTACATCGCTGGAGTGGAAACAAGTATCCACGTAGAAACCAGGTAGAACTTCACTCAAAAAGGGAAGTTCCACTTTAAGGCCCCCTCCCCCGCTCCTCTTTGACATTTGGCAATTTTTTTTTTTGGGGGGGGGGGCGGGTGCCTGGTTTAAACAGGTACTCGCTCCCACTTCCGCTGGCATTGCCTAGGCTATCAGAGCAGAAGTTCTCCTTCCCCCTCCCTCCCTGCAGTCTTCTGGGACATGTCACAGGTCCCAGAAGACCGCAGGCCATTCACAATGGACAGCAGGGCTCACGCTTGTGCAGTGGGCATCCAGCTGTGAAGCCACAATCGGTCACAGCCAGTTGCCCGCAGTTAAGAGGCCTGTGCCTTGATCCCTGATGCCCCCACAGGCAAACACAGTGCTGGATCCTGGGACAGGTGAGTGTCTGTTTATTAAAATCCAGCAGTTACAGTTTTTGTAACTGCTGACTTTGAATTTTTAGAAAAACAACTGGAGATTCTCTTTAATTACAACAGAGAAAACTCGGATCTTTTGCCTTGCTAGGCAGAGCTGTGTATCTCTCCGTAACTCTCGATGGACAATAATATGAAACCTTTGGCAGGCAAAACAGCTCCCATATATGTATTTCATATGTGTACTTAGCTGTTTGCCTGGAGTTTGAATTTAAAGCTGAATTCCAGTTATGTCTAGTTTTGCATAGTTACATGGTCCAGTTTGCAGCAATTTAAATATGTATGTGTCATACCTGCCCAACCCCCATGGGAGCCATAAGTCACTGTAATAGGCACCACTACTATAGTGATTGCTGCTGACTTCTGGGTCCCTTGCTGAGCAGCTGCCTATTCTGAAGACAGAAGGTTTCTTGCCGGGCACAGGTACCATTCAAAGAGCATGTAGCGAACCCCCTAGAGAGCCACTAGTGAATTTGGTCCTATTTCCCCTTTTGAAGCACAAACCACCAGGCACACAGCATTTTCTTCATTCTTTCACTGGTTCAGAAAGCAATCTATGGGTTATTTTTAGAGTTTTTATTGAAACAGGAACGTGGATGGTATAGGGAGCAGAGAATACCCCTAGTTAACTTGCTCACTTGAACACCTCAACTTCTGGCTATGCTTTACACTCTGCTGATTGTATATGTGGCTGCTCTCAGCACACTGCTGGCTGCCCTTGATTTTAACAATACTGATAGTGGCCCACACTCTCTCAGTACGTAAAAGCTACACGCTGTCACTTCTCAGTATTCTTCAGTATTAGGGGTCATTTACTCACTTAGCCACAGGATCACTGGTTGCCTCCTGCCGATATCCACAGGCTCTTTCTAGTGAGGGAGATGCAGACTCACACCACCGCACTTGGACTTCTTCCCACCAACTTCCTCCTAGCACTCTCCAATGAGCCTCCTCCTGACCCAGCTCAATCGATGGACTAAGGATCTTCGGTAGGCCCCCCAGCTAAGCCTAGCTGGGACCTTGATATCTTCACTCTGGCTTCTCTAGCTCCCCTGTCCCAGGGACAGGGCACCTGCACAGGGGTCTTCTCTTGCAAGACTTGATCCAGGAACACTACACCCCGCTGCCCAGGCCTGAGACTACTTATGGGTCCCCTCCACCTTCTGGGCACACCTTCCCAGGGATTGGTTGGAGTCCAATAAACATTCAAGGGGCCTATCCTGCTTTCCCTCCTACTACACCTCTAGAAGCCTCTCTAAGATGGGCGGAGTAGCAGAACAGAAGCCTGTGAAACACTGAGCAGCCCTGAGCAATCCACCCCTGCTCCACTGTTTACAGAGGAGCCAAACTAAATGTTCCTAGCAGCTTATTCCAAACTAGGAGGGTGCTACAAACTCTTTGCATTTTCTCAATGAATACAAAGGTTTCTCTGTTTGTACTAACTGGAGAAGCAGGGCAGTGACATCACAATCTCTACCTCGCTCAAAGAATGATTTGTATTTATTGAGAAAAGTGAATGGTGCCTCTGTCGAGCAAGCAACCTCCTGTGTTCACTAAGTAGCAGGGCAGATGGTCAGCACTGAACCCTGAAGCTAGCAGCAATCACTATAGTAGTGGTGCTTACTACAGTGACTTTCACCTTATATGGGGACCAGCCCGGTATGGAACATACATAGTTACATCCAAGCTGGTTTGGTAACTGGGAGGGGGTCCTGGTTATACTGGTAGGCTGGCAGGCAAGTACTGCAATGGCCCTTTATATGACTTTACATTGTAGGGCTGGAGGGGAAGAATCATGGTTTTGTCAGGCAAAGGGAATTTTAAAATGAGTGGTTATTGGATATGAATCATTTAGACTTTGGATCATTTTTATTTGTTGAGATCTAGATACAAACATAAGTAATCTGGATTGAACCAGATCTGACCAATTAAATTTCTTTACCTCTAATCCACTGACATTTGTCTGAAACACAATATTGCAGACAGTGGGGATATAGAAAGTTCCTACCTCTTGAGTTCTCTGTGTTCTGCAGGCATTATGACAAGATACCTGCTAATGAGCTTACAATTTCTGCTGAGCACTTAGCTGACTCTAATCCCAGCACTGTAACCTCGCGCCACGCATCACAGCCTTGTTCTGTGTAGCCTCGTGATTTTCTTCAGATGGCTGGATAATAGAGGTGTGTGGTCACACATTTTAATGAAAGTGTTCATAGAGTCATCAATGACTGCACATTTATAATTAGAAGACAAATTAACGCTTTAATTTTAGACATAGTCATCACTTAAAAAAGCACCTGTCAGGCAAGAAATAGGAGATAGGAACTACAGTTTCTGATTCATTCTTCAAGGTGCAAGTTCCAAGGCTGTCCTACTTAATGGGGAAACTATAATGGATTTGGGTAATTCCTATTTTTATTTATTTTCTAAAGTTTATATCTTTTTGCACTGTTAAGCTGCTAATAATATATAAATAAAAATCAGTGCTCATTATTATCAAATGTAATATACTCTTCATGTGGGAGTAAACTATGCCTATAGGTAGTGTAAATATCTCCAAAACGTACACCGTTTAGGAGATGTGTATGGTAAGTGCAGCCAGTGACATCACTGGCGCATGCGCTCTGAAGGAACGGCCACAGGGGCTGTTCCTTCAGAGCCCTGTGCTTTAAACTGCGGCTCCTGTGCGCATGCGTGGAAGTGACTTTATTGTGGCTCTGGCCAGTCACACAGCCAGAATCCACAAACCCGGAAGGAAGACCGGGTGAAGATGGGAGCACCTGCAGTGGTGAGAGCTCGGCGCTGTAAGGGCTTCTATTTAAAATAAGTTTCACATAATGTGTGAAATTTTTGTAAAACCTTTATCCCAAAAGGAAAAAATGACACAGTAGCCCATCCGCTGCCCATAGAAGCCCTCTGCAGCCAGAGCCCGCAACCTGCTGCTGCCCGCCGGAGCCCACAACTCGCCAAAGCCTGCAACCCGCTGCTGCCCACCAGAGCCCACAACCCGCCCAAGCCTGCAGCCCGCCGCTACCCGCAACCTGCCCGCCGGGGCCCGCAACCTGGTGGTTGTTTGCCGCCCCCTCCAAAAAAAAAAAAAGCTGCCACTGACTCATAATGTACAGTATATATCTTCAATGTTTGACTATCCCTGATATGTTAACACTCTGTATTGATATATATTTTTTTTTCAATAAAACTTGTTTGAAGGAGAAAAAAAAAAAAAAAATATATATATATATATATACTGTATATTATGTTTCTGATTTTAGCTTTAATACTGCTTTAAGTTAACCCCACTGGCAGAAGTAAAATCCCAACAAAAGCATCAAGATAAAACCGTATGAGGGTGGCCAGAGGCCTCTAATCATGGGTGTTAGATAGATGTCCTCAGTTTGGCAGTGCTTGCCCCAGTGGGCAGGGCTAAAGTCTAACCTCAGAAAGGCAGCGTATACCAGCCCGGCACTCTTCTGGCCTCCTGTAACATGCATAGTAGGCGCTCAAAAGGCTTCCACAGATGAACAAAGGGGACGGTGTTATGACTTGTTTTGCAATCACGTTTCAGCTGTGTTCTTAACGTGTATTAGAGGTGTGAAACATTGGGCACCATTCACTTGGTGGTGACTGAGTTTATTTGTCACTATTCCAATGAAAGGAGAAAGGGATAGGGCTCCAGATTCCCATAGTACAGCACAGCACAGACCCCAAACTCCACTTACAGCTATACAGTACAGAACATGAAACTTTAACTCACTGTCAGTACTTTGAATCCTTCAGAACCGTGGCTGGTGAGCTGATGGTTTTATTCTTTCTCCCAGACAAGTTACCAATCTCTCAGCAAGGCTCCAGCTTCATGCAGCTTTCTGGGACACATTCAGTAGCAGACTTTCTTCCCTGGCAATCAGTCCTGGGATCAGCTTTTCTCTTTCTAGGAAGGGCAAGCTTCAGACCTAAACTCAGGTTTAATCTTCCAAGCACATGTAAGCCCTCCATAGGCAGCAGGTCTAGAAGGACAGCAGCACTGACAAAGCCCTTCCCCAGGCCTGGGCCCAAGGGGGGAGAACATGCATTCACAAGGTCACCATAACATTTATATCCTTCCCCACTGGCACCAAACTTCCAGGTGGTTGGCCAGGGAGGAACATACATATTCATAATTCATCCCTATTGTCTCCTCCGACTCTATTACCAGGGGCACCCCCCTGGTGTTAGGGAGAGGTAGACAATCATGCTGGATATAGGAAAAAACAAGCAATGGCAGATCTATCAACTGCACTCTAGCTGAATAAAACAAGCAGTACTATATTCAAAAAGTCACCCCTGATTAGGCCAGGGTGGCTACACTTACAGTATATTTCTAGTTGTAAGCAGGGGTGAAGTCTGCTTGCCCACATAACGTTTTCAGGTGTTAGTAGACATGGCACAGAACTGTGATCATGGAAGCAGGATGGGTGCACATCATGGGAAGATGAGTGTCTATAGTGCAGAGTGTAAAGGCCTCTAGTGACACTAATAATGGTAGGATCATCATGGTTTAAATGTTCACCACAAGAATATTAGAGATAGATCTCTGGGCACCGCATCCCAATGAAGATATCATTTGGAGTCAAAGGGATGTTGACTGGGATCTAAATATTTTTGGCCAGAAAAATTCAACATAAAAAGTAGGCCGCTGGTACATGCTGTCCTGGGTCCTTTGGGAAACTTGCTGTCTTTTAACAGCAAGCCCCAAAGCCCATTTGTTGGCCTTTAAAGTGTATATATGTGCGCCACCAAAGTGCACATATATACACTGATTGGCTCTGGCCTCAGACACTGGCCTCCAGCCAGTGACTGATTGGGCAGGTTGCGGGGGCGTGGGCGGGACTGGCAGATGTGTTGGTGCTTAGACTGGGAGAGTGTCCACTCCAGCACGCATGCCTGTTATTACTGCCACCGCATGAGAGAGAGAGAGCGGACCTGACTCGAGGTACCGTACTGCAATACCTGTGTACTGGCTACCTGTGTAATGGCTACCTGTGTACTGGCTGCAATACCTGTGTACTGGCTACCTGTGTACTGGCTACCTGTGTACTGGCTGCAATACCTGTGTACTGGCTGCAATACCTGTGTACTGGCTACCTGTGTACTGGCTGCAATACCTGTGTACTGGCTACCTGTGTACCGGCTGCAATACATGTGTTCTGACTACCTGTGTACTGGCTGCAATACCTGTGTACTGGCTACCTGCGTAGTGGCTGCAATACCTGTGTACTGGATAACTGTGTACTGGCTGCAATACCTGTATACTGCCTGCAATACCTGCGTACTGGCTACCTGTGTAGTGACTGCAATACATGTGTACTGGCTACCTGTGTACTGGCTGCAATACCTGTGTACTGGCTACCTGTGTACTGACTGCAATATCTGTGTACTGGCTGCCTGTATACTGGCTACCTATGTACTGGCTGCAATACCTCTGTACTGGCTACCTGTGTACTGGCTACAATACCTGTGTACTGGCTACCTGTGTACTGGCTACCTGTGTACTGGCTGCAGTACCTGTGTACTGGCTACCTGTGTACTGGCTGCAATACCTGTGTACTTGCTGCAATACCTGTGTACTGGCTACCTGTGTACTGGCTGCAATACCTGTGTACTGGCTACCTGTGTACTTGCTACCTGTGTACTGGCTGCAATACCTGTGTACTGGCTACCTGTGTACTGGCTGCAATACCTGGGTACTGGCTACCTGTGTACTGGCTGCAATACCTGCATACTGGCTACCTGTGTACTGGCTGCAATACCTGTGTACTGGCTGTAATACTTGTGTACTGGCTACCTGTGTACTGGCTGCATACTATGTTACTGGCTGCAATATACCCCACCTGTGATGCTGAGCTGCATACTGTGTCCTGTGATACTGAACTGTATACTCCTGACATATGTGGAATACAGGGGGTGGAGTGGGTGGATTTTATAAGGGATGGGGCTTATGAGAAGTAGGAGGGGTCAAAAAGGAAGGACAGGGCCTGGCGCCCCCCATCCTAAAACTTCACCAGCCACCACTGTTCCTAAATGTACATAATATAACTGGATACTAACATTTATAGGTAAAGTTGATCCAGGGAATATCCAATTGCCTCTGAAGCAAATTGGGTCATGTTTTGCTGGGGTTTTTTTGCCTTTCTCTGGATCAACTGTGGGTATAGGATTGTGTATATAGGATTGTGTATATAAGATTGTATGATTTTTCCCTTTTATTGGTTGAACTAGATTGCACTTTTGTCTTTTTTTCAAACAGGCTAACTATGTAACTTATAGTAAGACTGTTGGCTGAATTTCCACTTTAAGAGGGAAAAATGTATAAAATGATCTCCTTCACACACAATAAGAAATGATTATACTGCTATCTTTATAGTATATTAATACTTTATGCTATCATTTAATGCATATTATTATGATATTAAAACATCATTTAGAAAAATCAGTGTAATGCATGTGTAGTTTTCTGGATGTTATTGCGCTGCTAAAATGAGTTACATGTACAAATTATTAGGAAATTAAAAGCAGAATATAAAATTAATCACACATAAGGGGGATCTGTCGTTGGATTTTTTTTTTCATCTAACAGTTAGCTGTTGAATGCAGAAATGTTTGCTACATGAGCCTGACACCTAGAGTTCAACATTCATCACTGCAAAACTCTAACACATTTCAGATCACCTTCAAAGAATGAGACACTTAGCTTATGGTTAATAGTAAATTAAAATATACATTGCAAATGTCCTAAAGTCAGAAAGTTAACGTAACAGGAAACATGAGTCACACAATTTTGGCCGTCACCTACTTCTCATCCTTCAGCATGTGTGGGCTTAGAGGGTGACACATAAGCCTATTCCACACTTTGCTAGATCTGTTTTTTTAGAGGAAGAAAGGGGTTAGTACCATGGGTGTCCGCAGGTAGGGGCAAGGGGGGGGCCGCTGCCCCCCCCCCGGAATCTAGGGTTCCCCACTAGGTCCTTATCCTCTTGAGACATGTATGCAGTTTCTGACAGTCTCTTGGGCTATGTATGCAGTTTCTGATTATCTCTTGTGCTATGTCCGCAGTCTCTAACCATCTCCTGTAGTATGTCCGCAGTCTCTGACCGTCTCCTGTACCATGTCTGCAGTCTCTGACCGTCTCCTGTACCATGTCTGCAGTCTCTGACCGTCTTCTGTACAATGTCTGCAGTCTCTGACCGTCTCCTGTACCATGTCTGCAGTCTCTGACAGTTTCCTGTACAATGACTGCGGTCTCTGACCGCAATAATGTGATAATGACATTGTCAAAATGGGGCAGAGCGTGGGTGACCTTAAAATGATGCCCCCCCCCGAAAAAACTTCTGCGGACGCCCATGGTTAGTACTATTGCTGGTTTTTACTGTTGTCTGCATCCCCCTACAGGAAGGCTGAGACAGCAATAAATATTTCAAAGTTTCAGCGTTAACCTACACCAGGTAACATCTAAAAGAAGAGTTCCAGCCAGAAAAAAAAAAAAAAACAAACGTCAGCAGCTACAAATACTATAGCTGCTAAATTTTAATATAAGGACACTTACCTGTCCAGGGATCCCACGAAGTCGGCACCCCAAGCCAATCCATCTATTGGCTCCAAGTGCATGCGCCGACATCTTCAGTAAGGGAAACAGGAAGTGAGGCCTTGAGTTGTGCTGCGCTTTCTGAAGGGTCCTGCTGACTTCTGGGACCTGTGTGTCTCCCAGAAGGCAGCGGAAGGAGGGAAAGGAGGAGGAGCTGGACATTTTGTAGATCGAAGCACAATGATTGCAACAATCTTACCTGAGGGAGTGGGTACCTGGTTTTACAAGTATCCGCTCCTCCCCCCCCCCCCCCCCCCAAAAGGTGCCAAATGTGGCAGCGGAGGGGGGGGGGGAAAGCAAACAAGTGGAGCTTCCCCTTTCGGGTGGAGCTCCGCTTTAAAGTAGACCTAAACCCTCCTATACTTTACAACCAAGGAAGCTGTCATATTAGCCTAAACTTTCATACTTTGATACTTTCATACATTGATCATTGATACTGCACTCAACCGAACTGTCAAGCCATCAAATAAATGACTGTCATCATAGGACTATTGCTTCTTCTTTAAACAGCATTTTAGCAACTTATTAGCCCTTAGTAAACTCTAATTCGTTTTTATTAACGCCCTCATTTCCTTCTTCCCCAAGTGTTTTTTTTTTTGCAGATTTTTTTTTAAATCGTCTGTATGTAAACTTTTTACATTTGCATTCATTCATGTTTGTAGATCCCAATTTGAAAAAAAGTGAAAAAAATGTTTTGCACCAGAAACATGATTCTGGTGCCTTTATGAAATAGGCAAATAACATAATAAAATTTGTAGTTAACTCTTACTATTAAAATGTGCAGTTAAGCGCTCATTCACACAAGCGTAGTGATCAATACACCCATGCAGCCCAGGGAGGCACAGGTGATATCTGCAGCCAGATGTAGCTAGCTTGTTAAAATCAATGACATGCTGGCTGCAGGCACGGATTTACTGATCATTGCATCTGTGTGAATAAGCTCTACAATTTTAGTTAACCCCCAACTATTTTTTCTTAAATCTGTCACCCCGCTTTTTTTTTTTTGCGCATTTTGTAATTTTTGCCTTGGGTGCTAGAGGACCTTGACCTAGTTCTGTGGGCAGATATCTTCTTCAGGGCTAGTTCACACCACATGTAGTCCAGTGCATTTTTTTTCTGCATCAAAAACGCACGGAGAGTAGGTTACATGGTTTCCAATGACATAGTTCACACCAGTGTAGTCAGTTCCAGGGCGTTTCAGCTCCAGAAAAAAAAAGCGGTCCCCACTGTAAAGGAAATGTGTAAGTTCTGTATATAATTGCATTCTATTTTGTATGTATTGCACACTACACTCATTGTGCACAGAACACTAATAATGTTTTCATTACATGTTTGCATTCTTTCGAGGCCTGATTAGAATTAGCCTGCCTATGTTACGCCCTTTGTTACCATACAAGTACAATTGTAATATTAATGTGATACCTACGTAATCATGTGTATAAAAACCTTCAATTGCGTCATAATAAAGCAGAACAGTTATTTTGAAAGATGCTGAGTGTATCTTTTGTGTCTGTTCCCTACTGCAGTAGTTATTAATTTGGAACCACTAATCAATATGAGGATAGGAGTTGCCTATCTATAAAATTCCATGTCAGATGGCGAGCTTTGCCTAGGAGGGGATTTACAGGTGACCCTCAGAATCTGAAATGAAAAGCTTGAGACGATCCGGGAATTTCTGATAATCAGCCGGCTGAGATAAGCCTTTTGCTTACATTTGAGTTATCAGACTTCCTTGATCGGTAAGGCATTTTCCGTACCAATTTTACTCCACTTAATTGAACTGTATTGAATGGTGGTTATATGTTATGTAGTCACTGTCTACTGTCCATCGCAGTGTTATAGATAAGAAAAGAAGAAAATGACCAGGCCTATTCTGACACTTTTTGTTTACAAGTAAAATCCATTTTTTTGGCTTAGGCCCCTTTTACATGGCCGTGTCCGTTTGCTGGTCTGTTTTTGCTCAGTGGGGATCGTTCCGCTGATCCCCGATGAGCCGGCGGATGACAGATCCATCTCCGCAAACTGTGCAGAGATGGATCTGTGAGAGCGCCGCTCTCCTCTATGGGAAATCGGATAACAACAGACCGTCTGTCCATTGTCATCCGATCCGATCCCCAGGTGGATGGAAAATTAGGGTTTCCATCCATCTGACTTTACGGACCATGGAGCGGAGAGCGGCGGATATCAGCGGACATGTCACCGCTGACATCCGCCACTCCATAGAGGAGAATGGGGCCTTCATTCAGGTTCGCCTGAAAAACAGACAGGCGGCCCTGAACAGAACGCCCGTGTGAAAGGGCCCTAAAATATTACTTAGAACCTCCAAACATTATATATTTTTTAAAGTAAGGCCCTAGAGAATTTTTTTAGGACTTTTTTGAGTGAGTTTTGCAATTTTTTTACGTCACATAAGCCTGAGGCCTATCCGGGAGCACATGGTTGCTAGGCGGTCTGAGGCATATCCAGGATTGTGAGGAGCAGTGTGGGGTTGGGGCATCAGGTTGGAAGCCCAACCAAGTTGCAGAGGTTCAGCCGGAGGGGGAACCAAATTGATGCCAGAGGCGAAGGAGAAGCAGTTGCCATAAGGGACGAATACTCCTGTTATCAGAGGCCAGTTTATTGGAAGTCTGAAGAAGTACCAGAGCAGCCTTTTTCAATAGCCGGGAACGGTGAAAAATGGGAAAGCTTCAGCAGAGTGCCAAGTCAGGGACCCAGCGTATTAGCCTGGGTAAAGCTTGAGGAGTATACAGTGGGTTGCTGTGGAAGAGCTCAAGGGATCCAGCGGAGGCTGGGGTCTCAGAAGTCTAAAGAGACACGGAGAGCTCAGTGAGTGAAGATCTATAGAAAGAGACTGAAATGTGAGAGAAGATCTACAACTGGATACTGTGAGTTACATGTGCAGATCTATATTGACTTGTTGAAAGTTCAGTTGCTATAGTATACAGCAGTTCTACAAAATACAGCTTGCTGCATCCAGCTTAAAGGCCCTCTACCTGTATAGCTGTCTGCCTATTACTATTTTTGTCTGCGGAGTTTGTCAATTGCTTTTGCATCTACCTAAGTGTGCCCTGGCCCTAACCCTCTCTCCCTCAGCTCTTGTTAAGAGACAATAAAATGGAAAATTGTATCAAATACTTACCGTAATTTTCCTTTCCTGACCCCAAACCATGGCAGCATACTAGTGATAGAGCTCTGCCTCTTGACCACTCCATCAGGACCAGTGAATAGCATTAAAAAAAGGCATAGTTTGCCACCCCCAGTCTTTGTAACAAGCTACATATCAAAACGCACAGGATGGGCCCATATGCTGCCATGGTTTGGCGTCAGGAAAGGAAAATTACGGTAAGTATTTGATACAATTTTCCGTTTTCCTGACGCCAACATGGCATCATACTAGTGATAAATAACTAGCTGACAGGGTGGGTTCTACTTGCCAAACCTATATTCTAATTAGGATGGAACAGTGGACTGAATAGTTCTTCCTACAAAGTCCACTGATGACAAGGCACCTGGGTCTACTCCGTAAAGTTTGAATAGGTATGCTGGGATGACCATGATACTTCTACAGATGGATACTATAGATGCTCCCAAATGGGCTGCCTATGAGACTGCAACCACTCTGGTAGAGTGCACTGCCGCTGACGGAGGCTCAAGCCCTGTTAAATAGAGGACTACTGCTACCTTTGATACAAGATGACCTACAAGACAGAACTCTACTCTTATTGGAAAGAAAACTATTTTTTTTTGAAGCTCCAAGAACTTGAATCTCAGACAAGCTTCTGCTTAAAGTTCTTGCAATAGATAGTGTCTTGTAGGTAATGGCCCGAAGCAAACACTGCATTGTTGGAGCAAACGGTTGAACGGACAGGAGATCCAGCAACACCAATCGATCCCACTGGGAAAGACTCCTTTCTGTTTGTGACTGAATCCTTACGACTGCCTTCAAAAGTCGTGCAGACTGAAGGATTCTTGGCCCATTTAAATTTGTCATTGCCAATATAGCTGACACTTGCCAGCTCAGTGAGGATAGGCTAAGGCTCATGTCCAACCCGGCCTAGAGGAAGTATAGAACAGATGGGGGCAGTTGGATCAATGTCTCACCCTACCGAGATAACGCAAACGTGTTCCAGATTTTGGCATAGATGTTGTAAGTAGAGTGAAGTGAATGGTCAAGGAAAACCGAGGGCTTTGTGGCCAAGGAAAACCGAGGGCTTCATGGCCAATATGGAGGATTGGCTATAACAACCATGTTCTCCCTTGACAGATCCTAGAGGAATCTCATTACGAGAGATGTTGGGGGGAAAATATATAGGCTAAATTGCAGCCCCAAGAGAGACCAGAGCGTATGCCCCCTGCACCTTGGGGTGCAGAAACAAGGCCAGACATACCCAACGTTTGTGATTACTGTGAGTGGTGAAGAGGTCTGTCTGTGGTAGGCCCCACCTATGGACCAGCTCAGAGAAGACCTGGGACGTAGACCCACTCGTTGTGCTCTGGGAAGCTTGCATGATAGTCGGTCTGCCTATGTGTTCAAATGTCTGCTGGGAGGTAAACTGCTTCCCTAATTTGCTGGTGATCTTCCGTCCCAGACGTAATGAGTTCCACCTCTCTCAATAGCATACTGCTGATAGGGAGAGTTCCTACCTGGAGCTGAATATAGGCAACTGCTGCCCTGTTGCTCAACTGCAAGGAGACTGGTCTTCCCTTGATTCTGTGTAGCAAGGTCAAAGTGCTAAAAAGGTTGATTGAACTTCCAGTGCATTCGAGACTACCCTCCTTGGCAGGAAATCTCCATTTGCCTTGACCGACATTCCCTCACAGTGTGCCTCCCAGGCTGCCTTGCTGACATGATTAATAAGAATGATCCAGTGTAATGATTCAAAAGGGTCGTGACTTCCTCAAGGTCTTTCCATCACCGTGGACCGCTACTCATACTGAGTGACACTGTTCTCAACTGTACTCGATCCTGTTTCCTCCCTTGAGCTAAGAATCCTAGTTGAAACTTGTGCAGGCGCCCATGGAATCATCGGTATGCATGAAGACGTTGAGCCCAGAAGACTGAGGCACTAAGAAGCCATCAAACAAGTGAAGGTAGCTGTCCTCAGAATTCTCTTCCTAACAATCACCGCTTTCTCTGATGTAAGCAAAACAGAGGAACTAGCAGAGCACCCCCAGCTACACTAACTGTTGGGTTGGAGAAAGTCAGCTTCTCTTTCCCCTATTTTTTTTTTGAAGTTGATAACCCAGCCATATCTCTGCAGGGTATGTATGAGGACCTCTTGGTGCGACAGCAATTGTTCCAGTCTCCTGGATAGAAGAAGAATGATGTTCAGGTAGTGACGAACCCGAAGACCCTGTTCTCTGAGTGGAGCTGACACAGCACTTAGATCCTTGCCAACATTCTCTTTTTTTTTTTACCTTTTTTTTACCACATCAGTGCATTACCTAGAGAGAGTACATTTCAGCTTGGCTTTCATATATACCTCCAGTTTCGTCACATCATTGTGGTAATCTTTTTATTTGCTTTCTTCTTTCTTTCTCTTTTTACTTGTTATTGTGCTTTTACACTCAATGTTACTTCATTTCACCATCAAGTTATTTTTTTTTTACCCGTCTCCCCAAGTATAAAAGTTAATATACACTTATTTTCACTTTTAGTTTTACCTCTCCACCCTACCCACCCCCCTGCAGCCCATTCACACACATCCACCATCCGAACATCTCCCATACTCCACACATCCCCTTTAGGCACCCATAACGTAGCACTACTCCATTTCTTTCAACCACAATTCCCATTTCTTTTCAAATTTCTTAAGGCATCCCCTTTTCGCATATACCCCCTCTCTTTCCAAACTACCTCATGCATTGTTCTAACCCAATCCTCTACTGTTGGTGGCCCAGTATCCTGACATTTTTGAGCAATCACTTTCCTTGCTTGATAAAGGCATCCCTCTATAGCGTTTGAGGCGTTGTTTCTTCCCTTCCCCTCCTCTATATAACCCAATATCATAGCTTCAAGTGCCAAATTCATGCGAAAAACCTTGTTTACAACACTCATGACTCCCTCCCAGTATCTAAAGAGTTTTGGGCACCTCCACACCATGTGCTGGAGGTCCCCCCTCTTCTGACATCTGGGACACTGGTCATCTTGTCTTCTCCCGAACTGAAACAGTTTATGAGGAGTATAATACGCCCTGTATATTAGAAATAGATGCGACATTCTCTGCGAGGGAGCCATTGACACCAGTGGGCATGCTCTCAAAACTCCCTTCCATTATTCAGCCGTCATCTCCCCTATATCCTCTTCCCATTTTCTTCTACTTGGATGCTCACTTCCCCCTTCTCTTGTTCTTCTACTTATTTCTAGGTATAGCTCTGAGATCACTCCTTTCCGCGATCCTATTTCTGATATCTTTTCTAGAATGGGCATCTCAACGATATCCAAAGTTTGGGTTTTAAACTGTGCCCCTAAAGCATGTCTCATTTGCAAATATTTGAAAAAAGAATGTTTGGGGATGTCAAACTCATTCCTTAAATTCATAAAGGATTTTAACCCGCCCCCTGCATACAATTGTTCAAGTCTATTGATACCTCGTATCTCCCATTCTTTAATCGTTCCTATTCCTTGTACTTCTTTTAGAATCTTGTTGTTCCATAGCGGAGTAAATTTTGAAAAGGTACCATATCCTAGTTGTTGCTTTCCTACCTCCCATATTTTCATCATCATTGTCAGCGTTGGGACGTCCGAGGCAAATGATTTTGCCCCCAGTGCATCCACTACACTATTATGCAGAGTTTTAGTTAGCATAATTCTGCTATTCGCATCATTCCCTCCTAAGCAACCACATCCCACAACCTGCTGCAGTTGAGCTGCTATATAGTAATTCATCGGACATGGTAGAGCCACTTCTCCTTCCTCCTTCTGAAGTTTTAAAGTACTTAGTTTAATCCTGGCTTTACCCTTATCTATTTTCTTAAACCATTTTTTATACAGCCATACTGGGGAATTATGCATGACGTACAATAATTGCGGCATCCACACCATTTTGATCAAACTACATCTGCCAGTCGCTGACAATGGGAATAGTTTCCATATTTCACTCTTACGCTTAAATTTTTTTAGCAGGGGTACTAAGTTATCCACCAGGAAATGATTGGGATCCTTTGATAGATCAATGCCTAGGTAGTTCAACTTATCTACTACTCTCACATGGGTAGCCTCAATTGATATTGAGGCACTCTACTGATCTATCGGGAGTAAAGCGGATTTCTCCCAATTTATTTTTAAACCTGAGAGGTCTCCGAACTTATTTACCAGGTCCATTGTTGCTGTCAAGGAGCTCTGGGTATCCCCCAGGAACAACAGGACGTCGTCCGCATACAGGGCTAACTTTTCCTCCCCTGTTAACCTATGGAAGCCCTGTATGCTTCCGCACGACCTAATTGCCTCCGCCAAGGGCTCCATTGCTAGGGCAAAGAGGAGCGGGGACAATGGACAGCCCTGCCTCTTCCCCCTTTTCAAAGGAAACCCACTTGAGTACTTGTTGTTTACCCTGACTCTGGCTCTGGGCAAATTGTAGAGCGTTCTAACCCACTTAGTGAACATGGGGCCAAATCCCAATTTTCCCAGCACCCTCCACAAATATCCCCATTCCAGACAATCGAAGGCCATGGTCACATCTAGAGACAATATGGCCCTTGAGCCCATATTCTCTGATTGTATCTGCAGATTTAGGTACGCCCTCCTGATGTTCTCACTAGTAGATCTATCTGGGATAAATCCCGCTTGATCGGGGTGTACCAATCTCTGTACCACTTTCTTCAGTCTGGATGCCAAGACCTTCGCTAAAATTTTTGTGTCTACACACATTAGTGAAATTGGTCTATAGGAGGAAACCTCAAGCGGGTCCTTCCCCTCCTTATGGAGCATGGTTATCGTCGCCTCTCTCATTGAGATTGGCAGTTCCTCTGTGTCAGTTGCCCAGTTTATAACTTTTAATAGCTCTGGGAGTAACCCTTTCCCAAAGTGTTTATAAACTTCTATTGGGATCCCATCCAGGCCAGGTGACTTCCGATTCGCCATTTCCCTTACAACTCTATCTACTTCTTCTAAAGTGATAGGAGCGTCCAAACTCCCTCTTTCCTCATCTGATAATTTTGGCAAGTTGAGGTCCTCCAAGAAGCATGTCATTGCTTCTTCAGATCCTCCTCCCTGTGATCTATATACCCCTTCATAGAATTCCTTAAATGTTTCTGCAATGTCTGCTGCATTCGAAACCACTCTGCCTTCCGTAGTTCTTATTGCTGGAATACAATTAGATGGGGAGTTCGCCCTAATCAAAAAGGCCAGGGCCTGACTCACTGACTCTCCCTCCACAAATAAGCTCTGCCTCTTAAACATACGTTTGTTCTCTTCCCTTCTAATTTCTACTATTCTGTACCTCTGTTGACTATCCACCATATCTTTATATCTCTCTTCTGTGGGATCCTCAATATATTGTTTCTCCGCTCCCTCCACCTCTCTCTTAATGTCCTTTTCCCATTCCCCATTTTTCCTTTTAATTTTTTTTATCTGCTGGATTAGTAGCCCCCTCAAGAAGGCCTTCATTGCATCCCAAACTACCCCCACGGGTGCTGATCCAAAATTAAGATTCACAAATTTCCCCAATGCCACCAAAATTTCCCCATGTCCTTCCATGATCTCCATCCAGACTGGGTTTATTTTCCAATTGCCCACACTGCCGGTCTCCCCCAATCGCAATGACACCATCAAGGGCGAATGATCCGAGAGTCCCCTGGGAAGATATTCAACTTTTTCCACCAGTTCTGATGCCTCCCTATTGCATAGAGCCAGGTCTATCCTGGAGAGTGTGGCATGCATACTGGAGAAACAGGAGTACTGTCTCTCCCCCAAGTTCCACACCCTCCAGAGGTCCACCAACCCTGCCTCACCAAGTAGCAGAGCGAATCTATCTTCCATCAAGCTATTTCTCCTCCTCCCTGGTGGGAACCTATCCCGCCATCCATCCAATACCATGTTAAAGTCCCCCAACACCATCACAGGGACTCCAGGTTTATCAAGCAGAAATTCCATCAGCTTGTACAATGTCTCTGTGGCGAAGGGGGGGGGGGGGGGCAATATACATATTTGCCAAGACCATCTCCCTATCTTCTATATCAGTATGCAAGAAAACATAACGACCTGCGCCATCGATCAGAATTTGTCTGATGGAACAAGGAGTTCCTTTTTTTATAAATATACTAACACCTCTTGAGTAACTTGTATGCGTTGAGTGGTATTGTTTATGAAATTGCCTATATTGCATTTGGGCGACCATATCTCTCGAAAAATGGGTCTCCTGCAGGAAAATTATTTCCACTTTACATCTCTCCATCTTTGAGAAAATAGCCGCTCTTTTGACAGGGCTTCCCATACCTCTCACATTCCAGGACCCCACCTTCAACCTCTTAACTTGTATCATAGGGTAAGCATAGAGGGAAATATGGATATAGAAGCAAAATAACAACAAAAAAAATCTAAGAAAAAACAACTAAATAATCCTTTATCCCCGATTAACCTGTGCTGTATACATAATAGTGAGGGGAGGAACAACTCCCCCCTCTTATCAATAGTGTTATTCCTGGTTTTATATATCCCTACCATTTTTACGTGAGTGTTTGCTATACACATCTAAATTCCTTTGTGCTATAGGAAAAGTGCTAATGCGCTTTTTACATTTTAGCGTTTTACAGTTTTGTGCCCAACAATCATACCATTCATACCTCATTTCCTTGTGCCCCAACTTTTCCTGTACCATTATAAACTCATCCTCCCTTCCCATCCCTCCCCTTCCCCCGGCCTCGCCAGGCCCCCCCTGCCCGTGCCACATAAACCCCTTTTCTTCCTTTTCACTGCAATTTATAACATTTATGTTAAGCACTGTCAACCATACCCAACCCCAACCCACCCCCCCCCTCCTCCCTCCCCACACCACATACCTCTCTCATAGTTTTACATACTGCTCCCACTCCCAACAACCAAAAAAAAAAAAAAAACCCCTATACAGCTCGTCCAACCTCTCCCTTCCTTTCCCTCACACTTTGCCCTACGTTGCATCTAATTTATGTACGTTATCCTCTAGCCATTTTGTGGCCCCCTCAGGGTTATCAAAAAAGTGTGTCCCACCCAGAGCTGTAACCCTGAGTCTGGCCGGGTACAGCAAGGCATATGTCATTTTAGACCGATGTAACCTGCGTTTAATATCCAAGAATTTCGCCCTTCTTTTCTGTAGATCCGGGGAGGAGTCAGGATAAATGGAAATTCTAGCCCCATTGTAGAGCAGGTTTCCCTTCTCCCTGGCCATCCGCAGTATCTTTACCTTGTCCCTATAATTAGACACTTTTGCAAGTAGAGGTCTGGGGAACCCCCCGGCCGGCCGGGGCCTAGAGGGTACTCTATGAGCTCTTTCAACAAAAAATGTAGAGGAAAACATTTCTGGCCCCAATGAGTCTTTAAGCCATTTTTCTAGGAATTCCTCTGTATTGGCACCCTCACTATGCTCTGGGAGCCCCACCACTCTTGTGTGGGCCTCCATTTTAACCTGTAAAATCTTCAACTCCTTTTTTTGAGGATTCAGTTCGTCCTCTACCATCCCCAACCTCTCCTCCATAGCTGTCGTCCTTTCCTGTATGTTCTGCAGGTCATGTCTTACTAGGGAAACCTCTTCTCCAATCCCCTTTATTTGCTCAAACAGTTCTGTTAAAGTGGATCTACAGATATTAACCACCATTAGGACCTCTTTCAGTGAGGGCTCGGGATCTGGGGTGGACTTACCCTCCCATAGCTCAGTAGGTGAGTTAGGAAGGCTCAGCTTCTCTTCTTCATTGGTGCTTGTATTTGCTGATGCAGCTTCCTGTCCAGTTACATCTTTCCCCTGACTTTTCCTTCCCCCTTTACTTCCCTGCTGGGTTTTGATAGGCCCATGTTGGTTTCCCTTGGCGGGGGCCTGACCCGGGGTATGTGCAAATTTTTCCAACTTAGCTACAAGTGATTGCCCTTCTTTGGTCTTATCCTTTATCTTCTGTGAGTTGGAGCTTTCATGGGGGGCCTGCTCTTCCCCTTTCTTTTTCGTCATTTTCCTTCGGCTTTAATTTCAATAGCTGCAGCCCTATTTCGGGATAGCTATCTTACCTAAGTATATCTTAACTTAGTATACAGTAGCCCCCACACAGAGGAGGGTATAAGGGATACCATACAAAAAAAAAAAAGAAAAACCAAAAAAATGATTACCATGCGGACGGATCTGTGAGTGTGTGACCAGTGTGACCAGTGTATATCTACTGTCTCAGGCAAAATATCCAAGTGAAGAAATAAGGAAAAAACCCTTTAAGAATCAACCTGCTTTGCCAGCTCCTCCACTACAATATAAACGGATGGGCAGCAATTGGCCCAATCAATATAAATAAATAAGCTGGTGAGCAGATCTCTAGCAAGGGAAGACAAGTACCCCAGTTCTCCAATATCCAGTTTTTTAACTCAAGATTAGCAGTCTTTGTTACTCACGTTTGAGTTGGTTTCAAACCCAGGTGTGCGGTGCACAATTACCCTTCAAGTCGGGGATGGTCCATGCTTTATCCTTTCCCCTCTCTCACAGGGGTTGTCTGGAGGGCTCTGTCCACAGGGTCTCTCGATCTTCCTCCCCTCTCTCACAGGGGATACCCAAGAGGCACCTTTCAGGCCTTCTTCCACTGGGCCCCACCAATCTGAAACACAGGTTAATTGTACCGTTCCCTCTCTGGGAAAGACACCACCCCGAGCAGCCTTACACTGTCTCCTTCCACCAACCCCTTCAAGTGACAGGTGTAGCCACGAAGCCGACCGGTCTCCCTCCCCTGCCTCACAGGGAGTGTTGTGTGTTGCTCGCCGTTTGAGGTCAGGGCAGCACGCCCGTCACTCGGGGCTTCTTTCCCTCTCTCACAGGGACTATCCCCTTTGGCTCCAGCCACTGGTCCCACACCGGTCCCGAGGCTCCCACCGCACAACTCACCGCATTGAGTACTGGAGTTCTATTACAGACGACGGACGGCTCCGGCTCTGACACACTGGCCATCTCCTGCTGTACTTTCCCCCTCTCACAGGGGAGACACTGGAGACGCTGGCTGCCAAGTACTCGCTTCCGCTTGCCGCCTGACGCCACTCGAGGCGCCGTCCTCTTCCAGGATATTACGTAGCGCTGGGAGCGGGAGCTAAACCACGCGCGTCCTCTCACTCAGGCATCCTCCTCCCCTTGCCAACATTCTCAAAGATATTTATTATTTATAGGCCATAAGGTAGGCTGTTAAAGTGGAGATGCGTCTAATCGATCACCAAATGTACTTATTTTGGAAAGAAAAGTAAATTTGGGATGTGAGGATAGGCATCCTGACGCTCCAGCAGTAGCATCCAGCCGACTAGTTGTACTGTTTTAAATCCATCTTAAAGATCTCTAAGAGTTGGGTAGAAGACCTGCAATCTTTCCTGTGAATAGGACTGGGACAATGACTCCCTGAGTCTGGATTTGGCAGAGAAATGGTCTGGAGGAGGAGCAGTGAGGAATCCCTGAAGTGACCATGAGTGTCTAATACCTTCCTCCAAGGATCTGAACAACATGCTGTCCAGGGACTCATAAAGCGCGCCCTCTGGCTCCTACCTCAAGAGTCTGGGCATGCGCTCGTCAAAAGGGCTTAGCGGATACTTGCTGTATACCCAAGGATTTTCACTTATGGGCCTTGTGAAAGGTTGCCTGAGTTCCCTTTCATCCTCTACCTGGGACCCTGGCCTGACAGCTGACCCTAGGCTCCCTGGACCTAGTGAAGCGGAACCTGCCGGGAGAAACATTTTCTTTTCCTTTTGCTTCCGGTCTTATAGGAGCAGATCGGACTTACCTCCTGTCACTTATGATATGGATGTCTCCAGTTTCCTACCAAACAGAGAACTTCTGCCATAAAGTGACTCACACCAATCTTGTTTTTAGGAAGCAAGACACCGCCCAGGGTCTCAACCATAGGGCCCCCTGAGCCTTGACCGAGTATAGCATCGTTATGGCCAGGCACCTGGTTGAGATTATTGCTGCTTCTGCAATAAAGTTCACAGACACATTCATCTTGGCTAGAGTTGGATTGATATCAGCTTTATGGACTTCCTCTCCAACGGCTGTCTGTATCTCCCGGAACCAAAAACCTAGAGCGCTAGTCACCAAGATAAGGGCAACTGCCGGATGGCAGACTCCTGTTGGACACCTCATTACTAGGCTACAGTCGCATTTACTGTGGGCATAGATTTCAGTGATGCTATATCCGGTCTCTGACAAGGATAAAACCTGTATAGACAATCAAAGGAGAAACTTTCTCTGGACTTTGACATCCCTCTGATTAAATTTATTCCATAAACGGAGAAGGAATTGCCGTTTTGAAGAAAGAGTAAATATGACTTTGTCTTTTTACCCATGTAATGGCCTGCATGACCGCCTGGATACACTGTTCCATACAGGAAAAAAACTGAAGCCAAGCAGCTCCGGGTCTTCCTCTGATGAAGAGGAGCTATTATCTGCAGGCTGCTCACTCACCAGGGTAGCAGAACTGAGTGGTTGAGCGCCACATGCCAGGGTGCCAGGTTGCTTTTCTAGTGGCTAAAGTAGCAACTAGGAGGGGGCTACCTGGCTGGGATAACTGAAGTGAGTCCAAAATAGCATCTTGCGCCATAATTAATAAAGATATTTGGTGTTACCTGTTAACTGCGAACTCCTCCAGGCAGTCTTTACTCACCAACCTATTGGCTACAGGCGCTGTGCCGTAGGCCCTGCAGGATTCTTGCTGGGGCATTGGCGCTGCTCTGGGGAAGAGACGATAAGACGTCTTCTTTGGCACCTTTTCCCTTGAGTGAGTGCGGCATCTGCAGTTACACTCTTATGAAGACCGTCTGCCTTTCCCTGGCTCTTTATTTTTGAGAGCACGAGCATGCGGGGCTGAACACACTCAAAGCAATCCGCATAAGGAGGCACTCTTTTCCTGCAAACTTACCAACACGGTGGTCCCGTACCTTTTGAATTTGATGGTCTTTTTGCACAAGCGGTGACTGACTCATGGCTTGAGGACAGATAAGACGGCCAGCTGAAATGAGAATAGCCAGAAAGGAAAATAGCACTAGAGAGAAGGTCTTTTGACATGAAAGAGAGAGAAGAAAAAATATATACCTTCATAACAAACAGAAAATAAAAGTTTTTTGGGTTTTTTTGTTTTGTTTTTTGTAACCAAAAGAAATAAATGAATTAATATACATACAGTACATACATACACACATATATACATACACATATATATATATATATATATATATATATATATACACACACGGTTGTGCTCATAAGTTTACACACCCTGGCAGAATTTATGATTTCTTGGCCATTTTTCAGAGAATATGAATGATAACACAAAAACATTTCTTTCACGCATGGTTAATGGTTGGCTGAAGCCATTCATTATCAATCAACTGTGTTTACTCTTTTTAAATCATAATGACAACAGAAACTACCCAAATGACCCTGATCAAAAGTTTACAAACCCAGGTGATTTTTGCCTGATAACATGGACACAAGTTTATACAAACGGGTTTTAATGGCCATCGAAGGTAACCATCCTCACCTGTGTTCTCTTTGCTTGTAATTAGCGTGTGTGTATAAAAGGTCAATGAGTTTCTGGACTCCTGACAGACCCGTTTGATCAAACAGTAGATTGATAATAAATGGCATCAGCCAAACACTAACCATGAGTGAAAGAAATGTTTTTGTGTTATCATTCATATTCTCTGAAGAATAGCCAAGAAATCATAAATTCTGCCTTCTATTAGAGTTGCCACCTCATCCCTTTAAACCCGAACACATATGAATTACACAGGTTCTGAGGCTAATTTAAAGCAG
Source organism: Glandirana rugosa (assembly GCA_018402905.1). NCBI lineage: Eukaryota > Metazoa > Chordata > Amphibia > Anura > Ranidae > Glandirana > Glandirana rugosa. The sequence continues at coordinate 500,909 of BLSH010162783.1, read as the reverse complement.
ATAAGGCACCAAGTGAGTTTAATTATGACCTTAATCAGCCACAAAACCTGTGTACTTAATATGTGTATGGTTTTAAAGGGATGAGGTGGCAACCCTACAGGGTATGTAAACTTATGAGCACAACTGTATATACACACACATTTTTTTTTCCGGTGTACTACCTGTTAAAAATCAGCAGGGAGAGCTCCCCTAGGACTGCATCCCTCATTGCTGGCAACAGTGAGTTTCGCACTGGGGGAGGCTTGAACCCAGATGGCTACTGCACAGAGGCAGAGGTAGAGACATAGAACTGCTTACTCTTCACTGGTGCATGGAGATACGGGGAAAAAAAGAAGAATGGGGGGGGGCGGCTAACTATGCCTTTTTTTTATGCTATTCACTGGTCCTAAGGGAGTGGTCAAGAGGCAGAGCTCTATCACTAATATGCTGCCATGTTGGCGTCAGGAAATCTCTTTTTGCATTCAAAAAGTGGCTGGCGTTTCCAACTTGCATTACATCCACCATGTCCAGTAACCTGCACCTTGAGGAGGAATGTCAGCTCCCCTGACTCTGGAGGTCACCATCAGGCCTCTGGAGGGTGGAGGCATCTCTACACAATGTCTCACTTTAAAATTGCGCACACCCGTGCAGCGGTAACAAATGACGTAAATGTTACTATCCATAGGCAATGCTGTAAAAGCCTTTGCAAGTCACCACTTCCGATTTACAGAAGAGGTCTGGTGCTAGAATCACTGTCCATGTGTGGGACAAATGCTGTTTGTGAGCAGGCACGGGGGGGATTGTGGGGGCACTTTCATTTTACACTAATTTATTTTTTATTTTGATCACATTTATTGCTGTCACAAGGAATGTAAACAGCCTTGTGACAGCAAAAGGCATATGACAGGTCTTCTTTATGGAGGGATCTGGAGCCCAAATCCCTCCTCTGCACTTAAAGTAGAAAGTATGGGCAAAACGTTTATTTTAATTTTGGATAGAGCAAGGGAGGGTGATAACCCCTGTCAGATTTTTTTTTTTTTTTTGCCGTCTGTGTCCTATTGCAGAGATTTCCCTTCACTTTCTGTCCCATGGCCAAACAGGAAGTGAGAGGAAATCCCTGCTACCCAGGTCACCAGAACTAGACTTCCCATTGGAAGATTTCCACTCTATTGCTATTCTGGGGACAACCCAAAATGTGGGATTTTCTTTTACTTTGACTTTCAATGATAATAGTAAACAGGACAAATAGAAAGGGTGGATGTCCTTAATGGGGGCAGAGGCAAAACTAAAAACCTGACAGGTGTTCTAATCCCTGTCCACTCTATCCAAAACTAAGAAAGTCTTGCCTTTAGTTATACTTTAAAAGCATTCAAAACATCAAGATCGTTGTTTTTGAATACTTTTGCTTTTTTCTAAAATGGCGCCGTTGACGTCGGAGTAAACAGGAAGTGATGTCAGGACATCGCTTCTGGGTTACCATAGCGGAGACCCAATCATAGCTGATCCTGGCTTTGTTTGGGTGTCCGGCCAGCCAGCAGACATTGAGGAGCTGGGCCAGCACTAAGAAAAAGTTAGAAGAGGAGAGGGATATGTATTGGGTAATGCTAGGGAACTGACTCTTCCTGGAGTAGTATGAGCAGTGCAGTGGCTCAGTGGTTACCATGTCTGCCCTCCAGCACTGGGGTCACATCCTGGTCCCCCCTTCCCTCCCACTTCACAGACAAGCTGGTTGTTTGATTGGCCCAAGTATGGTATTTTATGGAGAATGTCCAACATGTTGACCTGCCCCATCCCCAATGTGATAAACGCTCTGAGCCCGCAGGAGAGATTTCCCCTCACTTCTGTCCCTGGAAGATCCCCAATGTCAGAACATGAGCGGGGTCATCAGCACAGGTAGTGAGGGCAAACCTCCCCAATGGGGACACAGACAGAAATAAACACCTGACAGAGGATCTGACTCCTCCACACATTGCAATGTTGGGGTCAGAGGTCATACAATGGGGGTTCTGTGATTCCTATCAGTCTGCAGGATTCTTCCTCCTGTGTGTAGAAGAAGCCAGTGTGAGCCCTGAACCTGGGGACAACCTCTCCTACATGGGGAACTAATAGTCCCAGCACACCCATCCAGCCTGGCTGCTGCTTGTAGTCCCCATGGCCAGTGTTGCCAACCGCCAGTATTTTTACTGGCAGCCAGTAAAAAACAGGCAATTTTCTCCTGCCAGTAAATGCCAGTAAAAAGAAAAGGTTGCCAGCAAAAAATATGGCTGTGATGCTAGGCTCAGTCTGGAGCCGACAAAGACCATCCCAAGTGCCTGCTGCAGTATGTTCGGGTGGCTCTGGCAGAGGCGGTGCCTGAGCACGTCATGTGATGTCATGGTGCAAGGGAGACAAGCAGAGTGTTTGGGAGCAAGGCAGGCTGGGAGCAGGACCGTCAGTGCTGTTTGGACTGGAGTGGACTGAAGGAACCACCTGGCTTGAAGAAAGACTGTGACTGTTACTCAGGAGGGGTCATTTTGTGTCGGTGAGGTGTCACCCATTCTAATTTCTTGCCCTCCTGAGTCCTGTCCCTGGGCTACTTACTTACTATAGGGAAAATATAATAAGGAAGAAGAGTTTTCAGCGCACACAGGAAGTTGGTGTGCGGTATTATTGCGCTGCTTCCGGTATTGGAATGGGGTGTTCAGATGACCTGTACAGAGGAGTAAGGATGTGGTCTGTGTGGGATGGGGAGAGTCCAGCCCGGGACTGAGGAAGGTTGCATGGCCATGGGCAGTGTTACCAACCTACCAGACTGAAATTTACTGACTCAACGCCAAAAATTTACTGGCACAGCCACGTTTTTACTGGCATTTCCAAACGTTACAAAATTACAATTTTAAGGGCGAATATCAGTATTTAGGCTACAAACAAGTACAATATGCAGATAGCAATATGATTTAAGGTAGAAAGTAAGCCATAAAACATATGCCTGCAGTCCTCCAAGGGGGTCTGGCTGCAGACTGGAGCTCCATGTCGACAGGAAACATGTGACCTCCACTTTTTTTTTTTAATGAACTTTAATGTAACAAACATTCAATTAGATACTAGACACAACTTGTGGAAGTGGAGGTCACATGTTTCCTGTCATAGCTGCATATCCCTAAGGGTATCTGACTGTAGTCTGGAGCTTCACGGTCCACGGGAAACATGTGGTTCCATCCACATTTTTCACTCCTCACCATGCAGCACTAATATGCATTCTTAAAATGAATTGTCAATTTATATTTTTTTTTCAGTTCACTTACCTGATTAATGCCTATATCTAATTCCACTTCCCCCTTTAGGGTAGGGTGATCAGACATCCCCGGTTCCTGGGGACAGTCCCTGGATTGAGGAGGCTGTCCCCGGAGGAGGTCTGTCCACAATTTTGTCCCCCAGACTGGGGGGCCGATCCTGGGCGAGTGCACCGCGAGCTGCGGCAGAGGAGGGCACCCAGGGCCGTCCCTACCATGGGTCCTGCAGCTGGCTGTCTCTGACGGGGAAGGAGGGGGCTGCCGGATTACACATAGAGGGGATCTCTCGCTGTTTACCCAGCTGTCAGTTGAATTCCCGCCTCCTAGGCCAGTTCCTATGATAGGCAGCACACTGACGTCTATCATAGGAGACGGGACTTCGTCTGAGGACAGCGGCCGCGTGGGGTAAACAGGAGATCCCTGCTCTGTATAATCCGACTCCTCTCCTTGCTATACACTGATCACAGGTAAGGCTGCATTGGTGAGCACTGAACAGGTTGCTGGGCACTGAACAGGCTGCATTGGTGAGCACTGAACAGGTTGCTGGGCACTGAATAGGCTGCATTGGTGAGCACTAAACAGGCTGCATTGATGGGCACTGAACAGGCTGAATTGGTGAACACTGGGCAGGCTGCATTGGTGAGCACTGAACAGGCTGCAATGGTGAGCACTGAACAGGCTGCATTGGTGAGCACTGAACAGGCTGCATTGGTGAGCACTGAACAGGCTGCTGGGCACTGAACAGGCTGCATTGGTGAGCACTGAACAGGCTGCATTGATGGGCACTGAGCAGGCTGCATTGATGGGCACTGGACAGGCTGCATTGAAGGGCACTGAACAGGCTGAGCTGATGGGCACTGAACAAGCTGCATTGATGGACACTGGTGAGGCTGCATTGATGGACACTGGTGAGGCTGCAATGATGGACACTGGTGAGGCTGCATTGATGGACACTAGTGAGGCTGCATTGATGAGGCTGAGCTGCTGGGCACTGAACAGGCTGAGCTGCTGGGCACTGAACAGGCTGCAATTGTGGGCACTGAATATGCTGCGTTGGTGAGCACTGAACAGGATGAGCTGATGGGCACTGAACAGGCTGAGCTGCTAGGCACTGAACAGGCTGCATTGATGGACACTGGTGAGGCTGCATTGATGGGCACTGGTGAGGCTGCATTGATAGGCACTGGTGAGGCTGCAATGATGGGCATTGGTGAAGCTGAGCTGATGGGCACTGGTGAGGCTGCATTGATGGGCACTGGTGAGGCTGCATTGATGGGCACTGGTAAGGCTGCATTGATGGGCACTGGTAAGGCTGCATTGATGAGTACTGGTAAGGCTGCATTGGATGGGCACTGGTAAGACTGCATTGGATGGGACTGGTGAGGCTGCATTGATGGACACTGATCAGGCTGCATTGATAGGCACTGGTGAGACTCCATTTATGGGCACTGATGAGGCTACATTTATGTGCACTGGTGAGACTGTGCTGATGAGGTTCAGCTGATTAGCACTAATGAGGCTACATTAATGGGCACTGATGAGGCGGAGCTGATGGGCACTGATGAGGCTGCATTGATGGGCACTGCTCAGGCTGTATTGATGGGCACTGATCAGGCTGCATTGATTAGCATTGAATACACTCTTCAAATGTGCTTTAAAATGCATGGCTTTCCCTTTTATAAACAAGAAAATAATGACGTTATGCGCTTGGGCTGGTATTATAATGCTATGGGGCTGGTATAAAATGATTTCCAGAAATAAAATATATATCATACAATCATTACATAAACACATAACACATACACTGCATATATCATTTTAGGAAAATATGCTTATAAAATAGTTTACTATTTGCCAATTAAAAAAAAAAAATGGTCACCTTACCGCGGCGCCGTACACCATTTCCAGGTTTGCATTGGCTCCTGGAAGATCTTAGTCAGCTTGACATGGCACTGCTCCCGTAACATTATGACCCCTTTCACACTGAGGCAGTTTTCAGGCATTTTAGCGCTGGAAATAGCCCCTGTAAAGCTCCTAAAACCTGCCTCCAATGCCTTACCAGTGTGAAACATCCGGGTGGTGCGCTTGCAGGACGTCAGGAAAAGTACTGCAAGCAGCATGTTAGGGAGCGGTGTATATTGCGCTCCCAAAACGCCCCTGCCCATTGCAATGAATGTGCAGCACTTCTGAAGCTCCTGAAAAGCGCTTTGGAAGCACCGCAACATGGGTGCTCCTAACCCCTTCTTAACCCCCTCTTGAGGGTAAAAAGCACCCTGCTAGCCACTGAAAAGCGCTGCTTAAACAGCGGTAAAGTGCCGCTAAAACAAGCGGCGCTTTAGCGTTAACACGACCGGGGCCCCAGTGTGAAAGGAGCCTTAACATTGGCATCTATGGGAAATCTTGGTCAGCTTGACATGGCACTTCTCCAGGGCCATGTCAAGCTGACCAGGATTTTCCATAGAAACCACTGTTAAATGTTACTGGAGCCATGACATGTCAAGCTGACCAAGATTGCACCGCACCACTGCACATGCGCAAGATCGGCAGGTGCATGCTGAGTGGCCAGCATGCACGGAATCCAGGTAGAAGGAAACTGCGGCTTTAGATGCCCACACTAGAGATGGCCGCACTGTGCAGGAACTTCACAAAGTAAGAAAGCAATGTTGCACAAATAGAAAACTGGGCATAGTTTACAGCATACCTTTGTTACGTTGCACAGGGCATGAGTATTCTAAGGGGTATTTTTAACTTAAGTCATAGTTTGGGCGGAACTCCGCTTTAATGACCAGGCCATTTTTTGCGATACGGCACTGCATGATTTTAACTGACAATTGCGTGGTCATGCGATGCTGTACCCAAATAAAATTGATGTCTTTTTTTTCCCACAAATAGAGCTTTCTTTTGGTGGTATTTGATCACCTCTGTAGCTTTTATTTTTTGCACTATAAACAAAAAAAGAGCGACAATTTTGAAAAAAACAAAAAGTATTTTTAATTTCTGCTATAAAACACATCCAATAGAAAAATGGAAAAAATCTAATTTCTTCATCAGTTTAGGCCAATATGTATTCTGCTACATATTTTTGGTAAAAAAATCCCAATAAGCATATATTGGTTGGTTTGCGCAAAAGTTATAACGTCTACAAACTATGGGATATTTTTATGGCATTTTTTTTTATACCAGTAATGGCGGCGATTTTTAGAGGGACTGCGATATTGCGGCTGACAAATCAGACACCTAACTGACACTTTTTTGGCAACCAGTGACATTATTACAGAGATCAATGCTAAAAATATGTACTGTTACGGTACTAAGACACTGGCAGGGAAAGGGTTAACATCAAGGGCAATCAAAGAGTTAAGTGTGTCCCTAGTTGGTGCTTGCTAACTGTGTGGGGGATGGTCTGACTGGATGAAGACAGAGATCCATGTTCCTGCTTAGCAGGAACACAAGATCTCTATCTTCTTCCCTGTCAGAATGGCGATCTGCATTGATCGCCATTCTGCCTCTCTGGGGAATGATCGCGGGTGGCCGGCGGACATCGGGTCCACTGGACCCACTGATTGGCTCCCCCTACAGGTATGTCGTTTTGTGCAATAGAGCCGACCTGCGCAGTACATCTGTGATAGTGGGTTGGCAAGTGGTTAAAAAATAATTTTTGCCTGAAGATTACATAAACCCCCAAACATTAAATATTTTCTAGAGAATAAAATAGCAGTAGTTCCCATTTTTATGTCACTCGATATTACCGCAAAGATCTAGGAAATGCAAAATTTTAGGGAAAAAAACACACTAAAGTGAATTTAAAAAGGGGAAACAAACACAATAAATTACCTACATTTTTGTTAATATATAAAAGAGGAGGTTGCACCGAGTAAATAGATACCCAACATGTCAAACTTCAAATTTATGTGCGCCCGTGAAATGGCCACAAACTTCTGTAGCCAATATTTTCTATAGGCGACGCTTCAAAAGCCCCCTATGGGTCATCAGTTTAGTGTTACGGAGGAGGTCTGGTACTAGAAATCTCTTGTGGTCAGGAGGCCTAGTGCTAAAATATCACTCTCACTCCAATGTGTGCGTCAATATGTAACATGTGTATCGCAATCAACGTTTTCAAGGATAGGCAACTCTGATGCGCGTGTTTGTGTTCGTACATGCGTAGATATGGGGGGCTCTACATTTTTTATTGGGGTGGGGCGGTTTATGTGCTTGGGTGTAACATTCATTTTTTGCAAACAAAAATATTTTTTTGCTTAAAGCGGAGCTCCACCCAAAAGTGGAAGCTCTGCTTGTCTGCCTCCTCCCCCCTCCGCTTGTTCGGCCCCCTTCTCTCCCTTATGTCACTCGATATTACCACAAAAGTGAATTTAAAGGGGAAACAAATGCAATAAATTACCCACATTTTTAGTGAAATATAAAAAACGAGGTTGCACCGACTAAATATATACCCAACATGTTAAACTTCAAATTTGGGTGCGCCCTTGAAATGGTGACATACTTCAGTACCCTGTATTTTCTATAGGCGACAATTTTCTTAGGCCCCCTATAGGCCATCAGTTAAGTGTCACGGAGGAAGTCTGGTGCTAGAAATATCGCACTCACTCCGGTGTGTGCGGCGATATGTAACATGTGTATCGCAACTCAGCGTTTTCAAGTCTAGGCACCCCTGATGCGTGTGTTTGCGCTTGTACATATGTATATGTGGGGGTGGGGGGGTCTTAACTTAATTTTTTTTTTTTTTAATTGTTTTTTGCTTAAAGCGGAGCTCCACCCAAAAGGGGAAGCTCCGCTTGTCCGCCTCCTCCTCCGCTTCTTCAGCCCCCTTCCCTCTGCAGCCGGCCCATTCACAGAGTGCAGCGCAATTTGCACATGCGCAGTAGGAAACCGACTGTGAAGCTGTACGGCTTCACTACCGGTTTCCCTTAGCCAAGATGGCCAGCACTCGCGAGCTGATTCAAGAATCAGCTCGGGTGAAGACACTGATGGATGCCTGGACAGGTAAGTTCCCTAATAGTAGAAGTCAGCAGCTGCAGTATTTGTAGCTGCTGGCTTTTAATTTTTGGAGGGGGGGGGGGGCGAAAGTC
>BLSH010162783.1:463925-480512 GCA_018402905.1 Glandirana rugosa | reverse complement strand
TGGGGTCTAAGGGTGTGGGAGGTGGACTGACTGGAGGAAGAGAGACACCTGGGTTCCTGATTACCAGGAATCAGAGATCTTTCTCTTCCTCTGTGACAGAACAATGTTCTGCCTCTACTACAAACAATCGCTGGCGGCCATCGCGGCCGGTCGACCCGCTGATTGTCTCCCGCTGTATCCAATCACAGCGGGAGCGGGTCGCCCAAGACCCAGGAGGTGGACACAGGTACGTTGTTTCATGCAGCATGCCACCCTGCTGCAGTATATGTGCGGTGGGTGGTCCGGTTAAAACCGTTAAACAAAGCAAGCATTTGTCAGATAATAAATTTGAACTCCGGCTACAAACAATATTTGGGCATGTGCACTGTAAAAGTAGACTGGCACTGATGCCGTGTGTAGGCTGTGGCAGTCTGTAAAATGTTTGCTTTTATTCACCCCGTACAGTATAGCAAGTGCCAAACATCCACCACTGAGACACTTTTGGCTGGGGCACGGCTTTGCTTGCTCTGCACCATTTAGAAAACATGCTGCGTTCTTTTTACAGAACACAATATGTTTTGAGATTGGAGGAAATGCATTGTGACCTCACTTCTTCCAATCACAGAACACCTTTCATTCTGTAAGAGGAATGCAAGACATTCTCCCAGTGGAGAAGCTGTAGAGTGAGCGATCCACCATGCAAGCTGTGCTCCAGTCGAAAGTGTAAGTCCCAGCGCTGGACACTCTGGGCTTACTATACTGTAGGGAATGAATAAAAAGTTTACAGAATGCTGCACACTACACACAGGACACGTCGCGCACACACACACACACACACACACACACACACACGTACACGTACACGTCATTAGTGCTCATTTATTTTTACAGTGCATATGTCCCATTATTGGTTTGGCCAAAGTTCTGCTTTAAGCTTGCTAAAAACATGCTTTAAAGCCGGTGTCTCCAAACTGCAACCTGGGAGGCTTAATGTGGCCCTTTGCTTGCTGACAATAATTCCTGCCCTGACAGCAACAGTGGGGCACTATGCTTCTGACTGCTACCAGTAATGGTGTACTATTCCTCCCAATGACACCAACGATGGGGCACTATTCCTCCCAATGACATCAACAATGGGGCACTATTCCTCCCACTGACACCAATGTTGGGGCACTATTCCTCCCAATGACTCCAACATTGGGGCACTATTCCTCCCAATGACCCCAACGTTGGGGCACTATTCCTCCCAATGACCCCAACGTTGGGGCACTATTCCTCCCAATGACCCCAACGTTGGGGCACTATTCCTCCCAATGACCCCAACGTTGGGGCACTATTCCTCCCAATGACACCAACGTTGGGGCACTATTCCTCCCAATGACACCAGCGTTGGGGCACTATTCCTCCCAATGACACCAGCGTTGGGGCACTATTCCTCCCAATGACACCAGCGTTGGGGCACTATTCCTCCCAATGACACCAGCGTTGGGGCACTATTCCTCCCAATGACACCAACGTTGGGGCACTATTCCTCCCAATGACACCAACGTTGGGGCAGCATTGAGACTTGCTATACATTGCAGATTGATATACAAGATTATTTATCCTATGTTTGTTTTTGTGTATCCATTTAGGATACTGCAGAGTGCTCTGTGTCTCTTACAAAACAAAGAACTGGATCTGTTGGGGATCGTCCTCCTCGCCCTACATTGCTGGAACAAGTGTTAAACCAGAAAAGACTTGTAAGTGTTTTCAGTGGTTAATGCTGGAGATTGTTAAAATGTTTGTGGATTAAATTGGCACACTTTTCAGTTTCAGTCACCCGGCAGCAAGTGCTTTGATCATGAATTTCTGTATCTAGCCACCTGTCACTGTTATTGCAATTTGGCTTTAGGCTGGCATATATACACATTGGGGGAGATTTATTAAAACTGGAGCACACAGAATTCAGTGCAGCTGCGCATAGTAATAACAAATCAGGTTCTAGGTTTTAGACCCTTTCCACGTGCTGAAAAAAACAGCATGGGAGTCACCCCCACCCCACAATCCATATCAGGTCTGGTATGGATTTTAAAGTGGTAGTAAATTCTATTCTACCACTTGTACCTACAGGTAAGTCTATAGTAAGGCTTACCTGTAGGTACTGTGAATATCTCCTAAACTTGCACAGTTTAGGAGATATTCAGAATGCATGTATACGGTGCCGGCCTTCAGAGCCTTTACGGCAGCTCCTGCATGCTCCTTGTAGCCGCAAACCGCGAACCCGGAAGAAAGACCAGTGGAAGATGTCATCCCTCTTAGCTGTGACAACGTGGTGCTGGAGGGCTTCGTTCTAAGGTAAGTCTCTCAAAATGTGCTAGTATGCAATGCATACTAGCATGTTGTGACATTGCCTTGCTGCAGGGTTTTTTTCTCCATCCACTGCGGTTTTCTACCGCTTTAAGGTTAACCCCATGCCAAAATAAAAAACAAAATGGCGTGAGGGGTCCCCACCAAGATCCATACCAGACCCTTATCCGAGCATGCAGCCCGGCCGGTCAGGAAAGGGTGGGTACAAGCGAGCGCCATGCCAGGCCTCATACCCTCAATATGGGGGGGTGCTTTGGGGCAGGGGAGGCTCTGCTCTTGTTAAAGGGGCTTCCAGATTCCGACAAGCCCCTCACAATCACAACCAGGGTTGTGGGGAAGGGGACAAGTTGCTTTGGGGGAAGGGGGGGTGCCCCACGCTGTTTTATTGTCACAATGTTTTTTTTTATTGCCGGCAATGGGTTTTTTTTCACATTCAGCTGTCAGTGGGGAATCCCCCTGACAGGTGATCTCTCATCGGTTGTTAAGGACACGGAGGCCAGCTTGCCAGCCCACTCCTTAGCAACCAGCTATTTCTTCAAATAAAATTGGGATTGGTCAATTAATTTTGTTACCCATTCGAATTCTAATCATACAAAAAATTATAAATTCATTAGAAAATGGATGCACACAGCAGATGTAAAAACTTAAGTCTGCATCCATTTTTTTATCCAATTTTCTAACAAACAAAAAAAACGTGACAGGAGCGATGGATAAAACGTAACGCCCATGTAAAAAACTTTGACAATTAAGCCCCTAATTGAACAAGCTGAAATTAGAAGCTGATTGGTTACTATGCAGAGCTGCACCAGATTCTGTATGCTCCAGTTTTAGTAACCACCCCCCATTGCATTAATGTGCACATTTTAAAACTAAAGTGTGTAGCAATGCAGTACATTTCAATGGCGCCTTGACACACTGAAGGAGCGAACCTACAGTGAACCTTTGTTGCATTGCCCCATAACACATGGTGACTCACTACATTATGTATGTGGTGCACTGCATCCACTCCAGCATATCCAAGTGTATCTCAACAAATTAGAATATCATCAAAAAGTTAATTTATTTAAGTAATTCAAAAAGTGAAACTCCTATATTCTATACTGTAGATTCATTACACAGAGTGATCTATTTCAAGCATTTCTTTCAATTTTCATCATTATGGCTTACAGCTAGTGAAAACCCAAAATTCAGTATTTCAGAAAACTAGAATATTGTGCAAAAGTTCAGTATTGTAGACTCATGGGGGATAATTTACTAAAACTGGAGCACACAGAATCTGGTGCAGCTGTGCATGGTAACCAATCAAATTCTAACGTCAGCTTGTTTAATTAAAGCGGAGTTCCACCCAGATTTTTTTTTTTTTTTTGGCATCCACTCTTTAAATACTAAATAGATGTAACCTTTTGTTTCCTTACTTTCAAACACCTAGTAATTACATGTATTTTTTACTCACAATTTTCGTTTCTCTCACTGCTGGACTTTTCCATTTTAGGTGAGGGCATCTGAAGCCCATCCGTAGTCTCCTGGCATCTCTTCCTGAAAGAAGTGCATGGTGGGTAACCATCATGCACTCCTCGATCTCGGTCCGCCTTAAATTGCGTCATTTCCTGTCTGTAAATAACACGATTTTACAGTACAGGGAAGCCCACTGACTCCTGGGAAATGATGAGTCACATCTCCCAGGAGGCCATGCGAAGCAGGAAGTGAGGAGAAGAGCCTAGGACTTAAAAGGAGCAGATTACAGAGACCACCTAGCAACAAGCGACTTACAGTCAATATAATAATATATATATTTTTTTCCCTTCAAAGGTAAGTCTATATATAGGCAAAGGACAAAAATTCTGGGTGGAACTCCGCTTTAAGCTTTAACAATAAAACCTGGAAGTTGATTGGTTACTGCACAGGATTCTGGGTGCACCAGTGTCACACTGGAATTAGCTAAGCAACACAAAACACCTGTAAAGGTTTCCTGAACCTTTAAATGGTCTGTCTGGTTCAGTAGGTTACACAATCATGGGGAAGACTGCTGACTTGACAGTTGTCCAGAGGAGTCATTGACACCCTCCACAAAAGGTCATTGCTAAAGAAGCTGGCTGTTCACAGAGTGCTGTATCCAAGCATATTAATGAAAAGTTGAGTGGAAGTAAAAAGTGTGGTAGAAAAGGGTGCACAAGCAACAGGGATAACCACAGCCTTGAGGATTGTGAAGCAAAGGCCATTCAAGAATTTGGGGGGAGATTCACACGGAGTGGACTACGGCTGGTGTCAGTGCTTCAAGAGCCACCACACACAGAGGGCTACAACTGTCGCATTCCTTGTGTCAAGCCACTCCTGACAACGTTAGAAGGAGAAAAAGAACCGTTGCTCAGTGGTCCAAAGTCTTCTTTTCGGATGAAAGTCAAAATTTCATTTCATTTGGATATCAAGGTCCCAGAGTCTGGAGGAAGAGTGGAGAGGCACAGAATACAAGTTGCATGAGGTCTCGTGTGAAGTTTCCACAGCCAGTGATGATTTGGGGAGCCATGTCATCTGCTGGTCCACTGAGTTTTACCAAGTCCAAAGTCAGCGCAGCCCTCTACCAGGAAATTCTAGAGCACTTCATGCTTCCCTCTGCTGACCAGCTTTATGGAGATGCTGATTTCATTTTCCAGCAGCACTTGGCACCTACCCCCATTGCCAATACCTGGTTTAATGATCATGGCATCACTGTACTTGATTGGCCATCAAACTCGCCTGACCTAAACCCCATAGAGAATCTGTGGGGTATTGTCAAGAAGAAGAAGAGAGACACCAGACCCAACAATGCAGATGAGATGCTATCAAAGCAACCTGGACTTCCATAACACCTCAGCACTGCCACAGGCTGATCGCCTCCATGCACCCTGCATTGATGCAGTAATTCATGCAAGAGGCACTCCTACCAAGTATTGAGTGCATACTATACTGTACATACTTTTCAGTAAGCCAACATTTCTGTATTTAAAAAAAAAAAAAATGTATTGCTTTTATGTAATTATCTAATTTTCTGAGATACTGAATTTGGGGTTTTCACTAGCTGTAAGCCATAATCATCAAAATAAAAAAAGAAAGAAATGCTTGAAGTAAATCACTCTGTTTGATGTATAATACGAGTTTCACTTTTTAATAGACTTACTGAAATTAACTTTTTGATGATATTCTAATTTTTTGAGATGCACCTGTAGATTTTCTTTATGGGTATGTTCAGATATAATTAGTGTTTCTGGAGTTCTTCTTTCAAGTGTTTGCAGCCACATATGAATCCCAGTGGCTCCCTCCACTACTTCACTTTCTATATTCCAGAGACATGCTGGTAGGTTAATTGGATCCTGTCTAAATTGGCCCTGATGTATGAATGTGAGTTAGGGACCTTAGATTGTAAGCTCCTTGAGGCTAGGGATTGATGTGAATGTACAATGTATATGTAAAGCGCTGTGTGAATTGACGGCGCTATATAAGTACCTGAAGTAAATAAATAATTGTAGATTTAGATGGAGAAGGATTAGATCCTCTGCCAGGTTTATTGTTGTAACTTTGCCCTCTGGGTGATGTGCCAATTTTTAACCCCTCCCTACTTTATCCAAAACCAAAGATAAGTGTTATTGCATCTCCACTTTAAAATCTAAGCAGATATAAAAGACACACATAAATCTTGGCTCTTTATTAATACATCATTAAAAATATATTTTTTAATTTATTTGCAAATACACAAATTTAACTTTGTATCAGCTGGTTGCAGGTTTTTGTAGCAGAGTGCAGAGAAAAGCAGCACAAGAAGTCAATTGATTCTTACAGGAGGAGAAAGCAGAGTGACAGATCAGCTAATCACTATGCTGCTTCTCCCTCATTGTCCAATCACAGGCTGGGGATGAGTCCATGACAACCTAGGCTTAGAGACAGTGGATTGAGTGGCCTTGGCCATTATTCTGCCCTTAAGAATGAGGACATCTAGCGGTGAAAAAGTACTGCTTTTTTATTACAACTGAAGTTCCGATTTTAACTTTTAAAATCTTAATGATTACTGTGCCTATTATCCCATTTAATAATGCATTTTGATTTTGCCACCAGTCCCTTTTGAGAAGTCCAGACGTTGTCAAGTTTCTTCAGACCCAACAGCAGCTTCTCAGTCGTCAGGCTTTGGAGCAGAGACAGTCTTTTCAAGGAGCATCACTTTGACCAAATCTCTGCGTGTGTTGGATTAGAATGATTTTATTTTGACTGTTTTCTGTTAATTTATTACATTACAAACTTACATTTTCACTATTTCTAAGAGTAAATGGAAGATGTGGGAAGACTTTGGAATCCTCTGCCATAAAATGATTGTGCTTTTCATCATATGGATTATTTGTGCTTTGGAGGTAAAGCTGCCAGCAATATGAACATGTAATACTTTGGAACCCATACTTACCCTTATTGTGATTGGGGTGGAATTGTGTACTTGGCATCCATAAAAGGGTTAACATTTCTTCTGATCTTATGCTCTTCAGCAGTGCAGTGGCTGAGTCTGTGCAAAGTGATATAATCTATAGCAGCCAATTAGATTTTTTTTTTTTTTTTTTTGCCAATTAGATTTTCAGATTTTTTATAGCATAGTTACATTGGACCAATGTACACATGCATATCTTATATCTGACCAATACCTGTGGAAGCTGTGAATCACTGTAATAGTCACCACAAGTGCAGTGATAGCAGCATTTCGGGTTCTGTCCTTCTGCAGAGTAACATCAGGAGGGTGCTTGCTTGGGACTGCCAGGGAAAGCCTTGCATATTTTGAATAAATGCAATTACCAACTAGAGAATGTCTTCTATTCATTGAAACAATACAAAGCTGGCACTGCTGAGCGTGACTCCCTGTGGTTACTATGCAGAAAAGCAGCCACTCAGCACAGAACCCAGAAAATTGCTGTTGTTAATGTTAGTAGCAGTGACTACTGTAGTGATTGCAGTTTGCACAGGCATCAGGCAAGCATGAGATATTCATATACACTATAGTACCAAAAGTATTGGGATGCCTGCCTTTACACGCACATGAACTTTAATGGTATCCTGGTCTTAATCCACAGGGCTCAATATAGAGTTGGCCCACCCTTTGCAGCTATAACAGCTTCAACTCTTTTGGGAAGGCTGTACACCCGGTTTAGGAGTGTGTCTATGGGAATGTTTGACCATTCTTCCAGAAGCGCATTGGTGAGCTCAGGCACTTATGTAGATGAGAAGGTCTGGCTCTGAGTCTTCCTCTACCCCAAACTCACTCATCCATGTCTTTATGGACCTTGCTTTGTGCACTGGTGCTCAGTCATGTTGGAACAGGAAATGGCCATCCCCAAACTGTTCCCACAAGGTTGGGAGCATGAAATTGTCCAAAATATCTTGGTATGCTGAAGCCTTAAGAGTTCCCTTCACTGGAACTAAGGGGCCAAGCCCAACCCATGAAAAACAACCCCACACCATAATCCCCCCTCCACCAAATGATTTTGGCATGTACACAAAGCAAGGTCCATAAAGACATGGATGAGCGAGTTTGTGGTGGAGGAACTTGACTGGCCTGAACAGAGTCCTGACCTCAACCAGATAGAACACCTTTGGGATGAACTAGAGCGGAGACTGCGTGCCAGGCCTTCTTGTCCATATCAGTAGAGAAAGAAAGGGAACAGGTGCCTCTGAGTGCAGACGGTAATGCAATTTAATGAAACCATGTACGAATATAACTCACGTGGTGATTAGAAACAGGCATGTCACAGGAAAAGTACATCCAAAAAGATGTCAGTGGGTATAGGGGTTACGTAAGCCCGTGCTGCAGCAGTCCGCCACTTGCAAAGGCTGTTCCGGCTGGCTAGATGGTATCGAGAGGGAAGGGCTCAAAGCGAGGGCTGGAATGCAACGTCCACCATGGATGATTTCACTAGGCCGTCATGCGTTTCAGAGCATGCGCAGTAGGAAGAACCCGAAGGATGCGCTCTCCTTTCTCAAGCTGGTTTGGAAAGGACCCGTGAAGGCTTATATATTGCCATCCAGTTGACATCATCGTCCACATCAGTGCCTGACCTCAGAAATGCGCTTCTGGAAGAATGGTCAAACGTTCCCATAGACACACTCCTAAACCTTGTGGACAGCCTTCCCTGACGAGTTGAAGCTGTTATAGCTGCAAAGGATGGGCCAACTCAGTATTGAACCCTACGGACTAAGACTGGGATGCCATTAAAGTTCATGTGTGTGTAAAGGCAGGTGTCCCAATACTTTTGGCAATATAGTATAATGTAAATATGCTATAAAGATAATACCTAAAATTCAGCTTTAATTTTTGAAATGTTTTCTATTCTGATTTTTTTTTTTTTTGTTTTCTTTAATCAAACCTTAAAGCGGAGTTCCACCCTATTGAAGTGATTCTTAACTCATCACAACCACTTTAAACTACAGGTAAGGCTATAATCAGGCTTTCCTGTAGATCCCGGGAATATCTCCTACACCTGCACCTTTTAGGAGATATTCCCTGTATCTGCATATGCCGACGTCATCGGCACATGCGCACTGAAGAATCGGCCCCTGGGGTGGCCCAGGGTGCCGTTTCTTCTGTAAACATGCCGTAAATGACAGCTCCCGTGCGCAGGAGTGACATCAGCACGACTCCGCCAATCACATTGCTGGAGCCTGCGCTGTGATTGGCCAGAGCCGCGGACCAGGAAGTAGCATGTCACCAGTCACAACGGTGTGCCGAGACTGCTGCAACAGCTTTGTTTCAAGGGAAGCATTTCATAATGAGCTAGTAGCTCATTATGCCTTTGTTTTGCAGGGTTTTTTTTTTGGGGGGGGGGGGGGGAGTTGATAACCGCTTTAAAGGTCAGCAGCTGACTTTTAATAATCAGGCATTCATCTGTCCCAGGCTCCAGCGATGCAGCCACCTGCAGCGTCGATCTTCTCCCCCTCCTTCGTACGGTGTAGGCATCACAAGTGTGGGCACTGGGCGTTGGCTGCAGAGCCGGGCAAGCACTGCGCATGCGCGAGTCGCTCTGCGCACTCTGAATGGGCGGCGTATCTTCTGGGACCTGTGACGTGTCCCAGAAGATCGCCAAGAGCAGAGGAAAAAACTTCCTTCCGGTTCCACTGCACCAGAAGAGTCCCCCCCCCAAAAAAATGACATGCCAATTGTGGCATTTCGGGGGGGGGGGTCACCTTCCCTTAAAGCGGAAGTTCCACTTTTGGGTGGAACTCTGCTTTAAGGCTGCATTCACACCTGAGCAATTCGTGAACACACGCGTTCAAAAAACGTAAGTTGCGGTGTCATTCATTGTTAACAGCGCACCAAATGTGGCCAGCAGATGCACGTTTTTATGAGCATGAAGCCCAACGCCTACAAAGGTACATGAGCTATTCTTGCAAGTTTGTCACACGTAGGCAGCCCATTGAAATGAATGAGATGCCCCATGCATGTAGTGTGAAAATGCACCTTCACAAAAACGCTGGTGTGAACCTGGCCTTGGAATGTTTGTAAAGACAAGACTGTTTAGTGCCGGTTGACACTTATGTGAATTCTGTGCGGATCAGATGCAGTCTGAAAAGCATAGATTCGCATGTCATCTAAAAAAACATTAGTTCCAATGAAGGCTGTTTATATATGTGGTGTGAATTTGATCTGGTCAAAAAAAGTGTCCTGTGCAGGTTCAGTGCGATTTTTATCTCCAGCTATTCCAAATCCCCTCAGAATTCGCATTAGAATCCCATTTGTCACAACAGAAATCGCATCAGATTCAGTGTGAACCAAGACTTAGGGTTATGTAAGGGGAATGTAGGGTGAATACCTCTGTCAGGGTTTTATTGCTATCTTCATGTCTACTCAGGAGATGCACACCCTCTATTAGTCCTGGTGACCATTGTCTCCAGTTCTGTTGCCAACGAAACATGAGGTGAAGGGAAAGGGATTGGACTAGATTGTCCTCCAATCTGAACATGAACAGTCGGATCAAACAGATGTTCCCCGAGGTGTGTCAGCACCTTTAAAGGAAACCACATTGGCTCATAGGCAGTGCATGCTCTGACTGCTTAAGGGCTTGTTCACACCAGAACATGGTTTGGGAAATCCACGTTCCGTGCGTGTTTCCCAAACCGCGTTCCACACACACTGGGTGTGCGACCTGCTGCAGTTGTACGTATATTTCTAATGACACCCCAAGTGCAGATTGCAAACACAGTGCATTTACTTGCACCGAATCGCATGGCACTGCAGTACCATGTGATGTATAATAGGTTTTTGAATAGTAATGCATGTACTACTTTTTTGTGTAATCCAGTGCAATTTCAGCCCTTTAAAATGAATGAGCTGCAAATCGCACCGCACAGTAACGCGGTCCGCTGGTGTGAACCAGCTCTAAATTTTTTTTTGACCAAATCCTAATGAAATAAAAACTGCATTTCTTCTGTAAGAATACTTACTTTTAAGGCCTCATACACACGGGCGTATCTAAAAAAATAAACAAAACGTCGGGTCCGACGTCAAGGAAAAAAAGTTGACGTTTTTTGGCGTTATGCATTGGCGTTTTTGAGCGTTAGTGAGCGTCGGCGCCAATAGGCGTTTTTTTAAAAAAATCATCCCTCTGCTATTTTTCAACCTAAAAACGTTGGCGTCAGAAAACGCCGGTACAATATTAGGTGGCGTTTGTTGGCGTTTGTTGGCATATTGTGGCGTCGGCGTCAAAAAACGTCAAAATGTTACAGCCTCAGAACGCGATGGCCATGGGTTCTACTTTCTGCTCACTAACGCCGACGCCACCTACAGCTCAGAAACGCCGACGTTTTTATGGGGCCATTGACTAACATGGAGAGCTGCAGAAAACGCCGGCGTCAAAAAACGTCCGTGTGTATGAGGCCTAAGGTAGATTTAGACTTGTGCTTCATAGGCTACTGACAAGTATTCAGGAAGTGATTTGATGCCTCCTCACTGCCTGTTTTATCCCCATTTTTGCCAGCAAATGCACTCATGCAGTTGTGGGGTGTTTGTGGCGCTTTCCCATTTTCTTGAGCGTGTAGCATTTGCCGCCCTCCGATCGCTACATGTTGGGTATCTGCTGCCTATTGCAGTTTAAGGGGGAGCATGGGGTAAAAACACGGCACAACTGCGCATTTTTGGCACCCCAACCGCATGTCTAAATGAAGCTTAATCATTTACACAAAGCCATCACCTTGTTCATCCAATTCTGTACATTGTTGTATTTGGCATATGTTGCAAGTGAAGTGATGTTTGATAACTGTTAAAGCAGTGGTTCTCAACCCCTGTCCTCAGGACCCACCAACGGGCCCACCACTGAGCAGCAAATGATATCACCTGTGATGCATTTCAGTTATCCTGCAAAACTGGCCTGTTAGTGGGTCCCGAGGACAGGAGTTGAGAACCACTGGTGTTAAAGTATTTGTGTCATTCGTATTGTGTGTTATGTTGAAGCATTTCTGAATATTCACTAATGTCTTTTTCTGCAACTAATTCACTTAAGACCAAATAATAGTGTTATGGACGATCGTGGAAACTGGCAGGGGCCCATGATGATAAGTCTAATGCAGTTTTGACATTTTGTGATAATTGTACAGTTTGTATGTATTTTGTACATTTTATATGTTTTCTACATTGAAATACAATGCCATGCATCCCTGGACTTTGTGGGGTTTTTTTTCTCTCAAAGGTATGAATACCGATATAAGTGAAGAAAAAAAAAAACACATACTGTACATATTGTTATCCATGAGTTAAAGATGGATGAGTAATGTTTGGCAGGCTAGATCTGTTCTATAATCATCACACATATGGCACCTAATCCATAGGTTTCATAGGTCCATAGCCTCAAAGCTTACTGCAAGTCCTTGTACACACGTGCTTCAGGTCCTATAAGAGCAGTGTGCACAGCAAAACTTTACAAGATATTTAAAGAGCTTTCAGCAAGCTTTAGCCACTGCACTACTGTCATATGTCTTTAAACAGTGGTGAGATGGCCAGTGTGCAGCTTGTATAACAGTGTAAATTTACAGTCCCCTCCAGATAACTCAACACACATCCATTAATGTTTAAACTGCTGGCAACCAAAGTGAGTACACCCCTAAGTGAAAATGACCAATTTAGCCATTTTCCCTCCCCAGTGTCATGTGACTCATTAGTGTTACAAGGTCTCAGGTGTGAATGGGGAGCAGGTGTGTTAAATTTGGTGTTCTCACTCTCTCATACTGGTCACTGGAAGTTCATCATGGCAAATAACTCTCTGAGGATCTGAAAAAAAGAATTGTTGCTCTACATAAAGATGGCCTAGGCTATAAGAAGATTGCCAAGACCCTGAAACTGAGCTGCAGCACGGTGGCCAAGACCATACAGCGGTTTAACAGGACAGGTTCCACTCAGAAGAGGCCTTGCCATGGTCGACCAAAGAAGTTGAGTGCACGTTCTCAGCGTCATATCCAGAGATTGTCTTTGGGAAATAGACGTATGAGTGCTGCCAGCGTTGCTGTAGAGATTGAAGGGGTGGAGGGTCAGCCTGTCAGTGCTCAGATCATACGCTGCACACTGCATCAAATTGGTCTGCATGGCTGTCATCCCAGAAGGAAGCCTCTTCTAAAGATGATGCACAAGAAAGCCCGCAAACAGTTTGCTGAAGACAAGCAGACTAAGGACATGGATTACTGGAACCATGTCCTGTGGTCTGATGAGACCAAGATAAACTTATTTGGTTCAGATGGTGTCAAGCGTGTGTGGTGGCAACCAGGTGAGGAGTACAAAGACAAGTGTCTTGCCTGCAGTCAAGTATTATGGTGGGGCTGCATGAGTGCTGCCCAAACTGGGGAGCAACAGCTCATCGAGGGAACCATGAATGCCAACATGTACTGTGACATACTGAAGCAGAGCATGATCCCCTCCCTTCGGAGACTGGGCCACACCTCCAGGATGACCACTGCCTTGCTAAAGAAGCTGAGGGTAAAGGCGATGGCCTGGCCAAGCACGTCTCCAGATCTATACTCTATTGAGCATCGTGGGGCATCCTCAAACAGAAGGAGGAGGTGCGCAAGGTCTCTAACATCCACCAGCTCCGTGATGTCGTCATGGAGGAGTGGAAGAGGACTCCAGTGGCAACCTGTGAAACTCTGGTGAACTCCATGCCCAAGAGGGTTAAGGCAGTGTTGGAAAATAATGGTGACCACACAAATAATTGACACTTTGGCCCCATTTTGGACATTTTCACTTGGGGGTGTACTCGCTTTTGTTGCCAATTTACACTGTTATACAAGCTGTACACTCAATACTTTACATTGTACCAAAGTGTAATTTCTTTAGTGTTGTCACATAAAAAGATAGAATATTTACAAAAATGTGTGGGGTGTACTCACTTTTGTGAGATACTGTATGTCCTGTGAGGTCACTTTTTTCTTTGACCTTTTAGGTGCCCTGCGATGTGTTTGCATGCATTTTTTGCGGTGTGTAAAAAGCAGCTTGCTGTACTTTTTTTCACTGAATTGTAATGGAGTGAACAATGTCCATACGATAGATAACCTGGAGTTTGGTTTATCTATGCAGTTGGAACGTTGTCAATAATGCATCCAACTGCATCTGTTGTGAATGGGACCTACTAAGGCCCCTTTCACACTTGTGCGACTTGGGACTGCAAAGTCGCATGACAAGTCGTACCCCATTATTTCCAATTATTACCATTCATATCTGTGTGACTTCAAGTCGCATCGACTTCAAAGTAGTCCTGGTACAACTTTGGTCCGATTTTGATGCAAGTTGAGGTCCATAGAACTCAAGTTTACACAGGCATTCCCTGAAATTGCAGCAAAATCGCTTTTATCGACTTTAACCACTTCAACCCCGGAAGGATTTACCCCCTTCCTGACCAGAGCACTTTTTGCAATTCGGCACTGTCGCTTTAACTGTCAATTGCACGGTCGTGCGACGTTGTACCCAAACAAAATTGGTGTCTTTTTTCCCACAAATAAAGCTTTATTTTGGTGGTATTTGATCACCTCTGCGTCATTTCTGATCACCGATATAAAAAAAAGAGCAACAATTTTGAAAAACAGGTAATTTTTCTCCTTCACTGATGTGCACTGATGAGGCTGTGTTTGCAAACAATGAGAATTCATTTATGGCGTTTTGCCACTTTGCCGCCATATACGCGATACGGTCGGCAAGTGGTTAAAGTCGTGGCAGTGTGAAAGGGGCCTTACCCAAAAACTGTGCAATCGTTTTCACAGAGCAGCGCCAATCCTCTTCTGGGGTCCCCTGCTGTCGTTCCTAATTCCCCCTCCCTGCTAAGTGCCCCCATAGCAAGACGTTTACTGTAGGGGCTCCCGAGCCCAGCCACGTGTGTCCATTGACACACAGCGCGGCTTGGCCCCGCTCCCTCCTTTATAGCATTTGATTGACAACTGCTGCCTCTACGTCCAGTGAAGAGAGCGAGAGCAATGCTGGATTGAGATCAGGCTCAGGTAAGTATTTAGAGGGGCTGATGTGCGCTGATGAGGCTGCACTAATAGGTGGCACTGATGGGTGACACTGATGACTGCTGGGACCAAAAAAACAATCCTGCGCTTGGGTCTATTGGTGAACTGGGTCGTGACTGATTCTTAACAAATGTGAGTAGATTTCCACACTCATGGGTCTTGCAACACTCCTCAGGACCATGGGAATCCAAAAGGTACTAAAGATTACAAAAACAAGAGAAGGGCGCACCAACCTAGTGCAGTACCATTTAAAGGGCTTATATATATATATATTGTATATATTTTTATTCTAATACTTTTCATAAACCTTTTAAACAGTACTGCACTATGTTGGTGCGCCCTTCTCTTGTTTTTGTAATCTTTTGCGCACTGTTGGGACTTCACTGATTATCAGTGTAGATGTCCCTTTTAGAGAAGCCGGTTATCGGCTTTTTTCTATTCTATTCTCTTCTCCTCTCTTCATGCTGTCAGCATAAGGAAAGGAGTGCCGAT
Source organism: Glandirana rugosa (assembly GCA_018402905.1). Classification (NCBI taxonomy): domain Eukaryota; kingdom Metazoa; phylum Chordata; class Amphibia; order Anura; family Ranidae; genus Glandirana; species Glandirana rugosa. The sequence goes on along the minus strand of BLSH010162783.1, from coordinate 465,203 downwards.
AACCGGCTTTTATTTACATCAATGATCAGCTGTGATTGGACACAGCTGATCACTTGGTGAAGAACTGCTGATTGGCTCTTTACCTCAGTCCGTGATCAACAGTGTCCTACAGAGTGTGCCACCCATGACAGGCACCATCTTGGGAGGACATCATATGTTTTGAAGCTGTCATTATTATTAGTCATACTTTCTGTAACCAAAAAAAGGCAAGTGGCTTGTTTTATAATAATCATATAAGGCACTATTGTTCAGCATTCAACTACGATAGACTCTAAAGGGGAAATAACTGAATCCCGCTGCTTACAGTTCAAGAAGCACAGGTCTCAGCTGCCCTCATCAGTAAACATATGCAAACCACACAAAAGGCCAAGGTGGTTCTGGAAAATAGCATGTGTCTTTTTAGGCAACACCAGATCCTACCAGCTCCCATTTACCTCCCTATATACCCTATGCAAGTTGTTCAGGATGAGTACAGGAAGGAGTTCAAGAAAGGGGTGGAAAAGGGAGATCAAAACTGGACCATCACACACTTTTTAGCTAAATCAATCCCAAAGAAGCTTTATACTGGCATCCCTCATGAGGACAGACTTGATGCAGTCTCCTAGTCTGAACTGAACATCCTTCTCCCTGCTTTGGGGTCTGATGTCCTCCTGTGTAATTGTTATATAGACGACTTGTTGCTGATCTGGTCAGGGACACCAGATGAGCTCACATCCGGTATCAATCAGACAAATTCTGTGAATATGAGTATACAATTTATATTGGCTCACTCAATTTCAGATATCAATTTTCTTTACCTTAACCACTTGACAACTGGGCACTTAAACCCCCTTAACAACCAGACCAATTTTCAGCTTTCAGCGCTCTCACACTTTGAATGACAATTACTCAGTCATGCAACACTGTACCCATATGAAATTTGCGTCCTTTTTTTCACACAAATAGAGCTTTCTTTTGGTGGTATTTAATCATCTCTGGGTTTTTTATTTTTTGCGCTATAATTAAAAAAAGACCGAAAATTTTGTAAAAAAATGAATTTTTCTTCGTCTCTGTTATAAAATTTTGCAAATTAGTAATTTTTCTTCATAAATTTTGGCCAAAATTTATACTGCTACCTATCTTTGGTAAAAAAAAAACAAATTAGTGGATATTATTTGGTCTTTGTGAAAGAGTCTACAAGCTATGGTGCCAATCACTGAAAATTGATCACACTTGATTTACTGACGGCCTATCTCATTTCCCGAGACCCTAACAAGCCAGGAAAGTACAAATACCCCC
>BLSH010162783.1:448174-462314 GCA_018402905.1 Glandirana rugosa | reverse complement strand
CACGGATGGATGGATGGTTGAGCACGGCTGGGTAGGTGAGCATGGATGGATGGATGGATGAGCACGGCTGGGTGGATGAGCATGCATGGATGGATGGGTGAGCATGGATGGATGGATGGATGGGTGAGGATGGATTGGGTGAGGATGGGTGGGGGGTGGATGGCTGGGTGGGTGGTGGGTGGCTGATGGTGGGTGGGTGGTAAATAGATGGTGGGGGGGTGTATTCTCTCACTAGGCAGCGCTGTGGGCATTGCACATCGCCCACAGCGCTGCAGCGTGTCCTCTCTCCCCCCTCTCTCCTCTCACACTGCACCGATCGGTGCGGAGAGGAGAGACAAGCCGGCGCTTCCGCCGGCTTGTTTACATGTGATCACGCCGTCATTTGATGGCGCGATCACGTGGTAAAAGGCCGCTCACAGCGGCCATTCACCCCGATCCGTGATCAGTCGGGTCCCCCGGACCCGACGGTCACGGATGTTCCCGTGTGCGCGCCCCAGGGGGCGCGCGGGGAGCGCGATTCTGGGAGGACGTCAATAGACGTCCTCCCAGAATTAAGCAACCGCCCTGTAGACGTCATTTGTCTATGGGGCGGTTGTTAACTGGTTAAAGTATAACCAAAGGCAAAACTTTTTTTTAGTTTTGGATAGAGTGGAGAGTGATTAGAACACCTGCAACTTTTTATTGCTGTCTGTGCCCCCGTTATAGAGATTCACCCTCTCTATTTGTCCTGTTTACCATTATCATTGAAAGTTAAAGTAAAAGAAAAGCCCACATTTTGGTTTGTCCCCAGTAAAAGTAATAGGGAGGGGAAAATCTTCCAATGGGGCACTTATTCTGGTGAGCTAGGAGTCCCCAAGGGATTCCCTTAATTCGCAGGGATTTTCTGAAATGTCCTGTTTGGCTATGGGAAAGGAAGTGAAGTGAAATTTCTAAAATGAGACACAGATGGCAAAAAAGAAAAATCTGACAGGGGTTATAAGCCTCCATTGCTCCATCCAAAATGAAAAAAAGTTTTGCCTATAGTTCTACTTTAATATATACAAAACAGTTACTTGTGGTGGAGTTCATTTGGACAACCAGTTGTATCTCAGTTATACACTTAAAGTGTGTTACTCACAAGGATCTCCCTAGTTCAGTGGTTCTCAACTCCTGTCCTCGGGACCCACTAACAGGCCAGGTTTGCAGGATAACTGAAATACATCACAGGTGATATCATTTGCTGCTCAGTGATTGCAGTATTCTAATCTGCATCTCCCCAAGGTAATACTTAGGGCCGGTTCACACTTGCGCGGCGCGAATCAGCGTGATGCGGCGCTCGAGGCGATCTCAACGCGGCTTGCGAGGAGACTTCTATCATAGAAGTCAATGCAAGCTGCCTGAGATCGCCCTGAAAATAGTGCAGGGACCATTTTTCTAAGGCGGAGCGAAGCGATTCGCTCCTATTAGAACGGTTCCATTTGCACAGCATTGAGGCGAATTGTCAGGCGACTCAAGTCGCCTGACAATTCGCCTAGATGTGAACGGGCCGCGAAGTCGCGCAGCTTCGCGCCGCGCAAGTGTGAACCGGCCCTTAAAATCTGGCCTGTTGGTGGGTCCCGAGGACCGGAGTTGAGAACCACTGCCCTAGTTCAAATGCTTAGAATAAAAATTGCCCAAAGGTTTGTCAAAAGAGGATATTCTAAACTGTATCAAGACAAAATCTACAGATGGTGATAAAAATGACCCGTGGGGAAGTCTGGGTACCAAAACAAAAGAAAGACCCACTGACTAGTCATCAGTTTTTTGTTTCCAATTGGAATATGGGTTGATCAATTAACAAGGTGATGAAGTCAAGCTGGTCAGTAGTTGCTAGTGATCAGCCCTGGTGTTTATCAATTCACCTTCCTATATTATGGACTATTTGCATGGTAGAAACCTTTTGTTACATACTTGTCAAGATTGAACATTTCCCTCTGAGTGGGTAACACGTGGCTACGCCACACTAAATTGGGATCCTATGGGTGCCCTAATTGTACCACATCATTTGATTCCGAGCTTGGTCTTCTTACATCTACAAATGGCCAATAGATTTCCCATCTGTTATTAAATGACCTGTAATACAGAGTTTGTCATTTATGTCCTTTGCTTCCCCTGCAGGTTATATGATATTGGGAAATTTATAACCACACTTTGAAAAAGGTTACAAAATCCCAAGTTGTACGTGAAGCCCTTCCAGCAGGGACTTATGATCAAGCAGTGGCTCATTGTTTTACTTTGGGTCTCCATCTCTTGCTAAGTCTTAAAGTCATGCTGATTGACCATGGTCCAGCTATTATTTTCCCAAAGAGGTAACCAATATTGTTACCTGCTCCAGAAGGACTGTCGGTGGATTTATGTGTTACAAGTCTAACCCCCAAAGGGTCTTCATGAGTAGCTTAGTTTTACTTTGTTACTACTCTGGTCAATTTCAATAGGTCTATCTATGCTTCCTAGATACAGAATTTTCCACCAGTGAGAGCATACTTACAGGGGGGCAGTGATACCCAGAGAGTGATGTAAGTGTCTTGACAGTTTGGTTAAAGCAGTATTAAACACAAAAGCAAGCATTTATTATATTGCAGCTTACCATTTCTTAGATGTGATGTCTATATTCATTTTCTTTTTTATTTTTTAGCTTTCTTTCCTTTATTTTCAATCGGTGATCCAGCTAGTACATCCCCCCGACTGACAATGCTGTTGTCCAAAGGTGCCCCCTGTGCTCCTTCATCCAGAGTGAACAATCTATGCTCCTTTATAATTCAACCCCATTGTGCCTGTGAGAATTTGTGCATGTTCATCTTGATTTGAGATGAGGGCTCTGTGGAGGCCATTCAAGTTTCTCCAAACCAAACTCGCTAACCTAGCTCACGTAAACCATAAAAAGTGTCAGTAGAGTGTTAGTATAGGCCCTTGGTGTGGGTTGGGAGCTTACATATTCTTGCTAAAATGCAAACTAATGCACCATGATTTTGTGTGTTTTGTCTTTCAGGGAGCAAGTCATAAGATGTATAAAATGCATAACCGTCCCCCCTGCTTAACCACTTCACCCCGGAAGGATTTCCCACTGTAGGACCAGAGCACTTTTTTGCGATTCGGCACTGCGCCGCTTTAACTGACAATTGCGCGGTTGTGCGACGTTGTACCCAAACAAAATTTGCGTCCTTTTTTCCCCACAAATAGAGCTTTCTTTTGGTGGTATTTGATTGCCTCTGTGTCATTTCTGATCACCGCTATAAACAAAAAAAGCGATAATTTTGCAAAAAAAACAATATTTCTTACTTTTTGCTAAAATACAAATCCAAAAAAAAATATAAAAAATACAAATGTATTCATTGGTTTTGGCCGATTTATATTCTTCCTCATATTTTTGGTAAAAAAAAAATCGCAATCGGCGTTCATTGATTGGTTTGTGCAAAAGTTGCCGCGTTTACAAACCATGAAAATTCATTTCTGGCATTTTTACATTTTTTTTATTTTTTTTTTTTTAGTAATGGCGGCGATCTGCGATTTTTATCGGGACTTTGGTATTGGGATTAGAAATTTAAATATCCACTGATTACTGTATAAATGTCATTGGCAATGAAGGGGTTAACCTGCAGGGGGAGATCTAGGGGTTAACTGTGTTCCCTGGGCGTGTTCTAACTGTGAGGGGGCTGGGCTGTCAGGGGCACCAGAGATCTAACTGATCTCAGTGACAGGGATCAGTAGATATTTTACATGCCGCCTGTGAGAACGGGGAACCACCACGTTTACTTTGGCGATTCCCGTTCTTTCCCTCTGGCAGCTCATCGCGGCTCGCCGGGCGACATCGGGTCCGTCCGAGCCGCGGGCACACTCCTCCAGAGTGTGGCAGGCACGAGAGTGCACCCCCTAGCTGTCTAACTGTAAATCGCTGTCTATAGCGATTCGCGAGACAGCACCGCACTGCCGCAGTAAATACACTGTGTGCGGTCGGCAAGTGGTTAATAAATGCAAAGACCACATAAGGCTTGTTTGCATCAGCAACTGAATTCTGTATGTTGCTGTTAGCAATAAAAGTGTTACCTAGATGTGGTCTTGGACCAAGATCAGGTAACCCATTAAAATAGGTAAAAAAGTGTTTTATACTATGTTTTTATGGAGCTGGATTTTTAGCACAGTGGCAAAGAACAAAGTAAGAAAACCGGGTGGTCTAGGATGACTCATTGGTAATGAAACAACCGTAAATACTAAAATCATTGTTTATTAACATAGCGTTAAAATCGTCCAAAGAGTAAGTTCATCATATATATAACAATAAGGAACGTTGCTTATTATTGTCCAAATGTCACATATTACATAGTCAACGCGTTTCACTGTCACAAGCCGCTTCTTCAGGACTCTGTATTAATATATGACAACTTTCTTGTAAAACTTCTGTCGTAATTCTAAAATTTAGTATATATGTATTGTTTTTCTTTCTGTTTTTTACACTTACCCTTTGGAATATATTTATGCTATGTTTAATAAATGATGATTTTAGTATTTGCGGTTGTTTCATTACCAATGATTCATCCTAGACCACCCAATTTTGTTACTTTGTTTCTAATTTTGGGTTGATGACTCATGGGTAATAACTCCCTTCCACAACCATTTATATAAATTATTTTTAGCACAGTGGCATTGTCATGCTGGAACAGAAAAGCGCCTTTCCTATGCTGTTGCAACAAGGTTACAAAAACACAATTGTTTAAAGTGATTGTGTATGCTGTAGAATCAAAAGTACCCTCCACTGGAAACACATCATCTCAGTCAATTGGAGGGGTTTATATGTAGGTATGACAGTCTGGTCTTCAAAAAAACTTTTGGCCATATTGTTTATTTCAATGTAACATACATGGAATAAGCATAAACCAAATGAAATCTATGAAGAGTTAGAATTCCTTATATCTATACTTGTTCCAGGCTAGCAAGTGTTTTGAAGCCAAAGCATCAATATAACAGCCAGGCAAAATGCATTTGCTGGAGGAGAGGTTAGCAATGGAAGCATATACAGCCCTGGCCAAAAGTTTTGAGAATGACACAAATATTAATTTTTATAAAGTCCGCTGCCTTAGTTTTTATGCCAATTTGCATATAATCCAGAATGTTATGAAGAGTGATCAGATGAATTGCAATTAGTTGCAAAGTCCCTCTTTGCCATGAAAGTGAACTTAATCCCAGACAATGCTGGAAATTACTCTGTAATGCTGATTGAGTTATAATAACAGACTGGAAGCTTTAAAAGGAGGGTGGTGCTTGAAATCATTGTTCTTCTTCTGTTAACCACGGTTACCAGCAAGAAACATGTGCAGTCATCATTGCTTTGCACAAAAAGGGATTCACAGGCATGGATATTGCTGTTACTACGATTGCACCTAAATCAACCTTTTATCGGAGCATCAAGAACTTAAAGAAGGTTCAATTGTTGTGAAGAAGGCTTCAGGGCACCCAAGAAAGTCCAGCAAGTGCCAGGACTGTCTCCTACAGTTCATTCAGCTGCGAGCTCAGGGAACCACCAGTGCAGAGCTTGCTCAGGAATGGCAGCAGGCAGGTGTGAGTGCAGAAGCTTAGCAAAGAAGCCACTTCTCTCCAGCAAAAGCATCATGGACAGACTGATATTCTGCAAAAGATACAAGGATTGAACTGCTGGGGACTGGGGTAAAGTCATTTTCTCTAATCATTTCCCTTTCCGATCGTTAGGGGCATCCGGAAAAAACATTTTCCAGAGAAGAAAAGGTGAGAGCTGCCATCAGTCCTGTGTCATGCCAACAGTAAAGCATCCTGAGACCATTCATGTGTGGGGCTGTTTCTCAGCCAAGGGCGTGGGCTCACTCACAATTTTGACTAAGAACACAGCCATGAATAAAAAATGGTACAAAAACATCTTTTCCAAGAGAAACATTTGCCAACCATCCAAGAACAGTTTGGAGATGAACAATGCCTTTTCCAGCATGATGGATTACCTTGCCATAAGGCAAGAGTGATAATTAAGTGGCTTGGGGGAACAAAAGATCAAAATTTTGGGTCCATGGACAAGAAACTCCCCAGACCTTAATCCCATTGAGAACTTGTGGTCAATCCTCAAGAGGCAGGAGAACAAAAAAAACACCCCACAAATTCTGACAAACTCCAAGCATTGATTATGCAAGAATGGGCTGCCACCAGTCAGGATGTGGCCCAGAAGTTGACTGACAGCATGCCAGGGGGCGTGTTGTAGAGGTCTTGAAAAAGAAGGGTCAACTCTGCAAATATTGATCCTTTGCATAAACTTAATATAATTGTCAATAAAAGCCTTGGACACTTATGAAATGCTTGTAAGTGTACTTCAGTATACCATAGTAACATCTGACAAAAGGATCTAAAAACACTGAAGCAGCAGCAAAAAATAATATTTGTGTCATTCTCAAAACTTTTGGCCAGGGCTGTATGTTTCCCCTATGGCAGATTTCATGTACTAGAGGGGTCTCCAAACTTTCTAAACAAAGGGCCAGTTTATTGTCTTTTAGACTTTAGGGGGGCCGGACTGTGGTAAAACACATTTGGTATCATTGGGAGGAACGGTGCACCATTGTTGGTATCAGTGGAAGGAACAGTGCCCCATTGTTGGTGTCAGTAGGGAGAAACAGTGCCCCATTGTTGATGTCAGTTGGCTAATCAGTGTCTCGTATCATTGGGAGGAAAAGCGCCCCAAGGGTCATATAAAGGCAAGCAAAGGGCCGCATCTAGCCCCTGGGCCACAGTTTGGAGACCAGTGTACTAGAGTAACAGTGATGGTAAGATAGAGGTGCTTGCAAGAGTGTTAACATATTATAATACCTGTTCCTTGAGCTCCAAACTTGGGTGATGTGATATGCAAATTGCAATTTTACTAAAATTTCACTTTTCCCCACTTACTGTGTCTCCCTATCAGATTACATGTATGATGGGTGGCCTCATGGGCCAATAGGAAGAGGCAGAAGGTGGCAAAGCTCAAAGTTCAACTGCAGTTGCCAAAGTATTTGCAGGTCAGACCAATGGATGCAGTTTTTGCAACTTTACACAAGGCGCATGAAAGTTATGGCGCCACTGAAAATGACTCATTTTTTGTTCTGTTCCCTTTTGGTTGTAAATACTGTTGAAGGACATACTGTCCACATGAGATAATCACATTTTGCATGTTGTGATATTAAACTTTAGTCAGTGTGGAATGTTTTGTCTTGTTAAAAATGTTGCTGTCAGCTGAAGAGATTTCCAAAGCAACAAACCTATTTTGCACAATTCTCACTAAGCAGACTAACAAAATTTGAATGCAACATACATCTATAAAAATGTATCAAACTTTATTGTACACAAAAATCCAATGTCTTTTTTATATTGGTGATGGTGGGTGGTTCCTGTCTTTATATTTGCCATTGGATTATTCGTGTACAATAAAGTTTGATACTTTTTATAGATTGATCTGGCATTCACATTTTGTTACCATGCTTCTGATTTGCTGTTTCAGCCCTCTGAAAATTCAAATCCAGACTTTTAACAAGTTGGTATTTGCATGGGGTTACATATACCACCCACCACACTGTTTCAGTAGCCTGGTGATATGTTCTAGGGAGAATGACTGCATTCTGGGATGTGAGAACATATTTGCCCCATGCTCGGATGTTGTTTCTTTCAGGGGGCAGCCATGATAGAAAGATGCATTGTGGGCTAGAAATTCATGGCTACTTCTGGGGAGCTAGACAAAGGGTGTGATTTACTAAAAGCAAATTGACTGTTCACTTCGCAAGAGAGTTTGGGGTTGATTTACTAAAACTGGAGAAAGAAAAATCTAGTGCAGCTCTGCATGGAAACCAGACAGCTTCCAGGTTTTTTAGTCAAAGCTTAATTGAACAAGCTGAAGATAGAAGCTGATTGGCTACCATGCAGAGCTGCACCAGATTTTGCACTCTCCTGTTTTAGGCCCCTTTCACACTGGGGCCGCCCGGGCGTCAGAGGTAAAACACCGCTAATTTAGCGACATTTTACCGTTGTTATTTGGGCGGCAGTGGGACACTTTTAACCCCTAGGAAGGGGCTAAAAGTGCCGGAGCGGTGTACAGCCGCTTCGGAAGCGCTGCCCATTCATTTCAATGGGCAGGGGCGGCGGAGGAGCGGTGTACACATCCCTCTGGCACCACCCCAAAAATGCTGCTTTTTTCTCTCCTTCAAGCACACTGCCCCAGTGGGAAAGCACTCAGTCTTTCCCACTGGGGTACATTAGGAGGTAGTTTACAGGCGCTATTTTTAGCTAAATAGCACCTTTAAAGCACCTTGGTGTGAAAGGGGTTAGTGAATAAAGTGAAGCTCTGCTGACTTCCATAATCCAAGCATGTGCAAAAAAAATGTATATTTTTATTGTCTTTGCATGTGATTGGCTATTCTTTACAAAGTGGTATTTCACTACATTCACTAAATTCTGGAGCAAATTCCCCTGCAAAATGCAACTTCCCTTATACCATGAACATTTGATTTGCCTTTTGTAAATCAACCCTGAAATAACACATCTATTATAATAGTAAAAGAAACTCCCAATTATAGTGATCAAAAACATTGTCCATATAAAGAACTGACCCAGTCTTCTCCATACTTAATTTATTGGTACAGTGCATACAACAATGAATAAAGATTTCTAAATAATTTTTTATCCAAAAAAATGGATTTATTACTAAATCTCTGTTTCTACTCAAACACATCTCAAGGTCAAATTACTGTTAATGTTTTCTCAGAATCTGAATAGTGTATCTTTTTAGTGCAGTAACTATTCTCCCTAGTTCTAGGACATTACTATTATCACACGTCCTAAGAATATTCTAATTGAGCGATCCTAGCCTTACAAAGGTATGGTCTGATGTGATCATTGTGTTTTTATGCTACACCATCAGCAAATATAAATGTACTTTGAAGCAAACTATAACTAGTGTGTCACTAGGGTCAGTATATTGGTCTCTGTTGGCAGTAACCTTCCGCCGTAAGTTCTCAACTCAGCCCTGAAAAAAATTTAAAAAGCATGTCCCATATGCCCTGAGCCCAAACCCTTAAGCTGACCCTAAACTTAACCTCCATACACATACTAACCCTAAAATATAAAGGGAGCCTGCCAGGACAGAAATATGAGAGCTTCCCTTGCAGACTTAGGTGACCCTATAGAAGTCTATGGTGACTTATGGCACAATCGCAGCACTCAGTAAGGAAGATTACAATGAAAGGATATAAACAATACAGAAGGCCACAGGTGTAATAGTCAGGTAAGTACATTTCTATAGGAGGAGTGTGGAAAGTTTTCATCAGAAAGATTAGGCATGGTAGTAGGTAAGGTAAGGGTACTTTGTCTGACGCTTTAAAGTGATTCTAAAGGCTGAAGGTTTTTTACCTTAAAGGATAAGTTCACTTATTTAGAAAAAATAATAAATGCATATTTTTAGCAGGTAAAAAAAAATGCATTTATTTTTATATTTTGGAGCCTGTAAAGGATTGCACCAGTGATCAGCAGATCGCTGGTGTCATGCAGGTCTGCTGCAGATCTGTCAGAGTATCTGTGTGCCCGTACATCCCATACAAGCAAGCAGATACACCGACAGGAAGAATCAATGAACTACCACGGTGCTCCACAGCGTTCATTGAGAACTACAAGCCACAAAGAATGTTAGAGGTGTGGGAATGAATAAAGTGGCCGTGTGGGTGAAGCAGCCGCACTGATTTAAAAAGTGACAGTTGGTATGGGACACTTCTCCCCGTACTGCTGTCATGGGGGGGATAGCACAGTGGCTGCAGCAATGGGACCATGTTGCATGCTCCACCTAAATGGATGGAACATGTAACATGTTCTCAAAGGTGAACTTATCCTTTAGTATGGGCACAACTTTTTTTTTTCATTTTGAATAGAGTAAGGGAGGGTTAGAATCCCTATTTATTTTTTGCCATCTGTGTCCTATTGGGGAGATTTACCTTCACTTCCTGTTCCATAGCCAAAACATGATTAAGGAAATCACTGCAAATTAAAGGAATCCTTTGGGGACCCCCAGGCCATCAGAACTAGTGTCCGCATTGGAAGATTTGCCCTCCGTAAATTTGTTGGGGATAACACAAAATTTGGGATTTTCTTTTACTTTCGCTTTCAATGTAATAGTAAACAGGACAAATAGAGGGGGTGAATCTCCCTAATGGGGCACAGACATTAATAAAAACCTGATTCCTCTCCACTCTAACCAAAACTAAAGAAAAAACGTTGCTCTTAGTTATACTTTCAGTATGCAGCTCCCTGCCAGCCCCCCAAATACCTACCTGAGCCCAATCTCGAGCCAGCAATGTGCTGGGAGAAGCTGCTCTCCCAGCTCTCTGCCATTGGCTCCTGCTGCTGTCAATCACAGCCAAAGAGGAGGGAATGGGGAACGGGGCTTGGGAGCGTGCATGCATGAGGGCCCCATAGCATGTGGCTTGCTATGGGGACACTCAGCAGAGAGGAGGAGCCAGGAGCATTGACAGAGGAGGATCGGGGCTACTGAAAAACCATTGCATAGCGCAGGTAACAATAACATGTTGGTTTTATATATATATATATATATTTTAAGTTTACCTTTAGTATCACTTTAAAGCAGAGTTCCACCCAAAAGTGGAACTTCCGCTTTAAGGGAAGGTGACCCCCTGACATGCCACAATTGGCATGTCATTTTTTCGGGGGGGGGGGGGGGCAGCCGGGGGCCCTGTTTTCCTATTTTGAAAGGGTCCCAGCTGCACTTCCTCTACTGGCTCCGCGGCACAGGAAGGAAGTTCACCTTCCCCCCTCCCTCTTGGCGATCTTCTGGGACACGTCACAGGTCCCAGAAGATACGCCAGCCATGCATTGCATGCACAGTGAAGCCAAAGCCAGGTGCCCACACTTGTGATGCCGGCGCTGCATGTAGGAGGGAGGAGAAGAGGGAGGCTTCAGGCAGCCGCTTCGCTGGAGCCTGGGACAGGTGAGTGTCCGATTCTTTAAAATCAGCAGCTACACTTTTTGTAACTGCTGACTTTTAATAGGGTGGAACTCCACTTTAACTACCAAAGCCCTACATTTACACCTAAAGAACCCTTGTCCCCAGATCATTCATTTTAACAATAATATTCCCATAGGAATATATACTGTATATATCAGCATTTAATATATTTTAGGCATGTTATTTCCCTTCCTTGTGTGGACATCCAAAAACCCTGAGACTGTTCCCGAGTGCCGCCATCTTAGATATGATGTCAGCAGCCCCACATGACTCAGGGCTGTCACTTAATCCTCTTCGTACCTCCCCCGACAGCCACATAAACGTTTATGTAGGGAAGTGAAGGAAGGGATGACAGCTGTGCCAGCACAGGCAGTATTTAGACACTGCCAGAGGAGAAGATGGCTATGAAGTACAAGAAGGGGGATACAGCTATGCTAAGGAACTGACACTTTCTGGAATATCAATTCCCTAGCAAGTCTGGAGACACATAGCCAGTCAAAAGGAACTAATTTCTGGAAGGGAAATTCAATGCAAGTAAGCTATTAAAATATAATTTTTTGAAGTTTTTTAACTCTAATGTAATTTGGAGATAAGGTCTCTTTGACTTCTAAACCTGAGCCTAAGGATCCTTTTTACACCATACTGCATATAAAAATGCATTTGCAGCCCTAAGGGCTCAAGACACCATGTCCAGAGACCTGCATTTTTCTACACTGGTCACTGCAATGGCACATAGAAAACAATGGCTTTCTATGTGCCTTGCTCACATCGCAAAGCACATTATTGCAACACAGCTCACAAAAAGACGCATGCAGGTGCATGGCATTGCACACATACTTTCAGTTCCTTTTTTTATGTGCAGTATGGTAGGAAAGGATGCTTAGAATCCCTTCACATGGACGGTTTGTGTTCTGCTCAGCAGGGGTGTCCACTCACAGAGCAGAGGAGGGTAGATGACAGGTCCAAACCACTCAGTTTCTGCAGAGCAGACACAGACAGACCCCGGTCTGCTGTATGGGTGCCGATCTGGTCCACCCAAAGGGCCCTTTAAAAGGCCTGATCGGACCCGCCGGTAGGGGGGAGTAAACAGACACAAGTCAGTTTACACTGGTCGGTCCATAGGAATGCATGGACCATCCGATCAGGTCCCCCTAAAAAACTGAGAGGTGCATCTAATTGAATCCCCTGTGTGAAAGGCCCCTTAGGCCCCATTCACACAGGGGTGACTGTCGCTCCGACTTGAGTAGCCTCAAGTCGCCCCAGGTCGTTTGACATCTGAAATCCCATTGAAATGAATGGGAGCCGTCTTAATGTACGCTACTAAGTCGCTCCGACTTCAGAAAAAAGTTCCTGCGCGACTCAAGGCAAATTCTATCCGACTTGTGCCCATAGAAATGAATGGAAGTCGCCTCCAAGTCGGATCCCCATGTTAATGCAAGCGACTTTACAGTGAAAAGAATAGAATTTATGTTTGGGGCAAGCCCCTCCCTTCCTTATCTGATTGGCCACAGGCAAAGTCGCCTGGCATAAGTCGTGTTGTAAGTCGCGCTGAAGTCGCTCTGAAAGTCGCGCTGCAATTGCCTAGCAAATTCGCGCCAGGTCGGATCGCCCCTGTGTGAATGCAGCCTTAGGGTTTGTGGACATGTTTCTGTTGCCATCAGAGCTGCTTTTATCCCAATATAAGTCAATGGGAATGTGCAAGTAGTTTAAGTCAGAAGCACCTGTGAAGTGTCTGAGACACATTCTGAATGCACCTAAAAGCATACAGCACTTTCCAATCTACACAAGCTTAAGCCCACGTTCACATTGGGCCGATTTGGCATGCAATTTGACATGTCATAGGGCATGCCAAATCGGCGGCAATGGCACCGTCCGAATCGGTGCGACGTCGACTTTACGGCGCCACACCAATTCCCAAAAGTAGTCTCTGTCCTACTTTTTTGGACCTTCGGGGGCGATTTGAATAGACATCTGTGCATGAACACGCACAGATAGATGTCAAATCGCCCCCCAAGTCGGACTGCATTGCCCGTTTGAAATCGTGCGAGTTCAGCTGAACTCACGCAACTTCTAACCCGCATCAGAGTGAACCTGGGCTTAATCTTTAACCTAACAATAACTTATCCACTTGACCTCTGGAAGATTTACCCCTCTTCATAACCAGCCCATTTTTTGCGATACGGCACTGCGTTATTTTAACTGACAATTGTGCGGTCGTTTGACAATGTACCTTAATAAAATTGATGTCATTTTGGTGGTATTTGATCACCTCTGCATTTTTTTTTATTTTTCATTCTATAAATGAAAAAGGACTGACAATTTTGAAAAAAAAACAAAACATTTTTTTACTTTCTGCTATAAAACACATCTTATAAAAAAAATTTAGAGAATCAAATTTCTTCGTAAATTTAGGCAAATATGTATTCTGCTACACGTTTTTGGTAAAAAAAAAATCCCAATAAGTGTACATTGATTGGTTTATGCAAACCTTATAGCATCTACAAACTATGGGATATATTTATGGAATCTTTATTTATTTAAATGGCTGCGATCAGCGACTTATAGCAGGACTGTGATATTGCGGCAGATAATCGGACACTAACTGACACTTTGCAGGAATTAGTGACACTAATACAGTGATCAGCGCTAAAAATATGCACTGTCTCTGTACTAATGACACTGACCAGGAAGGGGCGATCAAAGGGTTAACTGCGTGCCTAGCCACTGTTTTTGTGTACACAGTGTGTTGCTTTTACTAGGGGAAGGGATGGGTTCTAGTCCCTGCTTTGCATAAGCATATCTTAGTCCTCTGTGGATTGCCGACGATTGGGGGGGTGCCGGAGGACATCAAGTGCCCGGCACTTGCCGATTGACTTCTGCTGTGAATTAGCAGACGCGGCCCTACCAGTGGTGTGTGTGCACCCCCTGCAGGCAGAAGTGCAGAATCATGTATACATACATGATTCTGCACAGGAGAGCCGCCCTGTAGCAGTAAAACTGCTATGGGGCAGACATTAAGTGGTTAAAGTAGAATTCCGGAATATGCCTAATTAATCATACAAATCCCCCCCCCCCCCCCACGTATAAAAATCGCGACTAGTGACATAATCACAGTGATTAAGGACGTTTCACAGT
>BLSH010162783.1:420164-434316 GCA_018402905.1 Glandirana rugosa | reverse complement strand
TAAAGTATGCCGTTTTTGAGATATTTAGCGTGCTTTGTTTGTTCTATAAAGAAAAAAAAATCCCCTTTTCCTGAAATCTTTACAGATGCAAGCTCACTTGAAGGCACTGGTGGCACAGCCTTCCTGAAGGGCAGCACTGACTTTGTCACTAATGCCTCTTAAAACTTAGAAAAAAACTGTAAGATAACTTACCATAAAATTAGGTTTTTAGATAGATTATATATATATATATATATATATATATAAAGTATATGTTAAACCAGGACTTTTTTTTAGTTTGGATGCAGAGTTTTTGCCTTCTGTATCCCTTTGAAAAGGTTTCTCTTCACTTCCTGCCCTGTAGGCACAAAAGGGATTCTCCAAATTTAAGGAAAATATTCTCTCAGACATTTGTCAATGGAACAACCGATCAAGTGTTAATACATTACACGGTGGTGTCAATCTGACACTGGAAGCTTGCTGTCAGGAGCAAGAGCTCATCATTGACTGCTTTGGCTGTCTGGTCACAACCTGTTGAGGGTCCTTGACTATGGTGCACTGCTTAAAGCAACTCTGCAGTTAAAGTAACATGGCTAGGTTGGTGGCCCCACTTTCTCCACTGCAGCTAGAACAAAACTGTAAACGAGAGTTCTTTGCAAAGAACACAGTGAATGCTAATCTTGTTGCCACTGCCACCAAATGTCACTTTAATGAAGAGAAGCTGCTGCCTAAAGAGTCTTTAGAAATCAACATTACCAGAGGTGTCGATCTCCTTTTTCTTTCCTTGGCTCAGTGGTTCCTCCAGCCAATCTGTTTGTCACTACAATAAAAGTAGTGGGTAGAGGTTGGAGGAAGGAAGCACTCATTTTAGTGAGTCACTTTAACTACAGTGGAGTCGCTAACTATGCTATATTGTCTGGCAGGAGTGCATCAGGGGTAGATCACAAGACTATGTAGCACACCCCCTGTGTGCTGAGTTAGGGTTCCCCACTACTGTACGGCCAGGCACACAACATTTCCTTTATACACTCAAACACAGAAAACAGTCCTTGGCTTGTTTTTGTTGTTTTAGTAGGGGTTCATAACTTGTATGGGGTAAGGAATTATGGGATGCCCAACTTGAAAATGTACATAACAATGAACAAAAAGGGACAACTTCCTCCTTATGTACAAAGGTCTTCTTCTTCCTTCCACCTGCATACACTTGGTTCCTATTCACAACTCCTGCTGATTCACTCCAGGGGAATTAACAGTCTTATTAGTTAACCACTTCAATACTGGGCACTTAAACCCCCTTCTTTCCCGGACCAATTTTCAGCTTTCAGCTCTGTTGCAGTTTGAATGACAATTGCGCGGTCATGCAACACTGTACCCAAATGAAATTTTTATCATTTTTTTCACACAAATAGAGCTTTCTTTTGGTGGTATTTAATCACCTCTGGGTTTTTTTATTTTTTTGCGCTACAAATTAAAAAAAATACAATGCATTTTTCTTCATTTCTGTTATAAAATTTTGCAAATAAGTAATTTCTCTTCATAAATTTTGACCAAAAATGATACTGCTACATTTCTTTGGTAAAAATAACCCAAATCGGGGTTTATTTGGTGTTGGCGGTGATGGCGGACAGACAGATGTTTTGTGCACTGTGACAGATGTGATGGGGGACAGACAGATGTTTTGTGTATGGTGACAGATGTGACGGGGACAGACCGATATTTTGTGTTTGGTGACAGATGTGACGGGGACAGACAGATGTGTTTTGCCCTGTGACAGATGTGATGGGGATATACAGATGTTTTGGGGACTGTGACAGATGTGACGAGACAGACAGATGTTTTGTGCACTGTGGCAGATGTGATGGGGGACATACAGATGTTTTGGGGACTGTTTTATGGGGACACTGATGTGTATGTGGACAGGGGTATCAGTGGTGCTTGGTGCACTGTGAGGGGGGGCGATCTGTGAGAGCTCTCTGTATGAAATCATTTTCATACAGAGAGCCTGTCACATTGCTGCTGCTTCCCCCCCCCTCACTGAGCTCGGCTGGGGGCGAAGTGACACAGAGACACATGTCTCTGTTTACATTGTGACGGCTGTGATTGGACACAGCCGTCACATGATCGGGAGGACCAATCACGGCGCCCATATCCCGATCTGTGCTCGGCTGGATCCTGTGATCTTAATGATCACAGGATCGAGCCGCAGCACGCTGTCTGGCCGCGCTGCGAGCACCCGTTCTGAAGGACATAAATGAACGTCCAGTCAGAACAGTGTGGCTCCCACCCAGCCGTATATATACAGTGGCCGGGTGGGAGGTGGTTAATTCAGCAACAGCCCATTACAGGCCATTTGTAGATAAAGGAGTATAATGTGGAGTGAACAGCTTCACCTTCTGCTCTCCTGTAGACTCTGAGCCCAGTTCTACTACTGCAGAAGATACCTGCCCACCTGGCTGCTTGCTTCCCCAGTCCTCCTGACTGGCACACTTTTCCAGTCCTGTCTAACTGGCACACTACACATGGAGATCTCCCAGGGAAAGGTTAGATGAAGACTTGGCTTGATTCTCTCTTCAAGAGAGACCCGCTACAGTTGGCAGTCTCTTCCCTTGTCTGTCCCTGCACTGAGCTGATCCACTCACTGTCTCTGCTTGCTTCTTCCCGCTGCCTCTCCTGTCTGATTCCCTCCAACTGCCTCCTGTGGTGGGACTCTTCCAGGCCAGCTTTCCTGAGCTCCCAGCCTGAGGCTCACCCCATCTACCCCCCCCCCCCGTAAGGGATCCCTCAAGGGCCACCAACAGCCTTCCTCAGCATTGCTTCTCCATCTTCCCCCTAACCTCCCTGCTTGCATGGCTCATGTCTATTTAAAGGCTCTTTAGTTCCCTACCAGGCCCCCAACCTGGGGATTGGCTAAAGGCCTCTAAATATTCAAGGCGACTCCTCCTCATCCCTGCTCTCTAGTTCTAGAACATTCTCCAATATTCCAGATACCAGAGGGAGGCACCAGAGAGATGCTAGCCCTAGAGCCAGACAATACTTTTACCTGCACTACACTGTCTAGTAGCACACACTAGAGGGTGCTACAACTATAACACATTTTATTAGCAATTAGGACAGCTTACACCTATGTATTTCAAAAAATTAGTTGCTTACAGCTGCACTTTAGTACGCTAAATTTGTATAGGATTTGGACATGTTTAAGCTAATCTTCTTGTCCAACCCACTATATCCTGCAGCTATAGTACTAGAGTTTTCTAGTAAAATAGACTTTTGTACTATACAACCTCTTGAAAGCTTTACAGACAGCTGAGACACATTTGTTCTTTCATTTTCATATTATATCCTACCAACATGGCATTTATTGATTAAGACAAATACATACCTCTGTTCGATGTTGACAAAATAAACTGGCAATCAGTGGAGTCACCAGAATGTCTGTTTTGGTTCCCAAGTATGTCTGGTGGGTTGTATGGTGGTGGAGGGGTATCTGAAGGCATAAGAAGAAAGGTATTATTAATGAGTATACACAATTAAGACAGAAAGCTGTCACAGAAGTAGTATAGTTTACCTGTGATTTGATATGGGCTTCCCGGCTCAGAGGAACTTCTGGGGGAATCAGGGTAGCCCATAGTGTTTGGCGAGTGGTGGTAGATGTTGCTGGGTGAAGTAGAGAATTGAGTACAGGATGATTGCTGGAAAGACTCTGGGAAGGTTGCGTTGTGTGGCATTAGTGGGTCATTACTGAGAGAGGTGTTACGAAACTTGGCAAGCAGGCTGAGCTGTGGATTAAACTCGCTGTGTCTTGGGACTAGTACCGGTGGAAGGACTAGAAATAAACAAAATGGATAAAATTAAATTCTTGTCCCTGTATAACCCCCTCCTCCCCTGCACCTTTCTATGCAAAACATATATATTTTGTTATCATTGTGTAACAGGGAGACGAGTAGAGGCAGGAAGAAGGCCAAACATTTTCCTCCTATAGCCAATACATTTATCATAATCCCCACACAAGACTGCTAATTAACAAGCCCTCCTATTCCATACCAATATCTCAAGGCACCAGACAAGGCCCCCTTTCTCCCATGCTCTTTAACTTTGCACATGTCCCCCCTTTATGACTCCTTAAATTCCAAACCACTTTGCAGGCCATACCTATAAGTCACAAAACCATTAAAATGACTGCATGATTGCAGACAACCTACTCTTATACAGATCCCATCCTGAGTCATGCCTCCTTCGCTGTTTCTTATTACCTCATTTGGGCAGATTTCTGGTTACACTATTCATTTTGACATATGAAAGGCACTTCACCTAACCAAATATCCCAAGCCTCCCTGGAGGTATTTTTATCATTTTATCTGGTGTAAAGACATAATAACTTATATTAGGGTGTCAATCTCTAAAAAAAAACATTCTGTACAGGATCCATATCTCTCCTCTATTTTGCACATTTAAAACTACTCTCACTACTTACTTGGTCACATTTTAACATCTTCTAAATGAGTACAGTCAGCTTCATTAAAATGGTATTTTTCCAAAACTTTTTCATACCATGCAGGTTCTTCCTATTTATCTTAAACATTCATCGAATGAAATGTCGTAGATCACTGAACAGCGATCTTAACTGGAAGTAAGAGCGGGTACCTGTCAAGACCAGTGACCCGCTCCCCCATCCCTCCAAAAAGTGCCAAATGTGGCAGTGGAGGGGCAGGGGGTGAAAACAAGTGGAGCTTCCTTTTTGGGTGGAGCTCTGCTTTCAAGTCTAAAAGTTTTTTTAACTTGCATTCTCTAGTAAAAAAAAAAACGTCCCACCACCTGTCCAACAACCCTTGGTCCCTAAATACTTAGACTCCATGTCGCTGCTCCAGTACTGACTCCAGCTCCAGCACTGCTCCCCTCTGCGCTTTCACAGGAGAAACTGAGGGCAGCACAGCCATAGGCTCCAGCTGCTGTCAATCAAACTTCTCTGATGAAGAAGTAGGGGTGTCACTTACCAGCAATGTGTGTCTATGGATGCACACAGCCTGGCTCAGGACCCATCAGGAGCATACACACACATGGGTGCCAGAAGAAGAGGAGAGCGGGTAAGTGTAATATCTTTTAATTTAAAAAATGCATTTAGTATCACTTTAACTTTACAGACCTGAAGTGTACAGTATGACCTCTCTTACCAGATATACAGTATCTCACAAAAGTGAGTAAACCCCTCAGATTTTTGTAAATATTTCTTTCTATCTTTTCAAAAAAAAATGACACTTTGCTACAATGTAAAGTAGTGAGCGTACAGCTTGTATAACAGTATAAATTTGCTGTCCCCTCAAAATATCTCACCACACAGCCATTAATGTCTAAACCGCTGGCTACAAAAGTGAAAATGTCCAAATTGGGCCCAATTAGCCGTTTTCCATACCTGGTGTCATGTGACTTATTAATGTTACAAGGTCTCAGGTGTGAATGGGGAACAGGTGTGTTAAATTTGGTGTTATCGCTCTCACTTTTTCATACTGGTCACTGGAAGTTCAACATGGTACCTCATGACAAAGAACTCTCTGAGGATCTGAAAATAAAAATTGTTGCTCTACAGTACATAAAGATGGCTTAGGCTGTAAGAAGATGGTCAAGACCCTGAAACTGAGCTGCAGCACGGTGGCCAAGACCATAAAGCGGTTTGACAGGACAGGTTCCACTTAGAACAGGCCTCGCCATGGTCGACCAAAGAGGTTGAGTGCACGTGCTCAGCGTCATATCCAGAGGTTGTCTTTGGGAAATAGACGTATGAGTGCTGCCAGCTTTGCTGCAGAGGTTGAACGGGTGGGGGGGGGTCAGCCTGTCAGTGCTCAGACCATACATCGCACACTGCATCAAATTGGTCTGCATGGCTGTCGTTCTAGAAGGAAGTTTCTTCTAAAGATGATGCACAAGAAAGCCCGCAAACAGTTTGCTGAAGGCAAGCAGACTAAGAACACGGATTACTGGAACCATGTCCTGTGGTCTGATGAGACCAAGATAAACTTATTTGGTTCAGATGGTATCAAGCGTGTGTGGCGGCAACCAGGTGAGGAGTACAAAGACAAGTGTGTCTTGCCTACAGTCAAGCATGAGTGCTACTGCCACTGGGGAGCTACAGTTCATTGAGGGAACCATGAATGACAACATGTACTGTGACATACTGAAGCAGAGCATGATCCCCTCCCTTCGAGGACTGGGCCACAGGGCAGTATTCCAACATAATAACGACCCCAAACACACCTCCAAGACGTCCACTGCCTTGCTAAGGAAGTTAAGGGTAAAGGTGATGGAAGGGCCATGCATGGATATAAGCCCCGATCTATGTATGTATATACCAAATTGGTGTTTGCAAACTCTGTAAGGTGTAATGCAGTGGTGCCATGCGGGTGTGCTCCTTGATGCTGTACTCTGTCTATTTATACACGCATGTATATATATATGGTCTCTGTATATGTGTGTATGTTGGATTTTTTATACAATTGTTTATCTATTTATTAAGTGATTCCTGATGCTGTATTATATTATTGTTTACTATATTAGTAAGCAATGAGCCTGTATATGAGTGGTTGGGGAGGGGGTGGAGCATGCAAGAATCCATCTATCCATCTCAGATGGCCTCCTCCCCCTCCGCCTCCCCCAGTGCTCCTCCCTTTTGAGGGGCGGTGGACTATATGACTCATCAATATACAGGTATATAAGAGGGACAGTCCATATCATTGCTAGGCTCTGAGGAAGAGGGTTCGCCCTGGAAACGCGTTAGCCTGGTGTATGACGCCGTCTGGATCCCCTGCTGAGGTGGAGATAGACTGGTTCCCTGAAAGAAGTTTTTATATATTATCTACATATCTTTTACATTGCTCCGCTTGTGAGTATATTTTATGTCTTTTTAATTTCAATAAATGGTCTTATGGTATTGCACTAGGTCGGTGCGCCCCTCTCTCCTTTGTGTTTTTCTTCGGACTGGCCAAGCATGTCTCCAGACCTAAACCCTATTGAGCATCTGTGGGGCATCCTCAAACGGAAGGTGGAGGAGCGCAAGGTCTCTAACATCCACCAGCTTCATAATGTCGTTATGGAGGAGTGGAAGAGGACTCCAGTGGCAACCTGTGAAGCTCTGGTGAACTCCATGCGCCAAGAGGATTAAGGCAGTGCTGGAAAATATTGGTGGCCACACAAAATATTAACACTTTGGGCCCAATTTGGACATTTTCACTTAGGGGTGTACTCACTTTTGTTGCCAGCGGTTTAGACATTAATGGCTGTGTATTGAGTTATTTGAGGGGACAGTAAATTTACACTGTTATACAAGCTGTACACTCACCACTTTACATTGTAGCAAAGTGTAATTTCTTCAGTGTTGTCACATGAAAAGATATAATAACATATTTACACAAATGTGAGGGGTGTACTCATTTCGTGAGATACTGTATAAGGAACTGGATTCATGGCACCTCAGTGTACGCTGACTCTGATCCTAACCAGAATACGGTGCCTTGCTTAATTTATTATATGTCCTCCATATTCTCAAGGAGCTTTTGCCTCCAGTGGTAACCATGAATTTCCTCTTGTATACTAATTGGCTCGCTCAGCACAAAAGTCACACTCATATTGTTAAGAGCCCTTCTTTCTTTGGCTCTGGAACAAGCTGGACTATCCAAAATCTACAGGACTCCCCACTCTCAAACATTGGCGTCACAACGGTCTTTGTTACATCAAACTCCTAACTAATATTGGCACCAAACCATTACCTTCTAATGCAGCAAAGCAGATATTCTCATGAAAATCGTGAAATCCTATATTATTTCTACTATTAAAAATAACTCATTGGATACTCTTTTAAACTATTCTAATCCTTGCGCAACTTTAAAGCGTGACATGTTAGGTATTTATTTACTCGGCATAACATCATCTTTTATATTTTGCCAAAAAGTTGGGCATTAAACTTCACTAAAGTATATTTTTCCCCCAAAAAATGTAAAAACCACTGCGCAAATACCATCTTTTATATTTTACAAAAAAAGTATTTTATTTTGTGTGCACTAAAATTCATTATAGTACAGTATATTTTTTTTTCCAAAGAATTGCATTTCAAAAACGGCTGTGCAAATACAGTGTGACATTAAAAATTGCAGCACCCACCATTTTATTTTTTAATGCCTCTGCTTAAAAAAATATGTAATGTTTGGGGATTCTAAGTAATTTTCTAGCAAAAAAAAAGTAGATTTTTACATATATGTGTGAAGTGTCAGAATTAGTCCAGTGTTGGCGTGGTTAATTTCATATTAAAGTGGTAGTAAACCACAGTTGGTGAACAAAAAAAAATCCCTGCATTGCAATGTCATAATATGCTAGTATGTATCGCATACTAGCACATCATGAGAAGCTTACCTTAAAACGAGACCCTCCAGCACCACGCAGTCATCACTGAGTGGGCTTGCATCTTCCCACCATCTTCCTTCCAGGTTTGCGACGAGTGACTGGGGGCTCGATGACGTCACTCCCACGCATGTGCGCGGGAGCCGCCGTTAACGGCACTGGCTCTGAAGGTCCGGCACTGTATGCAGAGCGCATGCACCAGTGACGTCACCGGCAGAATGCACTCTGCATATCTCCTAAACAGTGAAAGTTTAGGAGATATTCACAGTACCTACAGGTAAGCCTTATTATAGGGTTACCTGTAGGCATAAGTGGTGTAACAGAGTTTACTACCACTTTCCTTTATATTTTTCTCCAGATTTACATGCAGATCAATCTGTCCAGCAAAACTGACAGTTGCAGTGTCGGGAGAACTAGAAATAATAGGGCTAATGGGTAAGGGTTATAAGGACCCCTCTGGCAGTGTTTTATGTATCATCTTAACCCATCGTTGTCACTGTCATCCACAAGTGGTGGATAGCTTGGCCTTCATATACATGTATTAAAAATATAAATAAAGGCATGTGCAATACAAAAGCAAATCAAATACTGAATATTATCATCACTGGTATTATCTGAATTCAGTTATCAGAATACAATGTTTTATCTTATTGATCCTTTAAGACCTCTTGGCAAAAGTTCTTAAAACCTAGCTGTGGAAGAAAGTTGTTAAAGTAATAGTTACCTGGAGTTTCTACCCGGCGGTAATGATAAGGGTTGATACACACATCTTTCTGCTTTGATCCAAATGGGAACTCACAGCATTCAAGTGGTTTTAACTCATGATGTGACTGCAGGTCTGGCCACCTCCAGACCCTACAATAGATGACATGTGGCAGACCCTTACGATGTGACACTTGTAGCCTCCCATCCAGCGACCTTGGGATGGTGACACATTTACTGGGCTGTCCCGGTGTACTGAGTGCCCTCTCCAGTTCCTCCATGGCACCCTTCTTTTTCTTCAGCTTCTTTACCAGAGAATCCACTGCTTTTTCCGCCCATTTTTCCTCTTCGTCTCCTTGCTTCCAACCCAGCAGCCGTTTTACTGCCGGGCTTGTGAAGGAGAACAAGGAACTGATAGGAGTGCTGGAGTGCATAAGACTTGTCGGGGTCACTAGGTAGACTTCTGAAAAGACCAGGTGGCTTAACCTTCTGATTTTTCTTTTGGAAATGACTCTTTCAAATCCGGCTGTTCAGCATCAGATTCAAGTATTCTGATAAAGAAACAATAGTTGCAGTCAAGGTTTTGTAAAAACAAGTTCATTATACAGTAATGACTTCAAATATTATTCAAAAGTTTTTATTATTTCTTAAATTGCTTGCCCAGTCATTTTAAAAATAAAAAATAAGCTCTCACTGCAAAATCTCCGTTCCAGCTGATGGTCTTCTCCCTGGTTAAATAACAGCCACTGTCCTTCAACCCACTTCATGTAATCCCAGGCTGTCATGGGCACAACCCCTGGGGGTATCACCATAATGACCAGGCCTTGAGGACTGCTCTCTGCTGCCCCAGGTAGAAGACTCATAGGGTTCTTATACCAACAGATAAATAAGGTAACTACACCCTAAATGTACTTCTCTATTTAAGAGTGAGTGGGCAATGTTCAGTCTCCCACTGGTTTTCCAATGCTGTCATCCACCCCACATGGACATGGCAACCTCAAAGTACAGCTGTTGCCAATGTGTGAGTCTTATAAATCCCTATGAAAAATGTAAAAGGTAGCATTTCTTTACCGTGCCCTATGTTGTGAATTCTCCACAGGCATATAAAGAGAACTCGGTCATTCCAGTAACAACAGTAGCTCTTCCTTCATCCAGCTTTTAGCCGATCATTGTAATGGCTTACTTGATACTTGAACTATACCCAACGCTGTATCTTGGCCTAGGCCGACAAGGCCCAGGCCTAGGGCGGCACTTTGCAGGGGGGCAGCACGAAAAGAGTCCCTGCCGCCTTACGCTACATTGGTCTAGTACCCCCATAAAGTGGCTTGGCAGGGACGCCATCAGAAGGGGTAGCCCATACATATGTAGGGGACCCGGGTGTCCCGAGGGGCCCAGGCGGCGGACCCCAACTAATGAGTTGTTATGCTGCCCCATAGCCAAACAGGAAGTGTGAGGAAATCTCTGCAAATAAGGGGAAACCATTGCCCCCCCCCCCCAAAACCCTCAAAACTAGTGTCCCCACTGGAAAATTTCAAGGTGGGTCAGGAAACAGGAAGGGGTGCCTCATATTTAAATTAGAGGGGTTCACGAGTTTAGTCAGGCCTAGGGCAGCACAAAACCTAAATACACTGCTGACTATACCCACTTATCCAAAAGTAAGAAATCTCTTTTGGTGCAGTTTGCTTTAAAGTAACCATACTCAACAAATACATTTAAAGCAACACAGTGTCTTCTACTGTCACCCTATGGCAGGTCCCTGCAACAGAAGAAATGTTATGCCCACCTCAGGTAGGCCTGTGTCTCCTACCTTTCCAGCATTCCAGTGCTGCGGCTCCATCACACTCATCAGCATTCAAATCCCAGGGATGTAGAGAACTGAGGGGGAGGAAGCACAGCCTTAGGCAGGGACACAGCTATGCTGGACATTCTCAATGCTAAACAGTTTGATGGAGGCTGCAACTCTGGAATGGTGGAAAGGTAGGAGACACAGGTCTACAGAGAGGTGAGCATAACACGTCTTTTATTGCAGGGACCTGCCATTTAGATTTTTGGGAGCAACTGACAGGGTCTCTTTAAAGGAAACCTGTACTGTGAAAAATATACAGACTTTTGTTGCTCACTCCCTTTTAAAAAGGTAGTTCTCTGGCTTTCTGAATCCATGGTCCTGGAAAAATCATGCAGCAAGTCTAGTCCAAGGTATGAAGGTCCTATGGTAAATGTCTTTGATATAATATTTTATAACCTCACTCCTCTGCCAGGCATGCTTAACAGCATATGTCTCTTTATATTCTCAAGTTTTATGAGACACTTTATGGCTTAGTTACAAAGGGTATTATGTGAAAAAGTGCACCTGTCATGAGAAAAATACAGGAGTAGCAACTGCTGATTTACTTATGAATATGCTAACTGCTGGGGTGGGATGGTCATCTTGATTTTTTAGTGGCTTACTGGTTAGCACTTCTTCCATGCAATGCTGGAGTCCTCAATTCAATTCCTGGCTAGGGTGCTACCTGCATGGGGTCTGCATGTTCTTACTGTGTTTATGTGGATTTCCTCCCACATTCCAAAGATCTCCAGGTTAAAGAGGAAGTAAACCCAGATTGGGTTTACTTCCTCTGTATTCCCCTGTAAAGTAGATGAATAATGGGCTACTATGTGTCACTTACCTGGAAACGAAGCCTGCGACGTCCAGTGATGTCCCCTGTGCTGGCAGCGTCCATATTCTGCCCCTCTTCCCTCCGGGGCCGTGACTCCAGCTCTGTGATTGGCCGGAGTCGCCTGACGTCACTCCCGCGCAATGCGCATGGGAGCCTCCAGTCACGGCACGATCACAGTGAAGAAACGGCACAGAGGCCGTTTCTTCACTGCGCATGTGCTGAAATGACGTTGGCACATTTAGTACACTGCATATCTCCTGAATCGTGCAGGTTTGGGAGATATGCAGGTCACCTACAGGTAAGCCTTATTATAGGCTTATCTGTAGGTTAAAGTGGTTGTCACGAGTTGACAACCACTTTAATTGACCCCTGTCTAGAACTGGCTCTAATATATGCATGCAAGTGGGACTGGGAATGGTAAGATCCCTAAGGGCAGGGACTGATATAAATATAAAATGCTGCGTCAATTGCTAGTGCACTTATGAATGTCTGTTATAAATAGCTTTTGACCAAATGACCCAAAAAGCATGCAGACCCGGAGTTCAGACTTCACTTGCAGCTTACCAGTTCTGGGTTAGTGACCTGTAAAGAACTGAGGCCTGAGATAGCAAGGAAACTAAGAATGTGTGAGTTGCACCCCACTCATGACAGGGTCCTTTACAATATTTTCATATCCACAACTGTCATTTATTTATGGCTTGCATAATGGATTTTACAGTAAGAGTAGCTTTCCATCATTGTATTTGTCAGCTGTGACTGATTTACAGGGACGAAGTTGAAGGTTTGTCTATAGAAATATTTATAGGTTTCAGAACTAACTATATAATAAAAACCCCACAGTTTGCTTTATTTTAGCTTAAAATCAAACAAAGTCTTCTATCATATTTTTCGCATAATATTCTGTGATAGTTTTAATGCAGTGTTTATTGAGAGGCAGCATTTAAATTACAAAAAAGTATTCTTATTTCAATTTTAAGCTGAAAGTATAACTAAACGAAAAACTTTTCTTTTAAGTTTCGGATGGAGTAGAGAGGTATTAGAACACCTGTCAGGTTTATTGCTGCCTGTGCCTCCATTAAGGAAATTCTACCTCTCTGTTTGTTCTGTTTACTATTAAAGGGGTTGTAAACCCTTGAGGCTTTTCACCTTAATGCATTCTATGCATTAAGGTGAAAAACCTCCTGTAGTGCACCAGCCCCCCAGATCCCCCCTTTTACTTACCTGAACCCGGTCTTTCCAGCACCAGGGGCGAGCACACCCGCTCCAGCCGGTGTCTCGGGTCCCGCTGCTGTCAATCAAATCCAATGACGTGGAGAATGGGGGGCGGGGCCGAGTCCTGCTGTCTATGTCAATGGACGCAGCAGCAGGACACAGAAGCGCACCCGCGCGGGTGCCCCGCTGAAGAGCGCTTCTCCATCAAGGGGCTCAATGTGGGGAGGAGCCAGAAGCGCCGCTGAGGGACCCACAACCCTTGCACAGAGGAGGTAAGTATGACGTTTGTTTGTTTTTTTGTTTTTTTTTTAATGAACCTTTACAACCCCTTTAACATTTAAAGTGAAAGTAAAAAAAATACCCAAAGTTTTAGTTGTCCCCAGAAAAGTAATAGAGGGGAAATCTTCCACTGGGGACACTAGTTCTGGTGACCTGGGGATCCCCAAGGAATTCCCTTGATTTATAGGGATTTATTTTCACTTCCTGTTTGGCTATGGGACAGGAAGGGAAGGGAAATCTCCACAGTGGGACATACAGTAGCTCACAAAAGTGAGTACACCCCTCTCATTTTTGTAAATATTTATAAATATAAATCAAGTTATAAATTGATTTGCATTTTAATGAGTGAAATAAGTATTTGATCTCCTATCAATCAGCAATATTTCTGGCTCCCAGGTGTCTTCTATACAGGTAACGAGCTGAGAATCGCAGCTTGTTACCTGTATAAAATACACCTGTCCACAGAAGAAATCAGTCTATCAGATTCCAATTTCTCCACCATGGCCAAGACCAAAGAGCTGTCCAAGGATGTCAGGGACAAGATTGTAGACCTACACAAGGCTGGAATGGGCTACAAGACCATCATCAAAAGGTCGGAACACATCCAGATGTTAGAACAGGGACTGTAGGAACCTGTCGAGAAACCAGAACCGGTACCACCTCTTTAACCTTAGACTATCTGACTAAAGAAGACACCTGTCCACATAAAATATGTCCATTGTTCGACGCTAAGAGTCGAGCAATGGACATATCTTCTGTGGACCCTCGGTCTTTATAACGACTAACTATCCTCTAGTTTATGAATAAAGTGAGTAATTTTACGTTTAGTTAAATATTGAACTAAATATAAATATTTATAAATGTTTTTACTCTCCCCACATGAGTGAAAACACTCGATGACATACAGGGTGACACCTCTAAAGGGAAGGGAAGGACAGGGT
>BLSH010162783.1:370060-405004 GCA_018402905.1 Glandirana rugosa | reverse complement strand
CCCCACCTGTGTCACTGGCTGCAAACTGCCCCCACCTGTGTCACTGGCTGCAAACTGCCCCCACCTGTGTCACTGGCTGCAAACTGCCCCCACCTGTGTCCCTGGCTGCAAACTGCCCCCACCTGTTTCACTGTATACTGTGTCCTGTGATGCTGATCTGTATACTGTGTCCTGTGATGCTGAGCTGTATACTGTGTCCTGTGATGCTGAGCTGTATACTTTGTCCTGTGATGCTGAGCTGTATACTCCTGACACAATATGTGGAATACAGGGGACGGAGTGGGTGGATTCTATAAGGGGCGGGGCTTATTAAAAGTAGGAGGGGTCAAAGGGAAGGGCGGGGCCTGGCGCCCCCCCATCCAAAAACTTCACCAGCCGCCACTGCTATCCATACAGAACATTACATCACATTATTGCTTAAACCTGGACATTTTACAATATCAGGCAAATATTTCTACACTTATGTCACAAAGAACGTTATTGGAGGAAAAATAACAATGCGCAAAATGTTGCAAAACCCGTTTGCCTTCAACACGAGCTCTGCATTGAGTTATTTTTACCTTTAATCTTTTCTGCACATTTGGCTTTGTGTTTATAGGGCATCAATAAAATATACTCTATATACTGTAGATTGGAAAGATCTTTGGACCATTCCTACAGATACCGATGAGATTATTAAAATAGTTATTTTATGGGTTGGGGCACGGCGATGGATCTTTGAAGAGTGTACATTCCTGAAGGATGAATCAAAAGCAATGCTGTTTTGGCTAGCACAATTCCGCATTATGGGAAGATGTTTTGTACATAAGATTTATATGTTTAGTTCATTGCACATGTACCAGCATTTCTGGCCTTTTATTCCAGCAGAAAACAAAGCTCAACAATGTCAAATGAATGGGGCCTACATGTGTAGGATACCCATAGTTTACATTTTCCCCAAAGGATTCATGCAATACTTTCAAGTAAACATGTTATGGAAGATTGCCATTGCTGATCATTCTGAAAATGCTAAATGTCTGGCTATAACAGTGGCACTAAACTCCCCTATCCACTAAGGACAGACTTGGCCTCTACTGTATGAAGAGCTGCATTTGCCAGGGTGCTGCACATGTGATAAGCCATGATATGGCCTGACCCTCAGTTATTTAAGAGCTGTCAGACGACGGGAGCTTTCGTTGGGACCAGAGGTTTTTTTATTTTTTTCGGGTCGGTGGTGATGGTGGGCATCATGATTGATGATGAATCTACAACAGGGGGCATTTTTATTTTTGATTTTTTTAATAAAGAACTTGTCAAAAACTTGTGTTGTGTTTTATTTACTTTTTACACTTTCTTGGGGAATGAGTAGGAGTACTATGTACCCCATACTCATTAACTTGGGGGGAGGGCGGGATCTGGGGTCTTCCCGATTCTGATAAGCCCCCCCACTCGCAGACCCCTACAACCACCAGCCAGGGTTGTGGGGAAGAGGCCCTTGATCCCAAAGTACCCCCCATGTTGAGGGTATGTGGCCTGGCATGGTTCAGGAGTGGGGTAGCACTTGCTCATCCCCTGCCCTTTCCTGGCCTGCCAGGCTGCATGCTCAAATAAGGGTCTGGTTTGGATTGGGGGGGGGGGGTGCCATTTTTTCACATTTTTTTTTTTTATTGCCGGCAATGTTTTTTCTTTTCATTCAGCTGTCAGCGGGGAAGCCAGCTAATGACTTATCCACTGTTAAGGACGTGGCGGCCCACTTCCTGGCCCACTCCTTACCAACCAGCTGTTCGCATCGGCGGTCCCCCTCCTGAGTAGGACAGGGCTCTTAGGCTAGGTTTCCATTATTGTGACCCAAAAGTCGCACAAATGAAGTGCGACTTTGAGTGTAGCTGAGTGTAGTAGTGCAAGAACCTTTTTTGGAGTCGCTGCAACTTGAGTCGTGCCAATTAGAACGGGGACCAATGAAATACATGGATTTTGACTTGTCATGCGACTTCACATGTGTCAAGTTGCACAACTTGCAGTAGTGGAAACAGAGCCTAAACACTGCCTGAGCACAGCAGGTTATTTCAGATCATCTCTATGCAGTCATGTGACCTCCTGACGCTCTCCTCCCCCGATCTAAGGGCTACAGCAGGAGGGGCTGAGATCCCCCTCTGACATCAGCCAGGAGGTCACGTGACCGCTGTGCTGGCTGCTCAGCCTCTCCCGTTGTAGCCTTTGATTGGGGGAGGAGAGCGGCGGGAGGTCATGTAACTGCACAGAGGTAATCTGAAAGAAGGTTTTTAGTGGCATCATTTTAAACATTTACACTGTGTGGTATACCTTGGTATAACAGAGGGGCTGGCAGTAATCCTACTCTGACTATGTAAACACTTTAACACACTAAGCACAGTAAAATGGGGGCACTTGTGCAGGCTCGATCCCAAGCAGGGCTGTGGGCATTTATTGACACACACAGTGCAGCTCGGCTCGGTCCCGCTCCCTCCTCACTGGCTGTAAATGACAGCAGTAGGAGCCAATGGCTCACGCTGCTGTCTCTAAACCAATGAGGATGGAGAGAGAGGAGAGAGCCTCTCCTCTCATGCACATAACTGGATTACGATCGAACTCAGGTAAGTATTAGGAGGGCTGGGGGGGAGCAGCACACTGAAGGTTTTTTACCCTAATACAGAGAATGCATTAAGATAAAAAAACCTTCAGCTTTCAGAACTACTTTAATACTACTTTAACCCCTTCAGATCTGCTCTATAGCCGAAGTTCGTGGCATGCACTCACAGGCGGCGGCGGAGGGCACGGCCGCCGCACGCTCCGTGGGCGTGCCCACGAGTCGGGCGGACTCAACGTCCATCCGAGACCCACGATCGCCTGTCAGAGCTGCAGAATGGGGAACCGCCGATGTAAACACAGCGGTTCTCCGTTCTGTGACAGGGGACAGGACAGATCTACTGATCCCTGTCACTGGGTCAATTAGATCTGTTATGTCCCGGCCAGCCCCGCCCCCCCCACAGTTAGAACACACCCAGGGAACACAGTTAACCCCTTCAGTGCCCCCTGCAGGTTAACCCCTTCACTGCCAATGACATTTATACAGTAATCAGTGGCTATTTAAATTTGTGATCGCTGTATAAATGTCATTGGTCCCAAAAAAGTGTCAAAAATGTCCGACATGTCCGCCCCAATATCGCAGTCCCGATAAAAATCGCAGATCCCCGCCATTACTAGTAAAAAAAAAGGAATAATAAAAACGCCATAAATCAATTCCCAGTTTGTAGACGCGATAACTTTTGCACAAACCAATCAATATACGCCAATTGCGATTTTTTTTAACCAAAAATATGTAGAAGAATATAAAGTGGGCAAAGCCGATGAATAGTTTTTTTTTTTTTATTGTATTATAGCAAAAAGTAAAAAATATTGTTCTTTTTTCAAAATCGTCGCTCTTTGTTTGTTTATAGCGCAAAAAATAAAAACCGCAGAGGTGATCAAATACCACCAAAATAAAGCTCTATTTGTGGGAAAAAAATGATAAAAATTTTGTTGGGGTACAACGCCGCACGACCGCGCAATTGTCATTCAAAATGCGACAGCGCTGAAAGCCAAAAATTGGTCTGGGCAGGAGGGGGGTTTAAGTGCCCAGTAAGCAAGTGGTTAAGGAATTGATAATATTTATTGAAAATGTCAAGTTTTCTTTTAAAAAATAGTTATATTGGTGGGTTCTGCTTTAACGGCCAGTTCACACGACATACAGTCCAGTGTGTTTTTTTACTGCATCAAAAACAAATGGAATGTAGGTTGTATGGTTTTCAATGGCATAGTTCACACCAGTGCTTGCAGTTCCGGTGCGTTCCCCTTCCAGAAAAAAAAGTAGAATATGCTACATTTTTCCTGCACTGGACTGTACTGGAACGCAGTAAAACGCACCAAAAATGCACCTAAACGAATAAAAAATGCACCGGAACACACATATTTATTTAAGATTTAAAAAAAAGGGGGGGGGGGTTGGAAATGCACTGGAATGCATCAAAAACATGCATGCAGAAAAGCATTCGGACTGCGTTTCTATGGTGTGAACTGGCTGCTTGTTGTACAACCAAAGTTTTGTAGCTTGCTCATCCAATTTCTGTTGTACGACCGTTGCACATCGGCTGTTCTAATCACGCGTACTAACGGTCGGATGATCGTACAACAAGATGTTGTACGACTGTTTTTGTACGACCATCGCACCGTGTGTATGAGGCTTAAGACTAAAACTAAACTGAAATTTGACGTCAAAATGAACACTGGTCTGTAATGCATGTTCATACCTCAATACCATAAACAATAACATATTCGATTTTTCTCTTCAGCAGTATATAATGAGTTTGGAAATTGTAGAGAAATGCTTAAATAATGCATTACAATTTAACTGCACCCATTCGATTTTAGACGACTAAAATGAGTATTAGTCGACTAAAATTATTTTAGTCTACTAAAATGTACTGGAGATTTAGTTGACTAAATACGACTAAAAATAAAACAATTACAGAAGATTAAAATGGGACTAAAACTAAAATGCCATTTTAGTCCTAGGACCTGTGGCCCGTACACACAGTGCAACGGTCGTACAACCGCTTGTTGTACGATAATTCGACCGTTGGGACAATAGCCAAAGCTCAACAGTCGTACAACAGAAGTTGACTGAGCAGACTAGAAAGCTTTTGTTGGCCAACCAGCCATTGTAAGACTGTTGACTCATGTGTACAGAAGTTGGCCCAACAAAAGTTGAAAGTGCTAAACACGCATGCTTGGAATCCAGGAAGTGTTCGGTTGTGTAAACCTGCGTTCCTAATTCACCAATCACATTCACCTGAACTTCCTCATTATACGCTCATAACACATCACTACTTTCGTCTTTGTTGGCCGATTACTTGGCTCATGTCAGTACACTAGACACAACAGCCAAAAGCTGATTGTTGAATGTGCGGTCGTACAACAGTCGCACTGTGTGTACAAGGCATAAAACTAAAATGCCATTTTAGTCCTAAGACTAATGCCTCGTACAAACGGTGCAACTGTTGTACGACCGCACATTCAACAATTGGCTGTTGGCTGTTGTGTCTAGTTTACTGACATGAGCCAAGTAATCGTTCAACAAAGGTGAACGTAGTGACATGCTACGAGCGTATAACGAGGAAGTTCAGGTGAATGTGATTGGTGAATTAGGAACGCAGATTTACACAACCGAACACTTCCTGGATTCCAAGCATGCGTGTTTGCACGTTCAACTTTTGTTGGGCCAACTTCTGTACACACGAGTCAACAGTTGCACAGCGGCTTGTTGGCCAACAAAAGTTTTCTAGTTTGCTCAGCCAACTTCTGTTGTACTACTGTTGAGCATTGGCTATTGTAATGGCGCGTACCAACAGTCGAATTATCGTACAACAAGCGGTTGTACGACTGTTGCACCGTGTTACACAACCAAACACTTCCTGGATTCAGAGCATGCGTGTTTGCACGTTCAACTTTTGTTGGGCCAACTTCTGTACACACGAGTCAACAGTTGCACAGCGGCTTGTTGGCCAACAAAAGTTTTCTAATTTGCTCAGCCAACTTCTGTTGTACGATTCTTGAACGTCGGCTGTTGTAATCGCGTGTACTAACGGTCGGATTATAGTATAACAAGCTGCTGTAGGACCGTTGTTGTACGATAGTTGCACCATGTGTACGGGCCATAAGACTAAAACTAAATTGAAATTTGCTGCCAAAATTAACATTGGTTGCCCAAAAGTAGGGCAGCAATTAGAACGGTTTCATTGCCATTAATGGTGTGCGACTTGCCATGGGACTTTGAACTCTCAAGTCGCATGACGAGTCGTGGCAGTGTGAACCGGCATTTACTACACAGCTTCGGTAGATCTAAAGAAGACTGTCATTCCCATTGCTAGGAGTACGGTTAGCTTCAGCCAAACGTAATAATTCATTATAGTCCGCAGACAAAAGCTGGAAGTGAGCTTAGTTCAGAGAAACGCAGAAGGAGAAGTATACACTGCCTCTATAATTAGGCTCCAAAATGTTCTGTTTACGCCTAGTTCAGATGACCAATTTACATACAGACATCTTATCTTTAATCTGGCACAGAAAAGTGAGCATTTGGTGACAAGTTGCAGTGTGAGCGATAATGATGTACATAGAAAAGAATGCTTGCTATGTTCTATTTTATGTTTGGAAACAAATGTGTGCAGCAGACGGTGGGAATACGTCATGTTCTGCTGACTGATAGAGGGCAGCTTCATTGAAGACAAAATAAATCGCTTTAAATGCTATAGGATTACGTGTTTGCACAGACATGGCAAAATGCAACACTTGCTGGAAAAGACTCTTAGGTATTATTGAGATATTCTAACTGGCTGTAACTGTCATGTGGCAGAATATCCCGAAAACGGACTCGTTCCACCAAATAAAACATAAAGTTACATACCACATTTTGTAAGCTAAGGCTGGTCAGATGTGCATGAGATTGATTGGGAATTATAATATTTATGGAGTTTTCATTTAGGGCCCGTGCACGCTTGGCATCACAAATGCCGCTTTTACAGGAGTTTGATGGGTTTTTTTCCTGCCTTTAATCGCCCCTGTATGTTAGCCTATGCACTCATACACACATATACATCTATATGCAGGAGCAATAGAGACGGCATTCACATTACAGCAGTTTGAATCGTGGGCAGATTTGCTGTGAATCTGCCCACGATTTGACAGCGCCGATATGTAAATGACAAAACGCTGGACTCGCATTTGAAGATGCCATTTATTTGAATGACACCCCAAAATCTGGTGCGGGTCTGCCACGACTGTGGGCGATAAAGTGTGCCGCATGTCGCCCCAAAGTAGCTCCTGCACTATTTTTTGGGCGACATGCGTCCCGTGATGCGGGTTGCTGCGATTGCAGCACGGTTTTTTGCCCGACAATCGCGGCAGGCCCGCATCGCGTTTTGAGGTGTCATTCAAATGAATGGCATCTCAAAAGCGAGTCCCGCGTTTTGTCATTCATATATTGGCACTGTCAAATCGTGGGCAGATTCGCTGCAAATCTGCCCGCAATTCAAAACCCTGTAATGTGAATGCAGCCTTAGAGGTAAAAGAAAAAAAAAAAATCACTTGCGTGTTCAGGAGAGGAATGTTTTAGCAGAAAAAACTCTTGAGTGCACCTAAATGACTGTAAATGCACCCAAATGTTAGGCATCTGGGGGAGGAAAAAAATGCCGTGTGTGCAATCATACCACACACAAAGTTACAAAATGTATACAATGTTTTCAGTGCAATAAGTAAGAGAAAATAAAATCTTAAAAAGACATATGGCACATGGTATATATTGCAGATCATTCAGGAACTTTGCAGTATAACTAAAGAGCACTTGTCAGTTTTTATTGCTGTCTGTGCCTCCATTAATGAAATTCACCCTCTCTATTTGTCCTGTTTGCCATTATCGCTGAAAGTGAAAAAAACAGAAAATCTCACATTTTGGGTTGTCCTTAGAAAAGTAATAGAGGGGAAATCTTCCAATGGGGACACTAGTTCTGGTGACCTAGGGGTCCCCAAGGAATTCCCTTAAAGCGGAGTTCCACCCTTTCTGAATGTTTATTAAAAGTCAGCAGCAACAAAAAGTGTAGCTACTGACTTTTAATAAACAGACACTTACCTGTCTCCCGCTCCAGCGATGGGGCCACATGGAGCCTCGGATCTCTTCCCCTCCCGTCCGTGGCGCCGGCATTGCTACTGTGGGCACCCGGCCGCAGCTTCATGGCCGGGCGCGCACTGCCCATAAGCGAGTGGCACTGCGCCTCGGGATTGGTCGCAAAGTCTTCTAGGACCTGTCCTGTGTCTCAGAAGACTTCGTGAGGTAGGGGGAAGGAGACCTTCCACCTCCGATCGCCTAAGGTGACCGGGGCGAAAGTACCTGTAAAAATCGAATATCCGCATCCCCCCCCCCCTCCTCCCCAAAAGCTCAGTTTCATCATCCGGAGCTGGGGAGGAGGTCTTAAAGAGGAAGTTCCACTTTTGGGTGGAACTCCACTTTAATTTGCAGGGATTTCCCCTCACTTCTTGTTTGGCTATGGGACAGGAAGTGAAGAGAAATCTCCCCAATGGAACACAGATGGCAAAAAAATCTGACAGGGGTATAACCCTCCTTTGCTCTATCCAAAATGAAAAAAAAAGTTCTGCCTATAGTATTACTTTAGCAAAATGTGAGAATAAAACCTTGAGAGTCACCATTAGTAGTTAGAGGGTTCAGAGTATAACTTTTATCAGACCCATGAGGCTATGGGGCTCACATATGACTGCTAGTCCCCTATGTGATAGCATATTGTAAATGAGAGGTTCTTTTTAACCACGTGAGAACAAAAATGTTACGCCCCCTTCCTGTCCATGCAATTTTTCGGTGATAGTTTGACTGACAATTAGTCTGTCATGCAACACTATACTCAAACTTAATTTAAAGAGACAGATAGAGCTTTCTGTTGGTGGTACTTAACCATTTCCCGTCCATACAATGTCATAGGATGTCCTTGGTTTGAAGTTGTTATATCAGGATGATAGCTGCAGGCATCATCACGTATTACAATTTTCAGGCTGTGATTGTCTCTTTTGTAGAAATGATCAGAGTGGCTATATAGCCGCTTGTTCACTTTCACAGGCCGTAGAAAGGGGGTCCCCGCCACCCTCCTTCAACTGCCTATCCAATCCCATTCAGGGAGACCGGGACTGATCCGACTGGCAGCATCCTGTGCACTGAGCAGAGAGAGAGGAACTGATGTTGTTCCTCCCTCTCTGTGAGATCAATAACTGGAAGCACATAGGGTTTTGTCATTTTCGGCTTTGGTTTGATTGCTGACAAGCTGTTACAGGCTTGTACAGCATCTGATCAAACCAATCTCAGTATGATCAGGTGCCTTGGAGGCCAGAGGAAACCCCAGCTTTCTGCTGTTCATCCTTTGTGATAGCAATAAAGTTGATTAAAAAAATTAAAAATTAAGCTACAGTGTTAAAAAAAATCTAAATAAAAGAATAAAATTAAAAAAAAAAAATGTTTCTCTTACTTTCTGTAAATTATAACAGCTTCATTACTGAGTCTTTGAGGTTGGTGTAGGTTAAAATATGCATTATGTTAAAACGCTCATTTTAGGCTTGAAGGTGACGTAAAACCTCTGCATGCAGAGACCCTCAGGCCCAATTCACACCTGAGCGTTTTGTAGCTTGAAGCTACAAAAAAAAATCAATGATTCTCTATGGGGATGGTTCACATCTCCACTCAAAAATGTCTGAAGCCAAAAGCCTGAAAACGCCTGAAGCTCAAACAAGTTCTGGAAGTATTTTTTCAGGCAGATTTGGGCATTTTTCTGCTTTTTACATTGGTGACCTTTGGACCTGTACAAAATTGCAGTAAAAATCGCGGCAAAATCACGCGACTTTCTGCCTGAAAACATCACGCTCAGGGGTGAATGCAGTCTAAAGACAGTTGCCATAACATATAACACAATGGATGATCAAATCCATATTTTCAATGCATTTGTATGTGCATGCAAACACAATACATTACCCAATTTTTGCTAAAATTTAAAAAATAAGGTTTCGTTGAGTCAAAAAAATACTAAACAGGTCAAACGCTAAAATTTTGCACCCCATTTAAGTGCAGGAAAACTAAGGTACCGAAACCTGTGTATTAGCAATGCTTAAAACTGAATGATGG
Source organism: Glandirana rugosa (assembly GCA_018402905.1). Taxonomy (NCBI): domain Eukaryota; kingdom Metazoa; phylum Chordata; class Amphibia; order Anura; family Ranidae; genus Glandirana; species Glandirana rugosa. The sequence continues at coordinate 395,298 of BLSH010162783.1, read as the reverse complement.
CCCCAGAATTATTGTTCTCCATCCTAGCCAGCAACACCTAATATGTGTGGCACACTCTTCATTTATGTAGCCACATGCACCTAACTTGTGTGATTACATGTGTACCTGAGTGTAGGTACTGGCACAGGGACTTGATAACTGACCACCAATGTAAGGGTTCACACTGAGCAGTGACTGCCAATTTAAGGGGATACATTGAGTGCTGATCACCAGTATAAGTTGGCATGCTGACCACCAGTGTAATGGGAATGCTGAGTGAAGGTAGTATGTTGTGCAATTCCATAGTCCTGACTCCTGCACTCTGACTGCGGTAGGTTGTATAATACATAGTCCCGATTGCTGCACGGTATACTCCACATTAGTGTTACTCCGTTTGCCCCCCACTGAGCTGCAGCTTAACAACTGTTAAATCGGTCCAGAGTGTGTCCAAACCTGGCAAACCTTTTTTCATTGATGGCAGCCAACAGGAGTGACCCAGATGAGACCTGAGACCCGACTTCACGGACTTGTTGGCTGGCCTACAGGGAGTCCGATCCTTTTTTTGGGCCTAGACTCTGCAATAATCTGAGCCTGTCGTCTCTGTTGCATCCAGAGAGCCCTTCCCATCCATCCTTCTCTTCTACCCCAAAATCCTAACTATGTTTGCCCCACAAAACGCATTAGGGCCAGTTCACACCTAGACGACTTGCGATCCGACTTGTGTCGCCCCAAGTCGCTTGAAATGAGACATCCCATTGAAATGAATGGGAGCCGTCTTAATAGCTCCAACTTCAAGGCGAAGGTTCCTGTACTAGTTCAACGCAACTTCTAGGTGATTTGAGCCCATAGAATTCAATGGAAGTAGCTTCCAGGTCAGATCACTGTCTATAAAGAAGCGACTTTACAGGAAAAACAAAAACATTTTTTAAGGCAACCCCCTCCCCCACTTCTCTGATTGGCCACAGGCAAAGTTGCCTGGCATGGAGGTTGCTTCAGGTCGCATTGTAAGTCGCCCTAAATCGCCTTGACGTTGTGTTCAAATAGCCTAGCAAAGTTGCCTCTGAAGTCGGATCGCCTTGCTGTGAACCGGCCCCTACGGTCCTGTCAATATCCTACAACAACCCTCCTTAGGTGTATAATGTTCGATATTGATTCACAATTTTTCTGCTGCCTCTCCCCACCTTCTTACCCATTATCTTGCCTTCCCCTCTCCCCCCCTCTAACTGTGTTGCTGTCTAACATGCATTGTGTTGTACTGAGATTGTCCAAGAGCTGAACAGGTCCATTGATGGTTTTTCCATGAGGACTGTCTTTTCTAGATTTGAACAAAAGCCTTATGGCTTTATATTTAATCCACGGCTGGTGGGTCTAGCAAAAGTGTAGAGACGCTACTACTTAGACTGTGAAACTAAGGTACCCTGTGCAGAGCAGCCATCTTCAATGTGGGAGATGTGTGATTACACCAGTTAAACTGTCACGTATTTTAATGGCCATGGATTCCTGGAACAAAGGTTGCCCTATATTGGGAATATGAACTCAGTAGGTCATTTCTGGAGTTGTGCATTGACTACGATGTTTGCATGTTTGACGTCACTGTGCAATGGCAGTAAGTAAACCATGCAATAAATGGGTGGTTAGAGAAATACAGTGCCTTGAAAAAGTATTCATACCCCTTGAAAATGTCCACATTTTGTTACAACCAAAAACATAAATGTATTGTATTGGGGTTTTATGTGATAGACCAACACAAAGTGGCACATAATTGTGAGGTGGAAGGAAAATGATAAATGTCTTTCAAAATGTTTTTACAAATAAATATCTGAAAAGTGTGACGTGTATTTGTATTCAGCCCCCTTTATTCTGATACCCCTAACTAAAATCTAGTAGAACCAATTTCCTTCAGAAGTCATCTAATTAGTAAATGGAGTCCACCTGTGTGTAATTGAATCTCAGTATAAATACAGCTGTTCTGTGAAGCGGGTTTGTTAGAGAACCTTAGTGAACAAACAGCATCATGAAGGCCAAGGGATACACCAGACAGGTCAGAGATAAAGTTGTGGAGAAGTTTTTTCTTATTTGCTGCTTACAAATAAAAATCCAGTATTTTTTGCAAGAAAATGACTTAGAACCCCCAAACATTATATATTTTTTTAGCAGAGACCCTAGAGAATAAGATGGCGGTTGTTGCAATATTTTTTGTCACACAATATTTGCGCGGCGGTCTTTCAAACGCAATTTTTTTGGAAAAGTGACCCTTTCAAAAAATAAATAAATAAATAAATAAATAGTGCTGTTAGTCCAATTTTTTTGTATATGTAAGATGTTACGCTGCGAGAATCGTGATCTTTAAGCAAAAAAATTGTGACTCTCATTTTGGCCAGAATCGTGCAGCTCTAGTCTCTGTCTTGAATTTTACACCACCTATGGCCAGCTTCAGGCGTTAAATTCATATTTTATTATCATAGAAAGATATAAGGCTGATCCATTAAAACTGAAGAGAAGAAAAATAGCACACAATTGCAGTTGTATCACACAGAATTCTTGTTTAATATTTCCCCCAAATAAATGATGAAATCTGATTGTATCCTCTTATCCACAACTTCAGTTTTCTGCTTATTTTAATTCTCTTTTTAAATGAATGTAGTCTTTATAGTGTATCTATAGCCCAAAGTTTTTTTTCCGTCTGTTATGGATAGAGTAGGGAAGGTTTAGAATAGGGCCAATCGCAATCAACCCTTTGATCGCGGCCATGGTGGGTAGTGAAGGGTTTTGATTTTTACTGCTGACCCAGCTTGTTCTGACAACAAATTGAATTCTGCCTGTTCCAGACCTTGCTACGTTCCAGACTCTGATTGTCCCTTCTCCTATTTTATACTGAGGCCTGGCTTGAATTACTTTCTTGATTTGACCCCTGGCTCATTTAAAGACTTTGCTTTGTCTGATGCTCCTGGCACTAAATCTGACTGTCTGGTGATGACCACCCAGCAAATATGCCTTGTCTGACTCTTGTACTTTATTTACTGGCATACTGACCTTTGCCTAGTTTGGACCAATACGTTACTGGTCTGCATGGTTAGATTTAATCATCTGGTGAATTAGATCTGGGGGCAGCCAAGCACTGATGAAGCATAAAAGACTCAACAGTCCAACAGTAATAATCAACCACAGGCAGTAGTCAGACCATTAGAATACTGAACAAGCTAATAAAATGTCTGCTTGTACGGCTTCCTTTAAAGCACGATTTCCTACCCCCACCCCATCTAATGCAAAAATGCTGCAAGGAGTCTTAAAAATAAAGATCATGGAAATAAAAAGTACTAGTTACATACCTTAGGTAAAAAGAGGCATAAAAAACATGCAGGGACACCCAGTCCAGGGCCTTACCCAGCTATGACTAAAGCCATGATTCTTTTTTTTTTTTTTTTTGTTCCAGCGGGATTCCCCCATTGATACATTTGATGTGGATGGGGGAATCCTCCCGCTGAACTATTGAATTCTGATAGAGGGGAAACGTACCTGCTATCAGAACACACTGATCAGTGTTGCTGGCTATAGCTGGCAGCACTGATCGTTCGGGAAAAACCCGACAGGCTGCTTGTACAAAAGCTGATTGAGAGATTGACTTGTGTACAACCAGCTAGTCCATACATGGATCAAAACGTGACAGTTCCCTACTGAACTGGACAATATTCAATCCATGCATGGCTGTCTTAAAGCGGTTGTGTTGTCCGTTTGGTGATTTTTAGCTAAAGGTAAGCCTATAAGGTTTGACCTGTAGGTAAAATGAATATCCCCTAAACCTGCATGGTTTAGGAGATATTCCCCCTGCATGCGCTCTGAAGGGCCAGCGGATCGTTCCTGGAACTTCAGAGCTCCTTGCCGGAAAGGAGGACTCCCGCGCACATGCGTGGGAGTGACGTCATTGCGGCTCCGGCTACTCACAGCGCCAGAGCATGTGAACCCGTAAGAAACGCTGGGACAACATATCAGCTCCCTCAGCGGTAACCAGGTGCGGCTGCGGGGGCCTCGTTCTAAGGTAAATGTGCTAGTATGCAATGCATACTAGCACATTATACCTTTGTCTTGCAGGGGGTTTTTTTCTTCTTATTCAGCGGTTTACTACCGCTTTAAGACCCTGTATGCTTTTTGTGCTTACTAAATAAGAAGATTTGTGAGCAAGCCTCTAGTACAGAATGCCTCTTTATACCACATTGCATTTACTGTATGTCTTGATAGGAGACTTTCTGTGCACTAGCAGAGGGAGGAGGATACACAAGCAAGTACGATCTGTGGTTAATTACCTTATACCAGGGGTCTCCAAACTTTCTACAAAAAGGGCCAGTTTACTGTTCTTTAATCTGTAGGGGGGCTGAACTGTGGCCAGCAGGAGTATAAAATGTCCTGGTGTCAGTGGGAGTAAACAATGCCCCATCATTGCTATTAAAGGGAGGTATAGTGCCCCATCACTGGTATCAGTGGGAGGAATAGTGCCACATCACTGGTATCAGTGGGAGGAATAGTGTCCTATCACTGGTATCAGTGGGTGGAATAGTGCCCTATCACTGGTATCAGTGGGAGGAATAGTGCCCCATCACTGGCATCAGTGGGAGGAATAGTGCCCCATCACTGGCATCAGTGGGAGGAATAGTGCCACATCACTGGTATCAGTGGGAGGAATAGTGTCCTATCACTGGTATCAGTGGGTGGAATAGTGCCCTATCACTGGTATTAGTGGGAGGAATAGTGCTCCATCATTGGTATCAGTGGGAGGAATAGTGCCCCATCACTTGTATCAGTGGGAGGAATAGTGCCCCATCACTGGTATAAGTGGGAGGAATAGTGCGCCATCATTGGTGTCAGTGGGAGGAATAGTGCCCCATCACTGGTATCAGTGGGAGGAATAGTGCCCCATCATTGGTGTCAGTGGGAGGAATAGTGCCCCATTATTGGTGTCAGTGGGAGGAATAGTGCCCCATCATTGGTGTCAGTGGGAGGAATAGTGCCCCATCACTTGTATCAGTGGGAGGAATAGTGCCCCATCACTGGTATCAGTGGGAGGAATAGTGCGCCATCATTGGTGTCAGTGGGAGGAATAGTGCCCCATCACTTGTATCAGTGGGAGGAATAGTGCGCCATCATTGGTGTCAGTGGGAGGAATAGTGCCCCATCATTGGTGTCAGTGGGAGGAATAGTGCCCCGTCACTGGTATCAGTGGGAGGAATAGTGCCCCGTTATTGGTGTCAGTGGGAGGAATAGTGCCCCATCATTGGTGTCAGTGGGAGGAATAGTGCCCCATCACTGGTGTCAGTAGGAGGAATAGTGCTCCATCACTGGTGTCAGTGGGAGGAATAGTGCCCCATCACTGGTGTCAGTGGGAGGAATAGTGCCCCATAACTGGTGTCAGTGGGAGGAATAGTGCCCCTATCATTGGTGTCAGTGGGAGGAACTATGCCCCACTGTTGCTGACAGTGGGGGGAGTAATAGCAAAAGGCCTGGATAAAAGCAACAAAATGTCCGCATCCAGCCCCTGGGCTGCGGTTTGGAGACCACTGCCTTAGACCATGGCATCATGTCCCCTAGTCTACACCTCAGAATCCCAAATTTTACAAGAATGCACTTTTATGTGTAACAATAGCAATCAAGAAGACCAGGCAGACTAGTAGGATGCAGACCCTGCATATGTAATAACCAAGTATGGGTGTTTCAGGATATTATATTCAATAAATATATATTTTTTAACTGGTTACTCACGGAGACATATCTAACAAATATTTCAAAAATGCTATAGTTTCCATTTGAGAGTCTACAACACCCTAGTTTGGTTACCACATTGGATAACTACTAACAAACAGTGACAAGATCACTCTGGCCAAGCAGAGAGTTTGGAGTTTTGGATGTTTCTGCCCAATTGTACAGATACAATAGTTGTAGTAAGTAGATACATCCAATGCATAATATAGGCGCCCCATTACCTGAAGCTGAACCCAGTACACTTTGCAATTCTTATACTAGGGGAGTTTAGTCTGGAGAAAGTCTTCAGTGTCAGAGGATTGTCTGGGTGTCACCAGGTGTCTGGGTGCAGGTAAGGGGTGGGGTCCACAGACACTCATTGACCCGTGTTAACATATACAAAGGGAAAATGCATTTTCTAGTGTAAAATTATGTTAGAAAAGAAAAAAACTGGTCTAAAACCAGGCCCAGACATGAAATGGCAATTGCTTGCTCCAGCTGTCCTTATTCAGATAATGGTAACTGCATCATGCCTATGGACCCCACACATGGCCACCAGCCAACCACTCTCTCTCGGAGGACATTTAATCAAGCAGGTTAGAAAACCTGTACTGATCTTATAGAGGAGTTCCCCCCAGTTAAAAGTCAGCAGCTACAAAAAGTGTAGCTGCTGACTTTTAACAATTGGACACTCACCTGTCCCAGGCTCCAGCTATGTGGCCGCCCGAAGGCTCCCTCTTCTCCCCCTCCTCTCTGTGGCGCCGGCATCGCCAGTGTTGGTGAGTCGCGCTACACTTTGTGAATGGCCGGCATATCTTCTGGGACCTGTGATGTGTCCCAGAAGATCGCCGGGTGGGAGGGGGGGAAGGTGAACTTCCTTCTTGTTCCACGGCACCAGGACAGGATGTGCACCTGGGACCCTGTCAAAACAGGTTGCCAGTTGGCCCCTCAAAAAAATGACATGCCAATTATGGCATGTCGGAGGGTCACCTCCCCTTAAAGCGGAAGTTCCACTTTTGGGTGGAACTCCGCTTTAAGGCCACATTATAAATGAGCCTGACAGCATTTACATGCAAGAACCCCAGTGGAGGTTCCCAGCAATCAGCTGCGGGGGTGGGGGGGGACCCCATTGAAACCAATCGGAGACTGCTAATTCCCGCAGCTCATCAAGGCCAATTGTATGTAATTGCAATCACATGCGAGTTATTGGCCCTGGACAAAGACAGTCTGCATTTAGGGCCATCATTTGCAGGTGATCGCTGCATAGCCGCCATTAGCTGTGGGAGCCAACAGCCTCCCATTGCTTTCAATAGGGCTGCCCCCAGCTAATCGCCAGAAACCCCCACTGGGGTTCTTGCATATAAATGCTGCAGGGCACAATCGCGTTTGAATGTAGCCTTATTGCTTGCCCTTCTGATAAAAAGCAGAGACAGTGGGGTTGATTTACTAAAGGCAAATAGGCTGTACCCTTTGCAAGGGAAGTTGCACCTTACAAGGGAATTTTGCCCTTGAACTTACAGAATGTGGTAAAGTTTCGCTTTGCAAAGAATACCCAATCACAATGGAGGTCAGCAGTGTTCCACCTCATTCACTAAGCTAGCAGAGTTCAACTTCACTTGCAAAACACACAACCTATTTTCCTTTAGTAAATCAACCTCGGTGTGCACCAGGGACCCTCTCCTTCTACCTCTGTCTATCCACATTGATTAAAGCTTTTGTAAAGTCATTTTCTCTTAAATTAATAAACATGTTATACTTACCTGCTCTGTGCAATGGTATTACATAGAGTGGCCCAGATTATCCTCTTCTGCCTCCAGCGCTCCTGGCTCCTCCTCTTTTTGGTGTGCCACACCTGAAGGCTTGACCCCAAGCCACGCTGCCTGCTTCTATGGACACAGACAGAGAGCTTGGCCCCGCCTCCACTCCACAAAGCCTATGAGAGCGGAGAGAAGAGGAGAGAGCTGATACAGACAGACACAGCACTGGATCAAGGACTGAATCAGGTAAGTACAAGGGGGGTGAGGAGGCGATACACATACTGAAACATTTTTTACCATAATGGGGAATTAAAGGGAATGCAAAAAATGTTTGGGCTTTTGAACCACTTTAAAGTGATTCTAAAGGCTAAAGGTTTTTTACTGCATGAAGGTAAAAAAACCTTCTGTGTGCAGCGCCCCCCCCCCCCCCCAATCCTTGCCTGAGCTCCCTCCTATCTAGTGATGTTCACAAAAGCCTCAGCTGTCCCAGGACTCTCCCTCCTCATTGGCTGAGCCCGCTGGTTCCCACTGCTGTCAATCACAGCCAGTGAGCTAATGAGGAGAGAGCGGGGTGGGGCCGAACCGTAGCTCTATGTGTCTTATGGATGCATAGCGCAATGTCTTGGGAGTGACCACGCAGCAGCGCCCCCAGGGCATGCAGCTTTCTCTGGGGTCATTGCTTGAGCGGCAAGAGTCAAAAGTGCCTGCAGGGGACCCAAAAAGAGGAGCGTAGCTGCCCTTTTCAAAACCATTGCAAAGAGCAGGTAAGTATACATGTTTGTTATTTAAAAAAAAACACAAACAAAAACAAAACAGAGCTTTTTTACCACTTTAAAGCGGTTGTATTGTCTGCTTTGTCATTTTTTCCTACAGGTACGCCTATAATAATACTTACCTGTAGGTAAAATGAATATCTCCTAAACCTGAATGGTTTAGGAGATATTCACCCTGCATGCAGCCACTGACGTCAGCGACACATGCGCAGTGAAGGTCCAGCGTATCGTGCCGGAACAGAGGGCGTCATCGCGGCTTCGGCCACTCACAGTGTTGGAGCCTGCAACCCTGGATAAACGGCGAGGCAACATGTCAGCCCTCTCAGCGCTGACCAGGTCGGGCTGCGGAGGCCTCCTTCTAAGGTAAGTATTTCATAATGTGCTAGTATGTGATGCATACTAGCACATTATGCCATTGTCTTGCAGATTTCTTTTTTTTTCTTCCTCGGTTTACTACCACTTTAAGCATAACTGCTCACCCCAGCAGCACCACGGACAGATTTGTTGAGTGTTCAGATCTGTCTTTTCTATCATCAGCCATAGCTCTGAAGCGGCTGAAGTAAGTGGAGTGGGCTAAAAGTTCTATTGTTCATGGTATCCAGTTATTCTGAAACGTGAAATGCAGGAATGACAGTTGGAAACGTGTTGATCGCTCTGGACAAGTAGAACTTTTTCATATAGCACATTCTTCATACAAGTTCCAAAATAATTGGCCAATAAAAGTGGTATAAGAGACTTGTGTAAATAGACTTTTGTTATGCCGGATGGGGTCAACAGGGCACCACAGCTCAAGCTTCGCCAATTCAGCAGGACAAAATTTGAGCTGTGTATGGCGGGTTTTGTGCTTTTGGCTATGCAGGGCAAAGTAATATGTTCTTGTTAAGGCAGACCGACAAAGACACATAGGGGCTGATTTACTAAAGCTGGAGAGTGCAAAAACTGGTGCAGCTTTGCATGGTAGCCAATCAGCTTCTAACCTCAGCTTGTTCAATCAAGCTTTGACAATAAAACCTTGAAGCTGATTGGTTTCTGTGTGGAGCTGCACCAAATTTTGCACTTTCAAGCTTTAGTAAATCAACCCCAAACTGTATAAGACTGCTGAAAGTCCTGTATAAGCTACATGTCACAAAAGTCATAGCTCACACTGGGCTGTGAACTCACCATGTGAAAGCACTAAGGGTTATTTACTAAAACTGGAGAGTGCAAATCTGGTGCAGCTTTGCATAGAAATCAATCAGCTTCCAGGTCTTATTGCCAAAGCTTAACTGAACAAGCTGAAGTTAGAAGCTGTTTGGCTACCATGCACAGCTGTACCAGATTCTGAGTGCTCCAGTTTTAGTAAATCTCCCCCCACTGTCATACGGAGAGACTTACACCCACCGGCCACTTTATTAGGTACACCTTGCTGGTACCGGGTTGGACCCCCTTTTACCTTCAGAACTGACTTAATTCTTCCTGGCATAGATTCATCAAGGTGTTGGAAACATTCCTGAGATTTTGGTCCATAGTGACATGATAGCATCACACAGTTGCTGCAGATTTGTTGGCTGCACATCCATGATGTGAATCTCCCGTTCCACCACATCCCAAGGTGCTCTATTGGATGAGATGTGATGACTGTGGAGGCCATTGGAGTGCAGTGACCTCATTGTCCAGTGGTGAGATGATTGGAGCTTTGTGACATGGAGGATTATCCTGCTGGAAGGAGTCATCAGAAGATGGAGACACAGAAGCCATTAAGGCTTCATGCACACAGGAAGTTAAAAAAAGTCCTAAAAACGTCAGTAGCTTATCAGCGATTTTTTTCGGCTTTTAGGCCTTATACACATGGATGTTTTTTTACCTCTGCGTTTTTTGCAGCTCTCCATGTTATTCAATGGCCCCATAAAAACACTGACGTTTTTGAGGTGTAGATGGCGCTGGCGTTATTAAGCTGTAAATTGAATGCAAGACCCGCGCGTTCCGAGGCTGTAGCGTTATGGTGTTTTTGACGCTGAGACGGCAAAATGCTCACTAACTTGCATTAACGCTGTAGCAACGTTAACCGGTGTTTTTAGTGTCGACGTTTTCAGGTTAAAAAATAGCAGACGAAATTGCGTTTTTGATGCCGTTTTTTTGCCCGACATCGGTCCCAACGTTTTGCTATTACGCCCGTGTGTATGAGGCCTTACCAGCAGTATATAACCTGCGTTTATGCACAGTTTTTTTTTTCTCAATTGATCTAAAATGTACAAAAACATTGGGGATCGACGTTTAGCCACACTTTTGAGCGTTTGAACATTTTTACAGCTGATAAACTTCTTTCAGAACCCTCTGGTCTTAGGTTTTTTTTTTACAGCTCAAAAACGTCACTGCTAAAAACAGTTGGTAATGGCCTATGTGTGCATGAACACATAGGATAACATGGAGAGTTTATTGACTGTAGAAAAAAATGTCTGCAGCTGAAAACAAGAAACCTCCTGCGTGCATGAGGACTAAGGGATGAACATGGTCAGTAAAGCCCCGTACACACGGGATGACGATCGTACGTACGATCGTCACAAATCATATGTTGGCTGTTGTATGTAGCATACAGACTGCACTACACGATCGTACGACCGCAGAAGAACGTTCAGGTGCATGTAATTAGCATCCAGCCATTCCTGACTTCGGAGCATGCGTGTTTTGCACAATACAACTTGTTGTACCAACTGCTCTGTACACACGATACAACGGTCGTATGAGCGCTTGTTGATACGACCAAGTTTTCTAGTCTGCTCATACAACTCCCTTGTACGACCGTCGTATGTTGGACTGTTCAAATCGCACATACGAATGAACGATTTCGCATACAACGGTCGTGAGTACGACCTGTTGTATACAACCGTCGAACTGTGTGTACGGGGCTTCACAATACTCAGGTAGCAGTGGTGTCTAAACAATGCTCAATTGATACTAAGGGGGCCAAGGTGTGCCAAGAAAATATCCCCCCTACCATTACACCACCACCCCCAGCCTGAACCATTGATACAAGGCAGGATGGATCCATGCTTTCATGTTGTTTATGCCAAATTCTGACCCCACCATCTGAATGTCGCAGCTGAAATCGAGACTCATCAGACCAGGAACGTTTTTCCAATCTTCTATTGTTCAATTTTGGTGATCCTGTGCAAATTGTAGCCTCAGTTTCCTGTTCTCAGCTGACAAGAGTGGCATCCGATGTGGACTTCTGCTGCTGTAGCCCATCTGCTTCAAGGTTCCATGTGTTATGCATTCAGAGATGGTATTCTGCATATCTTGGTTGTAACGAGTGGTGATTTGAGTTACTGTTGCCTTTGTATCATCTCAAACCAGTCTGCCCATTCTCCTCTGACATCAACAAGGCATTTTTGTCCACACAACTGCCACTGACTGGATATTTTCTTATTTTCGGACCATTCTCTGTAAACCCTAGAGATGGTTGTACATAAAAATCCCAGCATATCAGCAGTTTTTTAAATACTCAGACCAGCCCGGTTGGTACCAACAACCATGCCACGTTCAAAGTCCCTTAAATCCCCTTTCTTCCCCATTCAGAAGCTTGGTTTGAACTTCAGCAAGTCATCTTCACCACATCTAGATGCCTAAATGCACTGAGTTGCTGCCCTGTGATTGTCTGATTAGCAATTTGTGATACCAAGCAATTGAACAGGTGTACCTAACAAAGTGGCCAGTAAGTGTATGTGGACTGTACAATCATTTTGGTATGTAGTACTTTAGATTGTAAGCTCCTTGAGGCCAGAGACTGATGTGAAAGTACAATATATATGTAAAGCGCTGCATTAAATTGTTGGCGCTATATAAGTACCTGTAATAAATGAACACTAGTTTTGCTGGTATTGTCTGTAAATGGCTCTTGCACACAGGTATAAAAATTGATGCCTTCAGATCCATACAGTGTATATTTTATTACAGGTCTGAGCACAGCAGTATTGTACACTATGGACCCCATACACAGCATTACGTGCTTAGCAATCTTCCATGGTGTTCACCTGTAGAAAATTCTGCGGTTGTGATCGGTATTTCTGCGTGATTAACATGTGTGCACATAGAAATACATATAAATGCTGGGATTGTAAAGCAATGGAAGAAAATGATACGGGTGTGAACATTTTATGGCTAAGCTGACGCACTTTCCCGACCAATATGTGCGTTTTTAATGCCACCAAGACCCTGTGTAGATATCACTATTTTATTACGCCTGTATGCATAAGCCCTAATGATTTTATCTTGGTGCTATTATTGAATGCAATGTTTTTCTTTTTAATATTATATATGTGTGCTCAATGGATATGTGTATCATCACAGAGAGCACATGCATGCTCATTATCTTTTCCTCGGGATAAGTGGGGTTAACAAACTTTCCATATAACATCAAGGGGAAAAAAAAGACTTGTCACCAGAGCAAAGAACAGTCTCACCTCCTGCGTCACCATGTTATTTGTATAGGGAGAAATGATGCAGTCTTGTGAGAGCAAAACTCCTCCTTCCCTTCTCTCTCCTGATCACAATACTGGCGTCAGTGTGTCTCCTCTCTCCATGTCTCTCCCTCCTCCCCTGATCACACTACAACACTGCCAATATGTCAAGGCATCTCCAACATACATACATGGATCACTATGAACATGCACTCACCACCATCATCATACAACTTTATTAAAATTCTCATGTCCACAAAAAAAAATAAAAATGTGGATGATTTACAAAATTTCGGAAAAATAAAGGAAAACAGGATGTTTGTCCAAAGAATCAGATGTAACTGTCACTTTTTTTTAAAACACAAAATTACAGCAATGCTTTGCTCTGGGTTGGCTTTCAAGTAACAGGAACTGAAGTATGAAGACTGCAGGAAAGAAAAGTGAAACAAAGGTTTGATCTTCGCTCACGCACTGGGAAAATAGAAGTGGAAATGGCTTCACTGCATGAAATCTGTGTGATCAAAGCAAACTCATCACTGCTGGCACCATAAACCCCAGAATGCCCAGAGCAGGCTGGGACTTTATTATAGCCCCCGTATGTCTCTATTTCATTATGTACCCCTGTGTTATGACCCCCCCCCCCCCCTGGTGTGTGCACATTTATCTCCAGGAAGCATGCACAGCTCTGATATGTTCCCTCCAATGTGTATCTGTGCTTTTCAAATAATGGAGGAGATTTACTAAAACTGGAGCAGAATCCGGTGCAGCTGTGTACGGTAGCCAATCAGCTTCTAACTACAGCTTGTTCAATTAAAGAGGAAGTAAACCCAGATGGGGTTTACTTCCTCTATGTCCCCCTGTAAAGTAGAAACATAATGGGCTACTATGCATCGCATAGTAGCCCATTATGTGCCACTTACCTGCAAACGAAACCTGCGGCATCCAGCGATGTCCCCTCTGCTGGTGGCGTCCATCTTCTACCCCTCTTCCTTCCGGGGCCACGACTTCGGCGCTGTGACTGGCCGGAGTCGCGTGACGTCACTCCCGCGTGTGGGAGCCGCCAGTCACGGCACGGTCACAGTGGAGGAAAGGCACACAGGCTGTCCCTTCACTGCGCATGTGCCAAAATTACGTCAGCACTTCTCGTACACTGCATATCTCCTGGACCATGCAGGTTTAGGAGATATGCAGGGCACCTACAGGTAAACCTTATTATAGGCTTACCTGTACGTTAAAGTGGTTGTCATGAGTTGACAACCACTTTAAGCTTTAATGATAAAACCTGGAAGTTGATTGGTTTCTATGCAGAGCTGCACCACATTTTGCACTCTCCAGTTGTAGTAATTCTCCCCCAGTGTCTTTTAAAATAACCAGAATAGGTAACCCAGTTTTAGGTGAAGATTCACTATTTACTAAGATAAGACAAATTGTGCAATACATCTTGTATACTGAGAAGTGACCCTACCTACCAATGTTATAGCCTATTGTACACACTATAAGAAAACAGGACGAACATTTTCATCCGAGGAATGATCGTACGATTTTCTGATAGTGTGTGCAGAACCCACGACAGACGATTACAACTTTCTGAATTACGAAATTTTTCTTGTACAGCAACAGAACAAATGTTTTTTGTTCAATTTGTACCTTTACCTTTAAACAACAACGAAATAACCTTTGTCGTACGAGAATTTTCGTACATTATTTCCTTCCTTGGTTCCGACTTGCTGTGAAACAATGAGGAAAATTGGATGATCGTTTGCCCGATTTTCTTATAGTGTGTGCCCAACTTAAGATTGGTTTGTTTGTTGTGCTTATTTTGGATGTAATATTTATAAACAATCACAGTTCAGCTCTAGCTGGAAAGTCACATATAGACTGCAGTACTTTAACCTATAGAAGAGTTTGGTGTGCTATGGATCTATTACCTATAAAGAGCAGTTGCTAGAAAGTCACACATAGCTCTAGATTGCATATTATTATAAGTCATGGAAGAGTTTGGTGTAATATGGATAAAAAATCAATAGGGGGATCAGAGCTAAACAGAGTTCAGCAGTAGCTGGAAAGCCACATTTTGCTACAGACTATAAACAGAATGGTATGGATCTACACCACACCATATCATTTCTATAAAGAAAACAAAATAGATAGATAGATAGATAGATAGATAAATCAGAGATAGATAGATAGATAGATAGATAGATAAATCAGAGATAGATAGATAGATAGATAGATAGATAGATAGATCAGAGATAGATAGATAAATCAGAGATAGATAGATAGATAGATAGATAAATCATAGATAGATAGATAAATCATAGATAGATAGATAGATAGATAGATATATAGATAGATAGATAGATAGATAGATAGATAGATAGATAGATAGATAGATAGATAGATAAATAGATAGATAGATATATGACCTACAAAAGAGTTTAGTATTATGTATTTATTTCAGGTACTTATATAGTGTTGTCAATTTATGCAGCGCTTTACGTATACATTCACACCAGTCCCTACCCTCAAAGGAGCTTACAATCTAAGGTCCCTAACTCACATTCATACATATACTAGGGACAATTTAGACAGGATCTAATTTACCTACCAGCATGCCTTTGGAGTGTGGGAGGAAACCGGAGTGCTCGGAGGAAACCAACACAGGCACAGGGAGAACATTGAAACTCCAGGCAGGTCGTGTCATGGTTGGGATTCAAACTAGCAACCTTTTTGCTGCCAGTTGAAAGTGCTATCCACTACACCACTGTGCCGCCCAATAGTATAGATCTAATAATGTACCTATAAAGGGAAAGTCACGCATAGCTAAAGACTGCAGTATTATGACCTATAGAAGAGTTTGTTGTAGTTTGGATCTAATTTCTATTGATATGTGGAATATATAACTATGCAGTATTATGAATGACTATAGAAGTGTTTGGTGTAGTGCGGCTCTAACACCTATACAATATATTAGCAGTAGCTGGAAAGTCACATGTAGCTATAGACAGCAGTAACCTATATAAGTGCTTGTTGTAGTAAGGATCCAATACCTAAAAGGGGATCAGATCTCAATAATTACAGTAATGCCACATGTAAAATAAATAAAAAGGATAAGGGTCGTCCTATAGACTATACAAAGGTCAAAGATGATCTTATATACTATAGAAGAGTTTGGTGTAATGTGGATCTTTAGCAGTATGTGAAAACTCATACTGAGCTATAGACTGATGTATTATAACCATTAGAAGAGTTTGGTGTATAATTTATTGAGAATCAATAAGGGAATCAGACCTCAATAATTAGATTCTGCAGCAGATAGGGTATCACATGTTACTATAGTCTATAAAAAATAATGACTGTCCAATAGACTATACAAAGAGTAAAGACTATAGACTATAGGAAGAGTAAAGACTATCCTATTGGTTATAAAAAGAATAAAGATTGTCCTATAGACTAAAAATAAAAAGTACAGACTGTCCTAAAAACTATAAAAAGAGTAAAGAGCATCCTATAAATTATAAGAAGAGTAAAGACTATCCTATAGACCAGAAGAGGTGTAAAGACACTCCTATAGACTATAGGAAGAATAAAGACTACCTTATAGATTACACAAAGGCCAATGACTGTCCTACAGGCTATATAAAGAAGGAAAGCTTGTCCTATAGACTATAAGAGGAGTAACAAATATTGTATGTATCACATGATGAGTGTCCTGTAGAACAGTGGTTCTCAACCTCAGTCCTCAAGTACCCCCAACAGGCCATGTTTGCAGGTTTTCCTTTATCTTGCACAGGTGCTTTAAATCAGAGTCATGGGTTTGGTATTTTTGACAGCTAAGAGAAATTCCCAAAACATGGCCTGTTGGGGGTACTTGAGGATTGAGGTTGAGAACCACTGCTATAGACTATAAGAGGAGTAAAAAGTGCCCTATAGGCTATTAGAAGAGCAAAGACTTCCTACAGAATATAAGAAGAGTAAAAAGTGCCATATAGACTATAAAATAAAGAGTGTCCTATAGATCAGTGTTTTTCAACTCCAGTCCTCAAGGCACACCAACAGGTCATGTTTTCAGGATTTCCCTCAGATGAAACAGCTGTGGTAATTACTAAGGCAGTGAAACTGATCAAATCACCTGTGAAAACTCATGGAAATCCTGAAAACATGACCTGTTGGTGGCCTTGAGGACTGGAGTTGAAAAACACTGCTATAGATTATAATAGTAAAGAGTGTCCTATGGAGTATATAGTATAATAGTACAGAGTGTGGTGTTAAGAGGAGTAAAGGGTGTTCTATAGAATAGAATAGTAAAAGGTGTGGTGTATAATAGTAAATAGTGTCCTATAGAGTATAGTATAATAGTGTGGTGTATATAAGAGGAGTATAGAGTGTCATATGGGGTATAGAATATAATAGTGCATAGTGTGGTGTATAGTATAAGAATAGTAAAGTGTGTCCTATAGAGTACAGAGTGTGGTATATATAGTATAATAGTGTGGTGTATATAGTATAATAGTGTGGTGTATATAGTATAATAGTGTGGTGTATATAGTATAATAGTGTGGTGTATAGTATGAGGAGTAAAGTGTGTCCTATAGAGTATAGAATGTCCTATAGAGTATAGTATAATAGTGTGGAGTATATAGTATAATAGTGTGGAGTATATAGTATAATAGTGTGGAGTATATAGTATAATAGTGTGGAGTATATAGTATAATAGTACAGAGTGTGGTGTTAAGAGGAGTAAAGGGTGTTCTATAGAATAGAATAGTAAAAGGTGTGGTGTATAATAGTAAATAGTGTCCTATAGAGTATAGTATAATAGTGTGGTGTATATAAGAGGAGTATAGAGTGTCATATGGGGTATAGAATATAATAGTGCATAGTGTGGTGTATAGTATAAGAATAGTAAAGTGTGTCCTATAGAGTACAGAGTGTGGTATATATAGTATAATAGTGTGGTGTATATAGTATAATAGTGTGGTGTATATAGTATAATAGTGTGGTGTATATAGTATAATAGTGTGGTGTATAGTATGAGGAGTAAAGTGTGTCCTATAGAGTATAGAATGTCCTATAGAGTATAGTATAATAGTGTGGAGTATATAGTATAATAGTGTGGAGTATATAGTATAATAGTGTGGAGTATATAGTATAATAGTGTGGAGTATATAGTATAATAGTACAGAGTGTGGTGTTAAGAGGAGTAAAGGGTGTTCTATAGAATAGAATAGTAAAAGGTGTGGTGTATAATAGTAAATAGTGTCCTATAGAGTATAGTATAATAGTGTGGTGTATATAGTATAATAGTGTGGTGTATAGTATGAGGAGTAAAGTGTGTCCTATAGAGTATAGAATGTTCTATAGAGTATAGTATAATAGTGTGGTGTATATAGTATAATAGTGTGGTGTATATAGTATAATAGTGTGGTGTATATAGTATAATAGTGTGGTGTATATAGTATAATAGTGTGGTGTATAGTATAATAGTACAGAATGTGGTGCATATAGTATAATAGTGTGGTGTATATAGTATAATAGTGTGGTGTATATAGTATAATAGTGTGGTGTATATAGTATAATAGTGTGGTGTATAGTATAATAGTACAGAATGTGGTGCATATAGTATAATAGTGTGGTGTATATAGTATAAGAATAGTAAAGTGTGTCCTATGGAGTACAGAATGTGGTGTATATAGTATAATAGTGCGATGTATAGTATGAGGAGTAAAGTGTGTCCTATAGATAGATGACAGAGGAGGAGTGCGGTGTGGATGGGATGGATTGAGGAGAGCGATGTACTAAGCAGCCCTATCTATAATGTGATGATGAATGGGAGGTGATCCGTGCGATGTATAATGAGGAATGGAAGGAGAGTGCCCCATTGCCCGGTGCCCTCACTCAGGGCAGCGCTATGGTGAAGTAGTTGTCCCCTTACCTGTGTGCGGTGTCCGGTGGGGTGCTGGTCCCCCTGTACGGAGGAGTGAGGCGGCTGTGTCTGGAGGAGGAGGAGGAGGAGGAGGAGGGTGCAGGCAGCACACAGTCAGGCGTCAGTCAGGCTGGAGCCGCTCCGGCTGCTCTGTCACTGAGTATTACTGCGCAGAGCTGGAACTGACCCAGGACACGTCTTCCTCCTCCTCTCCCAGCCTGCCAGTCCCGGGCAGGAGGAGGGAGGGGGGGGGGGGGTGAGATGTGGGGGTGGGGGGGGGGTAGAGGTCGGAGGTGATGGAGGTCACGCAGTCTAGGAATGGCAGGATGGCTCAGCATGCTGTCTGCACTCCTCCAGTGTCATTATCATAGGAGGGGGCATTCCCAATACCACACTGGCAGTGGGCACCTTCCCCGTCCTGGATGAGGACAGAACTACAGCAGTGACTTCTCAATCCTGGCACCGTGTGCCGTTTTCTATCATTATATAGCGCCAACAGTCTGCTTGGCACTTTATAAAATAAAGGGAGACAGTACAGGTACATTGTACATCAAGACAAGACAGGTAAAATGGTGTTAAACCCCAAAACAAGCATTTAGCAGCTTAGCTCTTAGCTGTGATGGCTGCATTCGTTTTCTTTTCTACACGCAGTGCTTTTTTTCTGCATCAGAAACGCATGGAAAGTAGGTGATATGGGTTCCAATGGCATAGTTCACACCAGTGCCGTCTATTCCAGTGCAGTCAGTTCCAGAAAAGTGTTGCTGCTTTTTTCCTGCACAGAACTGAACTGGGACACACTACAAAGCAGTAAAAAGTATCAGGCACCAGCACAGTGAACAAAAAACAGGAAGAAGTAGAAAAAAGCACTTGGAATGCATCCAGAAACGCATCAAAAACACACGGGAATAGATCTGGAAGACTTTTCTGTGGTGTGAACTGTCTTTCTTTTCTTTATTTTCACCTGCTGATCCAGCTAGTAAAGTCCATTGTTTTCAACAGAACAAACTCTCCTGCAGATGTAACAGTTAGAGGATTAGGACAAAACATTTATACCGACATTGGAGATTACAATGATCAGCTTTTATACATTTATATAAAACAAAACTGTTTGCTGTCACTGCCTATAAAGTATTAGGTGATGTTTGGATGCACTTAGGCTACATTCACAGCTAAGCGCACTGCACCGCCTTTTTTTCAGCTATTTTTTTGTGGCACATTTTTGGAGCAGCACCAGTTATTTAATGAGGTTCCCTCTGCTCCAAAGACGGGCAAAAGTAGCTCATGTACAAAATCTGGGCACAGAGCCAGGCGCATTTGGCATTGCGTTTTTTTGCCACAATTTTAGCGCATTTTGTCACACAACAATCGTGGCAAAATCACACCGCATTTGGAGTGCCATTAAGAAATAGTGGCATCACAAACGCATCCCGTGTTTTGCTGTGATTCTGTAATTGTGTGCTCAGGTGTGGATGGAGCCTCAGTGTATTTAAATCTGCTACTATATCGTACGCTCAAAAGAGACCCACCAAGAATAGATCCTAGGAGTGGTAATTCTAAGGGCTCATACACACGGGTGTATGAAAAAAAAATTAGCAAAACGTCGGGCCCGACGTCAGGGAAAAATTGGCGTTTTGCATTGGTATTAATGAGTGCTAATGTGCGTTAGTGAGCGTCGGTGTCAATAGGCGTTTTTTTAAAAAAAAACATTAACATTCCTCTGCTATTATTTAACCTGAAAACACTGGCATCAAAAATGCCGGTTAACACCGGTACGGCTTTAGTGAGCTTTAATGAGTGTTTTGCCAGTTTAGCGCCAAAAATGCTCTAGTTACAGCTCGCTAACGCCGACACCCTCTACTGCTCAAAAACATCAGCGTTTTTAGGGGGCATTGAATAACATGGAGAGCTGTAAAAAACGCCCAAAAACGTGGCGTTAAAAAACACCCGTCTGTATGAGGGCTAATAGTAATGGTGCCTAAACCCAGGGGAGGTGTATCCAATAAAAATATGTATCCAATACCAGCACATAGGATATAACACCTACTACAAGCTACCAAAACAATATTTATTGACGGTAGCTGACATCATAGTAAACAAACTTGCAAAAAAAGCATTTATTGATTGGTTTGCTCAAAAGTTGCTGCGTTTATGGATGATGTGAATTAATTTATGGGATTTTTATTTATTTTTTATTTTTTTACTAGTAATGGCGGCGATCTGCGATTTTTAGCGGTACTGCGATATTGCGGTGGACATGTCGGACCATTTTATTTATTTATTTTATTTTAGGTACTTACATAGCGCCGTCAATTTACGCAGCGCTTTACATATATATATATTTTACATTCACATCATTTTGACACTTTTTTGGGACCATTGGCATTTATACAGCGATCAGTGCTATGAAAATGCATTGATTACTGTGTAAATGACACTGGCAGTGAAGGGGTTAACCTGGAGGGGGTACTCTAAGGGTTAACTGTGTTCCCTCAGTGTGTTCTAACTGTATGGGGGCTGGGCTGGCTGGGGAGGGGGGGGGTCACGGCCCTTCCCACTCTGTCAGAACGGAGATCTGTGTTTACTTACACAGAACTCCATTCTTTCACTGCGGGGGAGCCATCACGGTAGCCGGCGGAGATCGAGTCCGCCCTACCTGCTCCCTGCCCCCCCCCCCCCGGAAGACAGTGAGCACAGCTGACAAACCTGATGGCGGTTTGCAATAATGAGCCAATTTTGCAGCCGTCAAGCCACGGTGGGTGGCCGGCAAGTGGTTAAAGGAGGGCACGAGGGGCAGTGACTTGTTGTGGGCTGCCCTTTGAGCTGCCCTTTGAGCCCGCACTGCCTGCATATCATTGATAAGTGGATTCAGGAGGGCCCAAGAAATTGTTTGCCCAGGGTCCAATCAATATTAAAGACGGCCCTGCCCCCAGGTGTATTCCCCCTCCCCCCCATCTCCCAACACGCCCACCCCATCCCAAAGATCCCACCCAGCCCACTAAAACCCCTGTGCCCCCTCGGATGACAATAGCTATTAGAGTCCCAAAATGACCCGCAATAGGATAGATAATCACTACGCCAATATCACAATATGTAGGAGGGAGTGTCTGTAAGATGGCAATCTCTAATACAGGAAAGTCTTCCATTAAGTAAATGTAGTGCACTATATTCGGGTTTGAGAGGCTGTAGTGGACTACATTTATTTACCCGAGGACTACACCTGGGGGAGGGGTTGATTTTTTTCACTGGAAGTTTTTTTTTACTATCATGTCCAATACTGTTAATAATTGGGCAAAGTACATTTTGCTGGACATATAGAGTGCCAAACCCTGGTGAAGTCTATGTGGGCTGCATTCTGTAATTTTCTCCTGGTCTTTTTCAAGGTAAATTTGCAAGCTTTTGTTAAAAAAAAGGCATGGGTAACTGATCACTGCCATAGGGGACCTGTACCAATCCAAATATACCATACAGCAGGGAAAGGGTCTTTTAATGCGGCCTAAATAGCAACTTGAAAAATACACAAATCCTTCGAACAGCATGCTTAAGGAATGCCTTAAACCTGCATTTGCTCCTTTAACCACTTACCTACCGGGCCACTTTTTTACATTTGGTGGTCACAAGCTAAAAACATTTTTTTTTGCTACAGAATTACTTAGAACCCCCAAACATTATATATATATTTTTTTTCAAACACCCTAGAGAATAAAATGGCGATCATTGCAATACTTTTTGTGACACGGTATTTGCGCAGCGGTCTTTCAAGCGCGATTTTTTTGGAACAATTTTACTTTTTTGAGTTAAAAAATAAGACAACAGTAAAGTTAGCCCAATTTTTTTGCATATTGTGAAAGAGGATGTTACGCCGAGTAAATAGATACCATACATGACACGGTTGAAAATTGCGCGCACTCGCGGAATGGCGACAAA
This sequence comes from Glandirana rugosa, assembly GCA_018402905.1. Lineage (NCBI taxonomy): Eukaryota > Metazoa > Chordata > Amphibia > Anura > Ranidae > Glandirana > Glandirana rugosa. The sequence continues at coordinate 372,773 of BLSH010162783.1, read as the reverse complement.
GTCCGGTATTTAAAAAGTTCCATAGGCGACACTTTAAACATTTTTAACAGTTACCGGGTTAGAGTTACAGAGGAGGTCTTTTGCTAGAATTACTGCTCACACTCTGGCGATCGCGGCGATACCTCACATGTGTGGTTTGAACACCGTTTTCATATGCGGTTTCTTTGCTGCGTGAGCTCACGGGGACAGTGGCGATTTAAATCTTTTTTTTTTTTTCATTTTATTTATTTATTTTTAGCACTGTTCCTTTAAAAAAAAAAAAAACTGATCACTTTTATTGCTATCACAAGGAATGTAAACATCCCTTATGATAGTAATATATGGTGACAGGTACTAAAAGACCCCCATTCCTCCTTTGCACTTCGCAGTATTCAGATCGCCAAAAACGGCGATTCTGAATACTGTCACTTTTTTAAAATTGGCGCCGTTAGCCGCCGTGTAAACCGGAAGTGACGTTGTGACGTCGCTTCCGGAATTTGCCGAAGGAGACCCGATCTGAGCCGATTACGGCTTCTGTCAGGTCTCCTTCCAGCCGGCGGATGCGCCGGATCGTCGCTCTGGTCTCCCGGTGGGACGGGAGGCCGGAGACGAGCGGCGGAAGGCGGCGGGAGGGGGGGGATGTCCCCTCCCGCCCCCTGGGGTAACGAGTGAGCGGCTCCCAAGCCGGATCGGTCGTTATCCCTGGATAGCCGACCGTCAGCTCTAAAAAATGATACTGGGATATAGCCTGCAGGTGCAGGCTATGTCCCGGGAGAGCCACTCAAACCTGACCGCCGCCTATTTACGGCGCTGGTCGGGAAGTGGTTAAAGTCTCGTTTTTAAAAAAAACAATAAAAAACAAACATGTCATACTTACTTCCTCTGTGCAGTTAGTTTTGCACAGAGTGGCCCCGATCCTCCTCTTCTTGGGTCCTTCAGTGGTGCTCCTGGCTCCTCCTCTTCTCGAGTGCCCCGTTGGAGAGCAGCTGTCCCTCGGGGCACCCATGTGGGTGTGATCCCGAGTCCTGCTGCTGCGTCCATTAGCGTCCATAGCCCCCCCGGCTCCGGTATCATTGGATTTGAGCCAATGGCTCCCGCTGCTATCAATCTATCCAATGAGGACCCTAGACACCGGCTGGAGCTGCTGTGCTCGTCGCTGGAACGATCGGGCTCAGGTAAGTAAAAAAAAGGGGGGGGGGCAGCTACAGTATAGGAGGTTTTTCCTGTTAATGCAAAGAATGCATTAAAATGAAAAACTTTGAGAGTTTACACCCCTTTTCTACTGCCCCCAGCCCTTCGGGACGATTGTAAGCTCAGAGGGAGGTCGTCTCTTTGGGAGGTAGTGCATGGGCCTCCTTGAGATGCTGTGATTGACTGTCACTGTGATTACGTAATCAGGAGCCTCTGCTATTCACTCCTATTTGTTGGAGTTGACCGTCAGCTGTCATTGACAGCGCAGTGCTGAGGGGGCTCTACTGAGCACGCGCCAAGCACAAAAGAGCTATGAATATATGTGCCACTAAGGCCCACCTTCGTGCTACCACATATTTGTGTACAGCTGGTGGGAAGGGATTAAAAGTGACTTTTTTTACAAACACTGGAGGGGGGACTATGATGTAACAGTGGTAGCAATACTGCCAATACTGGCTTCTGTTTGTAAACAACATATTTGCTTAATGTCACCCAGGATCCCTGGCCTGATTGACTACATAGAGAAGACATAGCTACATAGTCTGGTTGTAAAAAGACACAAGTCCAATAAAAGGGGAAGAAAAAAAAGATTTTACAATCCTATATACACAATTCTATACTCACAGTTGATCCAGAGGAAGGCAAAAAACCCCAGCAAAGCCGTGATCCAATTTTCTCCAGCAGGGGAAAAAATCCTTCCTGATCCCCCGAGAGGCAATGGGATATTCCCTGGATAAACTTTACCTATACATGTTAGTATCCAGTTATATTATGTACATTTGGGAAAGAATCCAAGCCTTTTTTAAAGCAATCTACTGAGCCGACCAGAACCACCTCTGGAGGGAGTCTATTCCACATTTTAACAGCTCTTACTGTAAAGAAACCTTTCCATAATTAAAGTATAAATCTCTTTTCCACCAGACTTGAAGAGTGTCCCCTTGTCCTCTGTGATTATATTAAAGTGAATAACTCCACACCAAGTTTGCTATATGGACCACTTATGTATTTATACATGCAGTGCCCTCCTAGATAGGCACTAGAGTGAGTGTATATAGTTTTTTGTTTCTCTGCCTAACAGAGAGACAGTGGGCAAATGTATGTGCTGTCTGCTTAACAGAGGCTGTGATTGTGTAGCAAGGTGCTCTGGTGCCGCTCATGCTGTCTTGAGAAGTTTCACACTGGTCTAGTAACTATGGAATGTACTGGACAGTGGGTGGAAACCATTTAGACCTGGTCAATTAGAAGGGGACGTGCCCCAAGGCATGCTGGGTTATATTTGATGAGCACATGGGCTCTGGGTCTTCCTCTGGAGAGTGAGGTCCAGGTGGGGAGCTGCTTCCCCCTCCTCAGCACAGGCTGACATGCGGCCTCAGGGGGGCAACCTGAGGATCTGAAACATTGGAGTTGTAACCATGGGCGTCCGCAGAACTTTTTTCAGGGGGGGGCATCAGTTTAAGGTCACCCATGCTCTGCGTTGTTTTTTGATATATGTGAGTGAGATCACGGATAGATCCTCCCGTGACGTACATATTTATGTATTCAC
>BLSH010162783.1:345976-370050 GCA_018402905.1 Glandirana rugosa | reverse complement strand
GCCGCTCATGCTGTCTTGAGAAGTTTCACACTGGTCTAGTAACTATGGAATGTACTGGACAGTGGGTGGAAACCATTTAGACCTGGTCAATTAGAAGGGGACGTGCCCCAAGGCATGCTGGGTTATATTTGATGAGCACATGGGCTCTGGGTCTTCCTCTGGAGAGTGAGGTCCAGGTGGGGAGCTGCTTCCCCCTCCTCAGCACAGGCTGACATGCGGCCTCAGGGGGGCAACCTGAGGATCTGAAACATTGGAGTTGTAACCATGGGCGTCTGCAGAACTTTTTTCGGGGGGGGGGGCATCAGTTTAAGGTCACCCATGCTCTGCCCCTTTTCGACAATGTCATTATCACATTATCATAGTCAGAGACTGCAGACATAGTACAAGAGATGGTCAGAGACTGAAGACATGGTACAAGAGATGGTCAGAGACTGCAGACATGGTACAGGAGATGGTCAGAGACTGCAGACATAGTACAAGAGATGGTCAGAGACTGCAGACATGGTACAGGAGATGGTCAGAGACTGCAGACATAGTACGGGAGATGGTCAGAGACTGCAGACATAGTACAGGAGATGGTCAGAGACTGCAGACATGCTACAGGAGTCGGTCAGAGACTGCAGACATACTACAGGAGATGGTCAGAGACTGCGGACATGGTACAGGAGATGGTCAGAGACTGCAGACATGGTACAGGAGATGGTCAGAGACTGTGGACATGGCACAAGAGACAATCAGAGACTGCATACATGGTCCAAGAGACTGTCAGAAACTGCATACATGGCTCAAGAGGATAAGGACTTAGTGGGGAACCCCCGATCCGATCCCTGATTCCAGGGGGGGCAATTGCCCCCCCTTGCCCCTACCTGCGGACGCCCATGGTTGTAACCCATAATTCTTGTGAGAGCTGACTGAGGGAGGATAACCACAGATCCTGTCTGCTACTACTGAGGAAGGCTGCAGTACTGACCCCCACAGGGGATCCCTGGGACTTGTGCTGCTAGATCCCGCTCTTGGCGGTAGAAGTCAGTTGCTGGGTGTAAGCTAAAGGGGACCCTAGCTGGTGTCTTGAAGAGACGAAGTTCACTGAGTTTCGTCTGCTATAAAGGGACTTGTTCATTCCATACAGGCACTGTATGGTCCTACTGATAATCTGCTACACAGTTCTATTGAAAAAGTTGTCCTCACCCGTGAATAGCTAATTTGGAGTATCCTACTAATTCCCTTCTCCTATCCAAGTTCTCCAAATGAAACACAAAAACAAATCCCCAGACTTGTCATTGGAGATAATGAGTGGAATAGTGTGTGCACCTAGCCGTGTGAAATTACCCTGTGTTTGGCTGTGGATCAATCAAAGGAAGACTCGGGCGCAGTCATTCAAGCTGCGGGGGTAGCCCTACATACACGTCGATCATATCCCCCCTTAATCTCCTCTTCTCAAGAGAGAATAAATTCAGATCCTCTAATCTTTCCTCATAGCTGAGCTCCTCCATGCCTCTTATCAGTTTGGTTGCCCTTCTCTGCACTTTCTCCAGTTCCCCGATATCCTTTTAATGAACTGGAGCCCAAAACTGAACTGCATATTCCAGATGAGGTCTTACTAATGATTTGTACAGGGGTGCAATTATATCTCTCTCTCTGGAGCCCATACCTCTCTTAATACAAGAAAGGACTTTGCTTGCTTTGGAAACCACAGCCTGGCATTGCATGCTATTATTAAGCTTATGATCTACCAAAACCCCCAGATCCTTCTCCACCATTGATTCAACCAGTTGTACTCCTACTCAGTGGTGGCCAGTCCATTAGGGGCTCAGGGGCGCCGCCCCCTCATCCATGCGTTTGGCCCCCAAATCTACATGCAGGGTGCCAGACGCATGGATTCCAATCAGGGTTTTCATTTTTTTTTTAAGCACATGATTAGATCCAGAAGCTCTAATAGGCTTCAAAAAAGGGTGGGCTCGGGGTGCAGAACACTGCGCCCTGATCCCCCCAAGTTGTGTGACAATAGTGAATGAATATTCACTATTGTCACACTGATTCTCCTCCCAGGGAAGCATTCCAATTGGCCTAGGAGGAGGGAGGAGAAGCACATTGGAAGCCACCGTGATGCCTGCGGAGGAGAGCAGGGTAAGGGGAAGCCGTTGTCCGTGATGCCAAGGAGGAGAGCAGGGGAAGGGGAAGCTGTCGTCTGTGATGCCAAGGAGGAGAGAAGGGGAAGCCGCTGTCTGTGATGCCGAGGAGGAGAGCAGGGGAAACAGAAGCCACCACCCATCGCCCAGGTGAATCGCTGCCCGCCATAGATGGAGTAAGTGCCGGTGCCCCTGATGACCAGTATGCGGGGGGGGGGGTGGCTGTGGGTGCACTGTTTGCCACCCTCCCCAAAAACATTTACCACCAGCCGCCACTGCTTCCACTAGTATGTCCTGCTCTGCTCTGCCACTGCAAATGCTGCTGTGGACACAATGCCAACCTGGGGCAGACACAAAAAGGGGGACATAGTTACATAGTTTAGGGTCCTTTCACACATGGCATGTCAGTTTTGATGGACCCCGCTAGCTCAGCAGGGATCGATCCATTGATCCCTGCTGAGCCCGTGGATGACAGGTCCGTCTCTGCTCACTGTGCAGAGACGGATCTGTCAGAGCCCCACTGTCCTCTATGGGAGATCGGATGAAAATGGATCTGCCTGTCCACTTTCATCCGATTGCAAGGTCCATAAAGACATGGATGAGCAAGTTTGTGGTGGAGAGACTTGTCTGGCCTGCACAGAGTCCTGGCCTCAACCCGATAGAACACCTTTGGGATGAATTATAGCAGAGACTGCAAGCCAGGCCTTCTCATCCAACATCAGTGCCTGACCTCATAAATGCACTTCTGGAAGAACGGTCAAACATTCCCATAGACACTCCTAAACCTTGTGAACAGCCATCCCAGAAGAGTTGAAGCTTTTATATCTGCAAAGGATGAGCCGACTCAATATTGAACCCTATGGACTGGGATGCCATTAAAGCATGTAAAGGCAGGCGTCCCAATACTTTTGACAATACATGTTTAACGTGTACATGTTTAAGTTGGCCAACTACATAAAAGTAATCCCTCTTTAGCCAGTAGCCAGATGGGGATATGCCATATGTGATGGGAGTAGCGGTGGGTGAACATCATGAGACAGAAATGTCACCAAAGATCTCCAGCTGGATTCTTTACAAAAAGAAGCAAAAAAAAAAAAATACAACCAGTGATCTGTCATTTAGCGGCGATACCTCTACCACCTAGCATTTAGTTTTAGCGTTCAACATTGGAAAGGCAGCTGGCAAGGGGAGAGCAAGCAAACCTATGTTGCTGGGACAATTGCTCAGCTTTATGTCCAGCCTGCCAAAAGGGATATGGAAGTACTTATCAGAATCTGGAAGTCCTTTAGAATAGAGGAGCTACCAGATATCCAGCCCCCCAAGGAGAATATGTACACGGTACATCTTACCTCTGCTATTCATTCAGAAAAAAAGGCGGTTGCTCGGTGATGTCATTAACAAAATATGGTCATAATCATATTTAGTCAATGACTTCAATCAGAACCCCCCGCTGGTTTGTTTACAAACAGAAGTCAGTGGGGGGAATCTATCATTATGCGGTGGTAGTGCAATTGGCACAAAATGACTCATTTGGAGTACTAAAGCCGAGAACACATGGATTGAAATTCGTCTGGCTGATAGATCGACTTCAGTACAACCAGCCTGCCCATTCATTCAGTTCCTGTTGAACCATCCAAATTTCAATCCTTCTATGGCTGGCCTGAAGCCTCGTACACACGGGACGACGATCGTATACAACAGGTCGCACTAACGACCGTTGTATGTGAAATCGATCGTTCGTATGCGCGATTAGAACAGCCGAACATACAATGGTCGTACAAGGGGAGTTGTATGAGCAGACTAGAAAATTTGGTCGTACCAACAAGCGCTCATACGACCGTTGTATCGTGTGTACAGAGCAGTTGGTACAACAATTTGTATTGTGCAAAACACGCATGCCCAAAGTCAGGAACGGCCGGATGCTAATTACATGCACCTGAACGTTCTTTCCGTGGTCGTACGATCGTGTAGTGCAGTCAGTATGCAAGTTACATTATTCAACATACGATTTGAGAGGATCGTACGCACGATCGTCGTCCCGTGTGTACGAAGCTTAAGACTTGGGTGAAAAGGGCAATTTTTGATCTCAGAGTCTAAAATAATCACCTAGAGATTAAATTGCTTTTATGCACAGTTGTCAAATGATTTATGATTTAATCTTGCACGGTTTTCCTCTCTGTGCAGGGGGAATTCTGCAGATATAAAACAAGCATTTCCTGATAGAAAAATGCCAATCACTTGCAGGTTGCATGTATAAATAATTAATCACACAGCCAATTCATTTCTATAAAAGCGATTGATCATGCACAGTATGCGGGATGCAGCTGAATTGCAGCAATGTACGCTCACAGGAGATCAGTTGCACAATCTGTAGCCTGTACCAATGTAGATTACACACAATGAGATTATCAGACGAATGATCATCCTTTTTTTTTTTGCACGCTAGTCTCCATATCGAAAATGAATAGGTTACTAAAGTACGAAAATTCTCGTACTACAGAATAAAAATTCGGAAGTGATGTAGTGTATTTACATTGTATTTTCAGATGAAAACTGTGCTGATTAAACAAAAATCGTACGATCTGGTATTGTACGATAAAAATTTTCGTGTTTGTCCCTTCAGAAAATTTTGGACAAACGCTGTGTACTAACGATCAGATTATCGTACGATCGGTTTGAAACCAATATTTCTTGTACGATATTCTGATCGTGTGTACTTGGCTTAAAGTGTTACTAAATCCACAACAGTAAAATCAGCCTGTATATGCAGTAAAGCATGCTTGTTATACTCAATGTGGAACCTAAGGGGTTAATCCACTGCATTGTGTAAAAAGGCAGCTTGATCCTGTATGCACAGATCCTCCCCTCCCTGCACTGTCCCCCTGGACAAGTCCAGATAAGACAGAGCCTTTGGAGTCAGGCTGCACATGCTCAGTTTGGTGTGTATTGCTAGAGAGGTTTTTTTTCTTGGGAGAGTGCATGTGATCAGCACAGGGCCAATCAGCACTGTCCAGACAGAGGGTCAGGAGCCCTGCAGCCTCATAGGACAACTCGAGTGCAGTATGAAAACTCCTCCTACAAGCTTCACCAGGAATTGATAGAAGTCACAAGACTTCTGTATATTGCTGATGAGAAAAGGTATTTAGCAGTTTATATTTACTAAAAGAATTGCATTTCCATGTTCTGTGTACTGTGGGAGACCAGATATAGTGAATGCAGGGTCCTGGGTTTAGTAACACTTAACCAGTTCCGGACCGGCTCGCGTACATTTACTGCTACAGTGGCACGATTCTGCGAATCGCCGTCTATAAATGGCGGCTCGCTCGTGCGCAGCAAGCTCTCGTGCCCGTCGCACTCTCCAGCAATATGGCCACGGGTCTAGCGGACACGTTGTCTGCCGGCTACCCGTGATTGCATGGCAGAGAAGAAAAACGGGGAACCGCCAATGTAAACACGGCGGTTCCCCGCTCTCTCAGACGGCATGTGAGAGATCTGCTGATCCCTGTCACTGGGATCAGTGATCTCTTATGCCCCTGGCAGCTCAGCCCCTTCACAGTTAGAACACGCCTAGGGAACACAGTTAACCCCTAGATCTCCCCCTGCAGGTTAACCCCTTCACTGCCAATGACATTTACACTGTAATCAGTGGCTATTTACATTTCTGATCGCTGTATAAATGTCATTGGTCCCAAAAAAGTGTCAAAAATGTCCACCCCAATATTTCAGTCCCGATAAAAATCCCAGATCGCCGCCATTACTAGTAAAAAAATGGTTTGTAAACGCAGCAACTTTTGCGCAAACCAAACAATAAACGCCGATCGCAATTTTTTTTTACCACAAATATGAGGAAGAATATAAATTGGCCAAAACTGATGAAAACATTTGTTTTTTTATATTTTTCTTTTGGATATGTTTTATAGCAAAAAGTAAAAAATATAGTTTTTTTTTTTCAAAATTGTCGCTGCTTTTTTGTTTATAGCGGTGATCAGAAGTGATGCAGAGGGGATCAATTACCACCAAAAGAAAGCTCTATTTGTGGGGGAAAAAGGGCGTCAATTTCCTTTGGGTACAACGTTGCACGACCGCGCAATTCTCAGTTAAAGGAGAACTATGGTCAAAATGATAAAATCAATATGTTATGCACCTATACAGTCTGTTAAACATGGATCTGTGTGCAAACGAATCTGTACTGACTTGTGCCTATTTTACATAGCCCACACCCAGCTATTGATTGGCAGATGGTTGTGTGTTATGTAAAATAGACTGAGCATGATAGAAGGCTGGAGGACTGGAAGAGAAGATACTACACTGAAAGGAAATGACATCTGAGCTCCGTTTTGCTCTGCTGAACTCCTCCCATCATCACTAACAGTATACAACAAAGTAGGAATGAAAAGGGGATTACAGACCACAATTGCAGCTATATGGTAGGAAAATAATCATTTCAGTTATTATGTTTATTACATTGTGTAACTTTCAGGTATTTATATGAGGATTTACTAAAATATGTGTGTTGCCTTTAGTTGTACTTTAAAGCGGTGCCGAATTGCAAAAAGTGCTTGGTCCTACAGTGGGAAATCCTTCCGGTCCTTAAGTGATTAAGGTTAGACACACATGGATGATTTTTAGTAGTGCAAGTATGTTACTAAAATTGCAGTGCTCTAAAAATTTGGAGCATTGTGCAAACATTAGCAATTGGTTGCTCCTATATGCTACCCTTCATTGTTTCCTATGGGGGATATTTACAAAAGCTAGTGCACACAAAATCTGGTGCAGCTGTGCAAAGCAACCAATCAGCTTACAGGTTTTAGCCCACATCAGCCCGATTTGACATGCGATTGGACAGGTCAAATCACATGTCAAATCGCAGCCTATTGCTGGCAATAGGAGTGTCCCATTAGGTGTGACGCCGACTTTGCAGTGCAGCACCAATTTCCAAAAGTAGTTTCTGCACTATATTTGGCGACTTCGGGGGTGATTTCAATAGACATCTGTGCATAAACCCGCACAGATGTCTTTCAAGTCACCCCCAAAAAGTCAGACTGAAATGCGGCTTTGAAATTGTGCGAGTTCAAATGAAGCCATGTTCAAGGTGAACGAGGGCTTAGGCTGGGTTCACACTATCTGACACAAAAACGGTCAGACTTTTGATCCTACTTTGCCCTGCAACATCGGTCCTACTTGTTTCATACTTTGGTCCTACTTCTGGCCGACTTGAATGAACAAGATAAGATTTTGCTCCAACTTTGAGATAGTGACTTGTCCCTTGACCAATCAAAACAATCCCAGTGTGAGACAAATTCCTTTTAGGCTGGGTTCACACTATCCGACATTTAAACGGTCCGACTTTGATCCTACTTTGCTGTGTGATTTATGGTCCTACATGGGGTCAAAGTCGGACCGATTTTCTGTGAACAGGGATCCAACTTTGATCCCGACAATACCAGCCACCTTGTGCTCTGGGGTTCTTGAAGGGGAACTCTGCGCCAAATTTTAAAACAAATAGCATGGGGTCCCACTCCAGGAGCATACCAGGCCCTTTGGTCTGGTATGGATTTTAAGGGGAACCCCGCACCAAATTGGCGTGGGGTCCCCCCCAAGATCTATATCAGACCCTTATCCGAGCACGCAGCCCGGCAGGCCAGGAAAGGGGGTGGGGACGAGCAAGCGCCACCCCTCCTGGACCATACCAGGCCGCACGCCCTCAACATAGGGAGTATGGGTGCTTTGGGGCAGGGGGGCTCTGCGCCAGCCCCACCCCAAAACACCTTATCCCCATGTTGAGGACAAGGGCCTCTTCCTGACAACCCTTGCCGGTGGTTGATGGGGTCTGCGGGAGGGGACTTATCGGAATCTGGAAGCTCCCTTTAACAAGGGGGCCCCTAGATCCCGGCCTGTGAATGAGTATGGGGTACATTGTACCCCTACCCATTCACCTGAAAAAAAGTGTAAAATAAAAACCACACTACACAGGTTTTTAAAATCTTTTATTAAATCAGCTCCGGCGTCATCTCCCCTCTCTGGCTCTTCTTTCTTCTGCTCTTTTGTGGGGTCTTCTATCTTCTGAGGGATCTTCTTTCTTTTCCCTTTCTGCTGTGACTTATATTGGCATGGGGCGGGGCCACCCGCTGACATCATCTGGAGGCCTCGCCCCCTATTGTGTCACATCCTGGGGCTGTGACATCATAAGGGGCGGGGCCTCCGGATGATGTCATTGCCAATATAAGTCACAGCACACAGCGGAGAGGAGAGTGAAGGAGATTGCGTTGTGTCAACATAGGAAGAAGAAGAGAGGAAGAATAGAGGGAAGGGGACAGCGGAGAAGACCGGCAAAAGAGCAGAAGATGCTGCAGAGAGGGAAAAGAAAGAAGACCCCTCAGAAGATAGAAGACCCCGCAAAAGAGCAGAAGAAAGAAGAGAGGGGAGAAGACACTGGGGCTGATTTAATAAAAGATTTTAAAAACCTGTGTAGTGTGGTTTTTTTTACATATTTCTTTCCAGGTGAATGGGTAGGGGTACAATGTACCCCATACTCATTCACATAGGGTGGGGGGCCGGGATCTGGGGGCCCCCTTGTTAAAGGGGGCTTCCAGATTCCGATAAGTCCCCGCTCGCAGACCCTGACAACCACCGGCAAGGGTTGTCGGGAAGAGGCCCTTGTCCTCATCAACATGGGGACAAGGTGCTTTGGGGTGGGGGGCGCAGAGCCCCCCTGCCCCAAAGCACCCATACTCCCCATGTTGAGGGCACGTGGCCTGGTATGGTGCAGGAGGGGGGGCCGTTCGCTTGTCTCCACCCCCTTTCCTGGCCTGCCAGGCTGCGTGCTCGGATAAGGGTCTGGTAGGGATTTTGGGGGGACCCCACACCATTTTTTTTCGGTGTGGGGGTTCCCCTTAAAATCCATACCAGACCAAAGGGCCTGGTATGCTCTTGGAAGGGGATCCCATGCCAGTTTTTTTGTTAAATTTGGCGTGGAGTGCCCCTCCAAGATCCTCAAGCACAAGTCGCATGCCAAAGTCTGATCAGTGAAGACAATGATCCGACTATTATCCGACTTCCATGCTTTTCATTGAGCTAAAGTGTGCTCAAAGTCGGACAAAAGTAGTTCAGGAACCTTTTTCAAAGTCGGTCCAACTTTGAAAAACACAAGACCAGTTAAGACAGCTCTCATAGGGAATCATTGTTTTTGTGATGTAATGCGACTTGTGCTGCTAATGTCGGTCCGAGATTCAGTGTGCTCCAGTTTTAGCAAATCTCCCCTATGTGCATTGGTAGCTATTAATCATGGGAAATTTTAAAGGCATAAACGCGCTACCAAAACTTGCTCGTGTGCGCCCAGCCTTAATGGAATCAGGAAATGGGTTATTACAAGAAATGGAAGAAAGCCTCTCCGTGGCCTATGGAGGCTAATTTATCAAGAACAACACATTGATTGCTTTTGTTTTTTTTTTAATTAATATTATGTCACTACTACATTTTGCCTGGGTTTTTTTAATTTATTTTATTACAGGTACTTATTTAGAGCCAACAATTTATGCTGCACTTTACATGTAAAGTCCAATGTAAAATTACATGGTGAGGTTGAAGGGGTGGGGGCAGCCTGTCAGTGCTCAGACCATATGCTGCACACTGCATCAAATTGGTCTGCATGGTTGTCGTCCCAGAAGGAAGCCTCTTCTAAAGACGATGCACAAGAAAGCCTGCAAACAGTTTGCTGAAGACAAGCAGACTAAGGACATGGATTCCTGGAACCATGTCCTGTGGTCTGATGAGACCAAGATAAACTTATTTGTTTCAGAAGATGTCAATCATGTGTGGTGGCAATCAGGTGAAAGAAGAAAGCCCACAAACAGTTTGCTGAAGACAAGCAGACTAAGGACATAGAAAAGTGACGGCAGAAAAAGACTGAGTAGTCCATCGAGTTTGTCCATGTCCATGTCCTGCGGTCTGATGATACCAAGATAAACTTATTTGGTTCAGATGGACTCAAGCATGTGCAACCAGGTGAGGAGTGCACAGACAAGTGTATTTTGCCTACAGTCAAGCATGGTGGTGAGAGTGTCATGGTCTGGGGCTGCATGAGTGCTGCCGGCATTGGTGAGCTACAGTTCATTGAGGGAACCTTGAATGCCAACATGTACTGTGACATATTGAGCATGATCCCCTCCCTTCGGAGACTGGGCCGCAGGGCAGTATTCCAACATGATAACAACCCCAAACACACCTCCAAGATAACCACTGCCTTGCTAAAGAAGCTGAGGGTCAAGGTGATGGACTGGCCAAGCATGTTTCCAGACCTGAACCCTATTGAGCATCTGTGGGGCATCCTCAAACGGAAGGTGGAGGAGTGCAAGATCTCTAACATCCACCAGTTCCGTGATGTCCTCATGGAGGACTGGAAGAGGACTCCACTGGCAACCTGTGAAGCTCTGGTGAACTCTATGCCCAAGAGTGTTAAGGCAGTGCTGGAAAATAATGATGGCCACACAAAATATGGACACTTTGGGCCCAATTTGGACATTTTCACTTAGGGGTGTACTCACTTTTGTTGCCAGTGGTTTAGACATTAATGGCTGTGTGTTGAGTTATTTTGAGGGGACAGCACATTTACACTGTTATACAAGCTGTGCACTCACTACTTTACATTGTAGCAAAGTGTCATTTCTTCAGTGTTTCACATGAAAAAAATCCGGGTGAGCGGTGTCCTGTCAAAATAGCCGATCATTCTCTCCCCTCACTATCTCTGATTCAGTGAACAGCGTTCTCTGTGACAGCTGTTAAAGATAAACAAAAATCTGGGCAGACTGCCAAATTTGGCTTCTAAGTGTAAACAATGTATCTCTCAGTTCTTCAATCAAAGAAATGAACTCCGGTCTGTAAATGAGGTCAGTTTAACCATTTAAAGACTAAGGCTGCATTCACACAGGGGCGACCCAACTTCAGCGTGACTTTGCTAGGCACAACTTTCAGTGCGACTTCAGGCAACTTACAATGCGACTTCATGCCAGGCGACTTTGCCTGTGGCCAATCAGAGCAGGGAGGGAGGGGGTTGCCCGGGATAAATTATTTTCACTGTAAAATCGCTTCCAATTAGATGGAGGATCCGACTTGGAGGCAACTTCTATTTAATTCTATGTGCACAAGTCGGATAGAAGTCGCATAGAAATAGTACAGGAACCTTTTCTGAACTTGCTCCGACTTCAGTAGTGTACATAAAGATGGCTCCCATTCATTTCAATGGGATGTCAAGCGTTTTGGGGCGACTTGAGGTGACTCAAGTCGGAGTGCAAGTCACCCCTGTGTGAATGGGCACTAAACCTTTTCTGACATTTGTTGCTTACAAAAGAAAATTAATATTTTCTGCTAGAAAATTACTTAGAACCACCAAACATTTTATATATATATATATATATTTTAACAGATACCCTAGAGAATGAAATGGCATTTTTGCTATATTTTATGTCACATGGTATTTGCGCAGCAGTCTTTCAAGCACATTTTTTTTGGAAAAAATACACTTTAATGAATTAAAAAAACCTAAACAGTAAAGTTAGCCCATTTTTTTTGTATAGAGTGAAAGATGACGTTACGCCTCGAGAATCGTGAGAGAATCTGATTTTCATTCTAAGCAACAAAATTGTGGTTCTCGTTTTAGCCAGAATGGTGCAGCTCTACTGTGTGCTGTGAGGTGTAGGAGGGGTGATGAGGCAGCTGGATATGCTTTAGAAGAATCGTTCTATGTCCTCTGATAAAGCCCTGTGTACCATCAACAATTACCACACATTATGTGCAGCTGGGCTCCAGTATTTCATGGTGACCAGAAACCCCACCAGAGCAAAGAATAGTCACCATGGGGGACATACATCTAGGTAGGAAGTGGCTGCAAAGAGGCAGCAGGAGATCAGCAGCACTGGAGTACTTCTTTCGCCTTTTTTTTTGTATTTTATTTAACCTCCTCGCATCCGCGCCATAGCTGAATGACGGCTACAGCGCGGCTCTAAAATGCCGGTAGGACGTCTATCGTGCTGGGCGCGCTCCCGCGGGCGCGAGTGGCGTGCGCACGTGCTGCCGCACGATGCGGGAGCGTGCCCGCGCGTCGGGCAGACCCGATGTTGGCAGGAGACCCGCGATCTCCTTCCAGAGAGCCGGAACGGGGAACCGTCAATGTAAATACGGCAGTTCCCCGTTCTGTGAGGGGGGCATGACAGATCTACTGATCCCTGTCACTGGGATCAGTTAGATCTGTCATGCCCCTGCTAACCCCGCCCCCCCACAGTTAGAACACACCCAGGGAATATAGTTAACCCCTTCACTGCCCCCTGCAGGTTAACCCCTTCACTGCCAATGACATTTATACAGTAATCAGTGGATATTTACATTTCTGATCGCTGTATAAATGTCATTGGTCCCAAAAAAGTGTCAAAAAAGTCCGACATGTCCGCCCCAATATCGCAGTACCGATAAAAAAAATCGCAGATCGCCGCCATTACCAGTAGAAAAAAATAAATAATAAAAACGCCATAAATCAATGTCCATAGTTTGTAGGCGCTATAACTTTTGCGCAACCCAATCAATAAACGCCGAATGCGATTTTTTTTTACCAAAAATATGTAGAAGAATATATATCGGCCTAAACTGATGAATAAATTTGTTTTTTTATTTTTTATTTTTGGATATTTATTATAGCAAAAAGTAAAATATATTGTTCTTTTTTCAAAATTGTCACTTCTTTTTTGTTTATAGCGCAAAAAATAAAAAACGCAGAGGCGATCAAATACCACCAAAAGAAAGCTCTATTTGTGGGAAAAAAAGGACACCAATTTTGTTTGGGTACAACGTCGCACGACCGCGCAATTGTCATTCAAAGAGCGACAGCGCTGAAAACTGAAAATTGGTCCGGGCAGGAGGGGGGTTTAAGTGCCCAGTAAGGAAGTGGTTAAAGTGTCATAAAGTCTTCATTTAGATGTGCAGTTGGGTGGCAAAAATGTGCAGTAGAGACATGTTTTTGCCACCCACCAACGGCCACCCTGAAGCTCCATTAGGCAGCAGATGAGGGCGTTTTACATGCCGCAGTCATGATGAATTCGGCATAAGGAGTTTCCCCCTATAATAGGTTTTTAGTGTCACTCTTTCTGGCCAGCCTATAACCCTGATGTAGCGGTGTTACGTTGGAGTTATTGACTGGCTGCTCTGCTGTAAGTTAGGGTTAGGGGGGCGCAAATTACTTGCCTTACCCTGGGCGCTGACAACCCAACACTACGCTAAAAGAAACTGGCTCCTAACTTTTTTAGCTGGCTCCTAGATTCAAAGAAAATTTGTCAAGCCCTGCCGTATATACAGTATCTCACAAAAGTGAGTACACCCCTCACATATTTGTAAATATTTTATTCTATCTTTTCATGTTACAACACTGAAGAAATGACACTTTGCTACAATGTAAAGTAGTGAGTGTACAGCTTGTATAACAGTGTAAATTTGCTGTCCCCTCAAAATAACTCAACACACAGCCATTAATGTCTAAACTGCTGGCAACAAAAGTGAGTGCACCCCTAAGTGAAAATGTCCAAATTGCCCAAAGTGTCAATATTTTGTGTGGCCGCCATTATTTTCCAGCACTGCCTTATCCCTCTTGGACATAGAGTTCACCAGAGCTTCACAGGCCACTGGAGTCCTCTTCCACACCATGACGACGTCACGGAGCTGGTGGATGTTAGAGACCTTCCATTTGAGGATGCCCCACAGATACTCAATAGGGTTTAGGTCTAGAGACATGCTTGGCCAGTCCATCACCTTTACCCTCAGCTTCTTTAGCAAGGCAGTGGTTGTCTTGGAGGTGTGTTTGGGGTCGTTATGTTGTTATACTGCCCTGCAGCCCATTCTTCAAAGGGAGGGGATCATGCTCTGCTTCAGTATGTCACAGTACATGTTGGCATTCATGGGTCCCTCAGTGAACTGTAGCTCCCCAGTGCCAGCAGCACTCATGCAGCCCCAGACCATGACACTCCCACCACCATGCTTGACTGTAGGCAAGACACACTTGTCTTTGTACTCCTCACCTGGTTGCCACCACACACGCTTGACATCATCTGAACCAAATACGTTTATCTTGGTATCATCAGACCACAGAACATGGTTCCAGTAATCCATGTCCTTAGTCTGTTTGTCTTCAGCAAACTGTTTGTAGGGTTTCTTGTGCATCATCTTTAGAAGAGGCTTCCTTCTGGGATGACAGCCATGCAGACACAATTTGATGCAGTGTGCAGCGTATCGTCTGAGCACTGACAGGCTGACCCCCCACCCCTTCAACCTCTGCAGCAATGCTGGCAGCACTCATACGTCTATTTCCCAAAGACAACCTCTGGATATGACGCTGAGCATGTGCACTCAAATTCTTTGGTCGACCATGGTGAGACCTGTTCTGAGTGGAACCTGTCCTGTTAAACCGCTGCATGGTCTTGGCCACTGTGCTGCAGCTCAGTTTCAGGGCCTTGGCAATCTTCTTATAATCCAGGCCATCTTTATGCAGAGCAACAATTCTTTTTTTCAGATCCTCAGAGAGTTATTTGCCATGAGGTGCCATGTTGAACTTCCAGTGACCAGTATGAGAGAGTGAGAGCGATAACACCAAATTTGACACACATGCTCCCCATTCACACCTGATACCTTTTAACACTAACGAGTCACATGACACTGGGGAGGAAAAATGGCTAATTGGGCCAAATTTGGACATTTTCACTTAGGGGTGTACTCCCTTTTGTTTTCAGCGATTTAGACATGTGTGGCTGTGTGTTGAGTTATTTTGAGGGGACAGCAAATTTACACTGTTATACAAGCTGTACACTCACTACTTTACATTGTAGCAAAGTGTAATTTCTTCAGTGTTGTCACATGAAAAGATAGATTAAGTATTTACAAAAATGAGAGGGGTGTACTCACTTTTGTGAGATACTGTATGTATTTATACATGTTGATTATATCCCCCCTTAATCTGCTCTTCTCAAGAGAGAATATATTCAGTTCCTCTAATCTTTCCTCATAGCTGAGTTCCTCCATGCCTCTTATTGGTTTGGTTGCCCTTCTCTGCACTTTCTCCAGTTCCCCGATATCCTTTTTGTGAACTGGTGCCCAAAACTGAACTGCATATTCCAGATGAAGTTTTACTAAGGATTTGTAAAGGGACAAAATGATCTCTAGCTCTCTCTCTGATATATCTCTCTTGCATGTCATTATTAAGCTTATGATCTACCAAAACCCCCAGATCCTTCTCCACTATGGATTCCCCCAGTTGTACCCCCCCTATTAAGATAAGATATTTTATTGTCATTGTAACAGAGCACAATGAAATTTCTCATGTAAACACTCACATTATACAAACAGTAATAACCAAAAATACCTTACCCCCCCCCCCCCCCCCGAGCAGCAACCACAGCAGATATCTGAACAGCATCACCACTGTCTGTCTATTTTAAAAGAACCTCAGTCATCGCCCTAATGGCACCTGGATAAAAACTTTTCTTGAAACAATTTGTCCTCACCCTAATATTCCTGTACCATTTGCCAGATGGCAGCAGTTCTAAAAGATGATTACCAGGGTGGGACAAATAGCTTACTATCCTTTCTGCTCTGCCAACGCAACAGGACTGGTGAATTTGGTCAATAGAGACAAACTCACAGCCTGCAACTGTTTGCGCAGTCTTTATAATACTCTGGAGAGCAGCCTTCTCTGCTACCATGCAGTTAGAATACCAGGCCAGAAAGCAATACACCAGCACACTTTCAATGGATGACTGGTAAAAAGACCCTAAGATCTTCTCATCCAGGCCATGTTTCCTGAGGAGGCCCAAAAAATATAGACATTGCTGACACTTTGTAACTACTGCTCTCACATTTGCTGACCAAGTTAAAATTTCCGTGATGTGAACACCTAAAAATTTAAAAACAGGAACTCGCTCCACTAATTTCCCCCTTATAAAAAGTGGCACCAAGTCAGGTTTTTTCCTCCTAAAATCTAATATCACCTCCTTTGTTTTACTTGTATTTAGAAATAGGCTGCTTTCCTCACACCACTCCGAGATCTTATCCACCTCTTCCCTGTAATGCACCTCGTCCAATGAGTAGAGGAAAGGGCTCAGCACACAGCCCTGTGGCACTGCTGTACTGACAATACGCTCCGAGGAGACATATTTACCCAATCTGACCGCTTGTGGGCGATTCACCAGAAAATCCCTTGTCCACAGACAGAGGGACCCTGGCAACTTCAGCTTCAGCATTTTGGCAATTAAAAGAATTACTGTATTGATTGCACAGCTGTGATAAATAAACAGCATTCTTATGTAATTTCCTGGGGACTCTAGACTCTAGATGATTTGCCTATAGGCAAACTGATGAGGATTAGAGTTGAGCGAACCTGAACTGTAAAGTTCGGGACCGTACTGAACTTTGGGGTGTCCGTGACCCGGACCCGAACCCGGACATTTGAAAAAAAGTTTGGGTTTGGGTATTTGATCACGCATGTTGAATAGCTGCAGGGCAGCCAATCAACAAGCGTTTCACTGGTTTGCCATTAGAAGCCATCACAGCCATGCCTACTAATGGCATGGCTGTGATTGGCCAGTGCATCATGTGACCCAGCCTCTTTATAAGCTGGAGTCACTTAGTGCTGCATGTCACATGCTCTCTGTGTAGTGTAGGGAGAGGATGCTGCCGGCGCTGTGCGGGACAGATTGCAAATAGATAGATAGGTAGAGATTACTACTACTACTGCTTTTAGGGACAGATTGCAGATCTCATCCTGCATTACAGAACGATCTGACTGGACTAGGTAGAGTCTACTGCTTAGAGGGACAGATTATTGTTCTAAAATCATCTTCTAGTTCTATAGGGTCAGGTTCCTGCTGTTGCTGTAAGGGACAGATTATTGTTCTAAAATCATCACCTACTCCTATAGGGTCAGATTCTTGCTGTTGCTGTAAGGGACAGATTATTGTTCTAAAATCATTTTACTTCCTTTTGCAGCCCTCTAGCACTTTCCAGGACTTTTTTACAGCCATTTTTGTGCCGAAAAGTTTGGGTCCCCATTGACTTCTATGGGGTTCGGGGTAAAGTTCGGGTCAAGTTTGGTACCGAACCCGGACTTTTTCCCAAAGTTCGGCCGAACCCGAACATCCAGGTGTTCGCTCAACTCTAATGAGGATCAAAGTTAACTGGTGAGGCTGTTTTGATACGCTCTAGCAATACTCTCTCAAAGCATTTCATAACTACCAAGGTCAACGCAATCGGCCTATAGTCCTTAAGACTATCTACTATCATAATATGTATGATGCATGCATATTCTTAGCCCCCAAGTGCATAACTTAACATTTATCTACATTAAACCTCATTTGCCACATAGCCGCCCTATTAAACAGAGCATTGAGGTCAGCTTGTATGTTGGAGACATCCTGTAAGGACGTTATTCCACTGCATAGCTTGGTGTCATCTGCAAAGACTGAAATGGTACTTTTAATCCCAGACCCTATATCATTTATAAATATATTAAAATGGGGGGCAGACTTCCAGATTCCAATAAGCCCTCTGCCCACTGGCCAGGATTTTTCGGAAGAGTCCCTTGTCCGCATCAACATGGCAGAGGCAGAGCCCCCAAGCTCCCCTGCCCCAAAGCAACCCCCCCATGTTGAGGGCATGTGGACAGGTATGGGCCAGGAGCCCCCCCCCCCCATTCCTGACAATAGGCCATTATAAGAAGGGGAGTTTGCTGTATGGGAATAAAATGTTTACAGGTTCACACTATGATGTTTGCTTCCTTTTTTATGAGCAACTGAACTTCCTGTGGAGTCAGAGCTTGGATGAATATAGGAAGAGCAACCACACACCCTCGTTCCAGGTGATCCAATTGAGATATCCATGGAGGTGTTTCCCTGGCTGCACACAGGAGTTTTTGTATACAAAGGCGGTCTATTGATATATTTCTGGTGAGTGCAATCCTTAAGGGAGTGGGATCACGAGGTGTGGTGAAGGTGGTCTCCCCATACATCTGCATGAACCATCAGATGAACTGTGACCTGAGTTTTTATTTATTTGGAGGATTTTACACTGGGTGGATTTTGAGGACACTGCCACCCAATCACTTGAATAATATTCATGGTGTGCTTTCATTTCAGGTTAATAGGAACTGTCTGTGTATTATGCACAGAATAGCGCTGCTTTAGCCTGATGGACTAAATTTGAGGACCTACATTGGCTTATATTTTTTATGACTTTTATTATTATAGCAGCTGCTTAGGTGTCAATTATTATTTTCTTTTCCTAAGCACCGGATAAGTTATATTATTTACTTCTAGGCTGATACCTAATTTATTATTCATACATCACGGGACACAGGAATATTTCCAGGAGTATTCATGACTTCTTCTGATGTCCCAAACCACTGAAAATGACCAAGTTATACGAGGTAGATGTTCATGCCTCTGCAGACACCAGTTTTGGAAGGAAAGTGTTGCAGGGGGCTTTGTATTGGGGGTTCCCTTATTCATGTTCAGTGTTTTGGGACATCCCAAAAAGTCATGAATACTCCCAGTCATACTCCTGTCTTTGGTGGTAAGAAGACCACCATTGCAGAGTAAACAATTCCAAAACAACTGTAAGCATAGACCCAGAGCACAATACAAATCAATCTTCCACGCTGTCCGTGGTGCTGGAATCTTCTTGGAACTGAGCTGAAAGTATTACAAAAATGTATGCAACTGAAATCGGAGTAAAATACAAAAATAGAATCCCTTCTTCCTTACATTTCAAACAGAATGTAAAAATAATAAAAGAAACAACATTTTTGCAAAGTTTAAAGTAGACAATTGGTTTGCTTAAGCACCAAGGTTATAAAATAATTGCCATTTTCTAAAACCAGTTTTCACTATCTTGCATTATTTGTTGTATATTACCACTGAGCGTCTGTAGTCCCTGCCGCTTCATGTGTACCTACTGGATTGATGTAAGTGTTGAGTAACCTTTTCTCATAATAAAATACTTTACAGTTTTACACTATGTTGATCCTTTTCTCTTCCTTATTGGTCATGTATGAGGAAGACTAGGGGTTTGTTTGGCCAACCATATTACCATCCTTTCCAGTCCAACTACTGAAGGATTCACTCTGAGTGTCGGGTCATGATCTAATGCTGGTCTAGACTCCTATAACGTGGAATCTAGAGATCTGGTAAGCATACATCCAACTAATTATCATGGTGGAGGTGTACTTGGTAGATATTCATCCAAACAATCACTTTGGATACTACTTCAAGGATTTTCTTTTGTTTGCCCGTCCCCATATACTCAATCGTTCAAGCACTATATGGACTATTGTTTAATTAATGACTTTTTATCATAATTTATTTAGCATGGCAATTCTTTACACTACAGCAGGTGTGAACTCAGTTTCATCCTGGGCCACATCAGCATTATGGTTGCTCTCAAAGGGCCAATTGTCCCTGTAAGACTAGATGTCTGGAGCACCTCCCCTCCTTACATCAGATGTCAAGAGTCCCCCATCCTCCCTTACATCACAGTACACCCCCTTACCTTGTGCTGCTGCCAGGAAGAAGCTGGGGGCAGAGCTGAGAAGCAGAAAGTGCATGGTCTGGAGTCAGCTCCTGGAGTCTGCTGAATACCCAGACCAGGGGAGGCAGCTGCACAGAGAGGAACAGGATCTGTAGGAGGTCTCCAGTTCTCCTCTCTGCTGTCGACTGCTAAGACGGGGGGGGGGGCAGAGATGAGCCTCTCCGTGGCTACACAGAGAAGAGCAGGATCGGTAGGAGGAGTTCTGTCTTCATCCCTATTGCCGAGGCATGGACAAGGGGGTTGCCACAGCTGCAGGGGTGGTGAGAGAGCTACATGAAATGGCCTGGGGGCTGGATTTGGCCCGTGGGCCTTGTGTTTGACACATGTGTACTACAGTGATAGCTTTAACAAAAGATGAGCATGCCTGCATAATGTGTTCTTTAGTTGCCATTTGTAGTCTCCATCTGAAGCTTGCCTGACTTGGTGACAACACAAGCACAAATGGGGGAGCATGGATGCCCTATATCAGGAGGTGCCAGAACAAGGACCTTCACAACACAGTCACCTGGTATTATTTTAATGCAAGAGTCAGATTAAAAAGGAAGATTTTTTTTCTCACCTCCTGTTGAAGTGACAACCAATCACTTTCTGCCTCACTGACAATGGCAAACAGGACAAAGAAAGTAAATGTTACCAGAATGGAAAAAGACAGCAATAAAACTTAACCAGGAATTCAACAATTTGAAAAACATGAACTATTTTGGGGCTTTATATAGGCTTCAAAAAATCTTTGTCTTGTTCCTTCTTTTCAGTTAGCAGAATTATAACCCTGTGAACGCAAAAGGGGCTCTTTCTTTGTAGACAAGTATGTTTAGTATGTAGTAAAACAGATGAGTCTGGAATATTCCAATGTTTGTATGAATTGTCATTTTGTATGCTACTAAATCTCATGGTGTGTTTGGATTTGAAGTACATACGCTGTACAGGGCACTAGTGCATAAGCAGGTCTAACCATGTCAAAGACAGCTGAATGGTAGACATGAAGCCAGAAAAACCCTCCTTCATGAATCACTGAGCCCTGGTTCACACTAATGCGATGCGGGAAACGCACAAGACTCGCTGGGTTTCCCTGCATCGCACTGCAGGGCAATCGAACGGCGTCCAAAAATGCAGTGCAATTACCAGAATTGCATTGCATGGGTGTGAACACCCATGTAATGCGATTCAGATACAGAAAAAAAAGGGTCCTGCACCATTTTGGTACAGATGTGATGCGATTTGAGCTATATAAAATGTGTGGCTCAAATCGCACCGCACAGACATCACATGTGATGTGCACAGGAATGCAGTGCAAATCACATGCGTTGTTCCGCATGCAACAATGTGAACCCAGACTGAAGCTTCATATCATATGAACACAGTTAGGACGGAGGGACACAAAGGCTACAGATATTATATATTTAAGTGGAACCTGTCTGTGTGCACTGCAAACTGAAATGCTATTTAATTCAATATCACCCATCCATCCATGTCTCCATACGTTTTATGGAGAACTCACTTTGAACCCCCCCCCCAGCATTTCTAGCCATGGCCACCTTCAGTAAGGACAGATGATTCATGTAGCATTTAATTCAGGGGTCTCCAAACTTCCTAAACAAAGGGTCAGTTTACTGTCCTTCAGACTTTAGTGGGGCCGGAGTGGCCAGTGGAAGTAGAAAATACCCAAGCATTAGTGGGAGTACAAAAAATACACAGTGTCTGTAGCCAGTAGGAGGGGTAATAATGCCTCATCATTGGTATTAGTGGGAAGAATTGTGCCTAATTGCTGGTGTCAGTGGGAGGAATTATGCCCCATTGCTGGTGTCAGTGGGAGGAATAGTGTCCCATCACTGCTGTCAGTGGAAGGAAAAATGCCCCATTGTTGGTGTCGGTGAGAGGAATGGTTCCCCACTGTTGGTGTCAGTGAAAGGAATGGTGCCCCCCTGGTTGGTGTGAATGGGAGAAATAGCGCCCTGCGGGTCAGATAAAGGCAAGCAAAGGGCCACAGTTTGGAGACCACCAATTTAATTTGTGGGGTCCACTTGCCCTTAGTGCAAACATGCCAGCAGGAGGGTGTGCTTAGCTGAGAAAACCCCTCCTCCAGGAAGAAAGAAAAAAAAATGCCCATGAAGACTCCTGGGATGTAGGACCTCATTTAGGCCTAGGTCAGAAACCAGGAGGCAACTGGAGAAATGTGGGAAAAAAAGGTTAAAACAAGTAAATATGACATACTTCCCTATCTATTTACTAATACTAGCAGCAAATTGATTAAATCAGTCAATGTTGATTGACAGAGTAAAGTTCCACTTTAAACAAGCAATGCTGATCTTCTGTCTATAAAGATAAAATATTCCATATTAAATAAAGATTTAAGACATTGATGAAGTGCACACACTTCAGTTTATTACTCTTTTGAAAAGAGAAGAATGCTGGCACAGATTGCCCAGTAAATTATTATTGATTAAATGTACATCTAGTATTTTAAATACATCCATCAGTGGTTCCAAACATTTTTTCAAGCTGTTACAAACCATGATAAAACTTAAAATGTTTGGGACAACATTTTGTGGGCTGTTGTATTCTACTGTAGAACTAGCAATATAGCAATATCCTAGCAAGCCAGATGAGAATTGGGTACCAATTACCTTTAGCCACTTGAAGGCCAGGCCTTTTTTTTTCTTTTTAGAAGTAAAAAACATTTTTGCTAGAAAATTACATTATACAGTGAGGAAAAAAATGATTTGATCCCCTGCAGATTTTGCAAGTTTGCCCACTTACAAAGAAATGAAGGGTCTATAATTATTATCATAGGTGCATTTTAAATAGTAGAGACAGAATATAAACCAAAAATCCAGAAAAAAGCATGATACAAATGTTATAAATTGAGTTGTAGTTCAGTGAGTAAAATAAGTATTTGATCCCCTACCAACCAACAATAATTCTGGCTCCCACAGACTGGCTACAGTATGTGCTCATGTGGTACACAGATTAGTCCTGTAAATTTAAGAAGGTGCTCCTAATGACAAATTTGTTATGTGTATAAAAAACACCTATCCACGCAAACTCTTTCCATTCAAACCTCACCATTATGGGCAAGACCAAAGAGTAGAGTTGAGCGGACACCTGGATGTTCGGGTTCGGCAGGTTCGGCCAAACTTCGCAAAAAAGTTTGCGTTCGGCCCCGAACTTGACCCCGAACCCCCAACCCCATTGAAGTCAATGGTGACCTGAACTTTTGGGCACTAAAACGGCCCTAAAAGAGTCCTGGAAAGGGCTAGAGGGCTGTAAAAGGAAGCAAAATGGGGGTAAGAGTAGGACAAGTGCCCTGCAAACAAATGTGGATAGGGTAATAACTTAAAATCACATAAAAAAATAAAAATTGGAGGAGGTGGATGTGGAGTAGGAGGTTGAGGAGGCCTCAAAAAAAAGAATAAGTTCACTTAAGTATACCAATGGCTGTGTGAGGCCGGTCTAAATGTCTATTCTGCACAATGAACAGACAAGTCTTGTGGGATCCATGTCTGGTTCATTTTAATAAATGTTACCTTGTCCACCTTGGCTGTGGACAGGCGGCTGCGCTTGTCTGTGATAACACCCCCTACTGTGCTAAACACACGTTCAGCCAAGGCATAAAGGGTAAGCTGAGGCCATGTGCCCAATTTGGAGACCCAGAAGTTGAATGGGGCAGATCCATCAGTCAGTATGTGTAGGCGTGTGCACGCATACTGTTCCACCATGTTGCTGAAATGCTGCCTCCTGCTAAGACGTTGCTTATCAGCTGGTGGTGCTGTTTATTGTGGCGTGCTGCTGACAAAGCTTTTCCACATTTCAGCCATGCTAACCCTGCCTTCTGAGGTGCTGGCGGTGCCACAGCTGCGTTGGCGACCTCTTCCTTCCTCCTCTGCCTTCACCTTGTGCTTCCACTGAGCCCCCGGTGTCATTTGGGAATGTCCTCAGCAGCGTGTCTACCAGCGTGTGCTTGTAGTCGTGTATCTTCCGATCACGCTCCAGTGAGGGAATTAAGGACGGCACGTTGTCCTTGTAACAGGGATCCAGCAGGGTGGCCACCCAGTAATCAGCACAAGTTACAATGTGGGCAACCCTAGGGACAATGTTCCTGTTGCACGGCAGGAATTAAGGGAGTGACCTCGCACTAGCCTTCTATGTGCTGATGTTCGTGTGCGACCATCTGTGCGACGACTCCTGTAAGGGTTTACTGTGGCCCCCGAGTCACCTTCGTGTTCCACTTCCGTCTCCTCCTTCCTTCTCCAGCGGTTGCGTCGACACCGTGGCGGTCGTGGAGTCTTCCGTCCCAATCGTACCGACTTTACACCTTTTCGAAACAGTCGTCGTGCG
>BLSH010162783.1:321737-336426 GCA_018402905.1 Glandirana rugosa | reverse complement strand
CTTTCTTCTTGCCACTCTTCCATAAAGGCCAGATTTGTGCAGTATACGACTGATTGTTGTCCTATGGACAGAGTCTCCCACCTCAGCTGTAGATCTCTGCAGTTCATCCAGAGTGATCATGAGCCTCTTGGCTGCATCTCTGATCAGTCTTCTCCTTGTATGAGCTGAAAGTTTAGAGGGACGGCCAGGTCTTGGTAGATTTGCAGTGGTCTGATACTCCTTCCATTTCAATATTATCGCTTGCACAGTGCTCCTTGGGATGCTTAAAGCTTGGGAAATCTTTTTGTATCCAAATCCGGCTTTAAACTTCTCCACAACAGTATCTCGGACCTGCCTGGTGTGTTCCTTGTTCTTCATGATGCTCTCTGTGCTTTAAACGGACCTCTGAGACTATCACAGTGCAGGTGCATTTATACGGAGACTTGATTACACACAGGTGGATTCTATTTATCATCATTAGTCATTGAGGTCAACATTGGATCATTCAGAGATCCTCACTGAACTTCTGGAGAGAGTTTGCTGCACTGAAAGTAAAGGGGCTGAATAATTTTGCACGCCCAATGTTTCAGTTTTTTATTTGTTAAAAAAAGTTTGAAATATCCAATAAATTTCGTTCCACTTCATGATTGTGTCCCACTTGTTGTTGATTCTTCACAAAAAAATTAGTTTTATATCTTTATGTTTGAAGCCTGAAATGTGGCAAAAGGCAAAGTTCAAGGGGGGCGAATACTTTCGCAAGGCACGGTGTGTGTGTGTGTGTGTGTGTGTGTGTATATATATATATTATATATATATATTATATAAAGGGATTGTGCGGCAAGTGGTTATCATTGAAGGATTGTTCTTCCATAAAGGCCTTAGAAGGGTTATTGCAGTCATAAGTCAGCTAATTTTAGGGAGACAATATACCCATAATGCGAACTGCAGCAAGCTCCTGGGGCTGGATGCATCTAATTAGGATGCTGGAGGAAGCAAATTGTAGCCATGTTGCTATACACTAGCTGCTAATTGCAATTTAAACAATTATGTTTCTGAATTTCCTCTTCAACAGAAATAATTTTCCCATTTTACAATATTTTTTATGGCACTACAGATTTTCCAGTGTTTTCTTATTACCTATATACAGTAGTTCCCAATAATTAAAAGCATTAATTAAAATATAGAGAACGCAAAGTGTACAGTACCCTAAGGAAATAGCTGATCTCCCTGCAGATGATCTTTTCCCCATTACGGACCTACCATGCTTCATTCTGTACTATGTTTCCATGTGTGGCAACCATTGTGGTAGAGGAGCAGAGTTCCAACCCCCTCCGCCCAGTGATCAGTAGGGTAATGGCCAAGGTATTGCAGACTAGGTGGTAGAAACACAAGTCCATGTAAATACCTGAAGCAGAAGTAGGGAAATCCTTGAACTGCAGGTACAGTTTCCAATCCAGCAAGGAGAACCGTGAACAACACAGTAGTGACTTCATCAAATCTCAATTCTAATGTGAGACTAGCAGTCAGACAGCAATGCCTTAAACTGCTCTCAAATAATTGGAATTTTTATACATATTTACCTGTAAAAACCATTTCTTTCAAAGGACATCACGGGACACAGAGCAGGCTATATATTTTCTATACATACTGGGTTATGCGCCACCTATAGGTGAATGGACACTGACAATCAAAACAAAAAACAAACAGGAAGTTCCCCCTCCTATATAACCCCACCCATTCTAGGAACACTTCAGTTTTGTAGCAGGCAATGAGCTACACAAAGACAGAGAGGGGATGTTTCTTCGAAAGAAATGGATTTTACAGGTGAGTATGTATAAAAAGTCCTATTTTCTCAGATATCACGGGACACAGAGCAGGCTATATATATTATACATACTGGAAAGTCCCAAAGTAATCCCTGAGGGGAGGGAGACACAATCCCAATTAAACCGCAGCCCTTAATACGCTGCAGCCAAAAAGCAGAATCCTCTGCTGTTCTAACATCCACTTGATAGAATCTTGTGAATGTATGTACTGAGGACCATGTAGCAGTCTCACAAATCTGTGTCACAGACATCTGGTGGCAGAAAGCCCAGGAGGTCCCCATTCTCCTGGTAGAATGAGCTCTCACCTTGAATGGGTGAGCTTTCGCCTTTAAACTATAAGCTTGAGTAATCAGCTGGCTAATCCACAGCAAAAACAGCTTCCTTGGATGCCACCTGACCCTTCCTAGGCCCTTCAGGCAAAACAAAAAAGGCATCAGTCTTACTGATGTCTGCATATCTCTTCAGATAGATCTTAACAGCATGCACCACCTCTACAGAATGCAATTGTCTCTCCTCCCATGAGGAGGGCTGAGAATAAAAAAGAAGGTAAAATAATATCTTCATCGACACGAAAGGCCAACACTACCTTCGGTAGGAAGGATGGAAGAGGCCACAACACCATCCTATCCTGGTGCAATCTCAAGTATGGCTCTTTACAAGAAAGAGCTGCCAACTCTGAAACCCTTCTGGCTGGGGTGATGGCAACAAAGAAAGACTAGTTTACTAGTCAAAAGAACCAAGGGAATCCCCTAATAGGCTCATAAGGCTGCCTCTGCAGCACTGACAAAACCAAATTCAAATCCCATGGACAGGGAGGAAATCTAACAAGAGGTAACAGATGAGTTGCCCCTTGAAGAAAGGTCCTGATCAAGGAGCGAGAAGTCAAAGGCTTCTGAAAATATATGGACAAGGCAGAAACCTGTCCTTTGATTGTAGTCAAAGCCAGCTTCAAGTCTACTCCTGCTTGAAGAAAGGCTAGCATTCTACCAATCACATACTTGCGGGGGTGCCATTTCCTAGCCTCACACCACGCAATGTAAGCCTTCCAGACCCTGTGATAAATCTTCCTGGTGACTAGCTTTCTAGCGTTTACCATTGTAGACAACACAGGGCCCGAAAACCCCAGGATCTCTCAATACCGTGGCTTCAATGGCCATGTCGTCAACTTAGCGCAGGTACATTCGGGTGGAATATAGGACCCTGATAGAGTAGACTGGGTTGAACCGGAAGCTGCCAAGGTCTATACGCCTTTAACCTCATTATTTCTGGGTAGAAAAACCTCCTGGCCCAATCTGGCACCACTAGAATGACTGTTGCCACCTCCTCCCCAAATTTTGCACAAGAGATGCAGCAGTAGGGAGATTGGGGGAAAGGCATAAATCAAGGAGAACTGGGCTCATGGAATCACCAGAGAACCTACTCCTATAGCCAAAGGATCCACTGCTCGGGACACAAACTGCTGGACTTTGTTGTTGAATTGGGATGCCAGTAGATCCACCTCTGGCATCCCCCAGTACAGGCAAATTTCCTGTAACACTTCAGGGGTGTATCTGTTGGCGGCTGAGAAAGTCCACAGTGGCACACAAGGAAGTCTTGCAACTTCCTTGTGTCCCAACTGACTTAGTGCCACCCTGATGGTTGACATAAGCCACCGCCGTGGCCTTGTTGGTCTGTACCCTTACCAGGTAGCCCTGCAACCTGGATGTTCAATACCTCAGCACTAGCCGAATGGCTCGTAGCTCTAGGAGGTTGATGGGCAATCTCTGCTCAATCAAGTACCATCTCCCCTGGACCATGAAGTCCCCCATGACCATTCTCCAGCCTATAAGACTGGCTTCTGTGGTCACAATCTTCCAAGATACCGGAAGAAAGGATCTGCCCTGAGACAGATTCTGGTTACGAACCCCCAGGTGAGACTCCATCGGGCCCCGGGAGATAAGGACATGTAGAAATCCAAAGTCTGCAATTGTCTGTTCCACTCTGCCAGGATGTTGCGCTGAAGCGCCCTGGAGTGAAACTGTGCATAGGGAACTACCCCGAAAGAGGCAACCATCTTCCCTAGCAGCCTCACATAGAGGTGACACAAAACACTTGCCCTCTGTGCTTACAACAAAGGCGGGAGATAGTGCTGCATCCCCAATTGCAGACAAACTAGGAAAAGGCCCAGTGGGATTTTCGTGCAGCACTATACACCCCAAAGTAATCAACAATTGTAATGAAGTACAAAAAAATATTTATTGGGATAAAACATCACAAAAACAAGTGACATAAAACCATAAGATGGTAATAAGAACCATTGAATACAGTCAATAACAATGCTAGGTGAAAGGCCCAGCCAGGTCTCAAGTATGACCTGTTGGTTGCTCGTGCACTAGAAATACCGACATGTTTCGAAGTTTACTTTATTGGTTTAACTTCTTCTTCAGGGAAAATTTCCCAGCACTGTTAATACGTTGGTTCTGTAAAGTAACAAGCATAAATACAATATAAGGTGTGCATAATCATAACAGTGGTAGCGTACAAAAAGATTAAGTAAACAAACATACATGTGACAATCTGACAAAAAGGTGCATAGATGGCTTGTATCAGAGCATGGGGTCACTATGATGTAGACGAATATGTGCCACAAACGGATGCCTGCTGGGTGGGTGTGACTTCAAGGCTGCAGGGGATGGCAACCCGCAAGGGGGCCCGGCCAGGGCCAGTCTCCCCCTCGAGAACCAAAAAGCGGACGGTAGACGTCCCAATACCCCACGGCTCTAAAATAAAAGATACCATCAAACACCGATATAGGGTACGACCAATAATAGTTGGAGCAGGGTGGTTGATACAAAGGTAAACGATGCATGTACTTACTGTCAATGGAGTGACCCCAGACCAAAGGGTGACACCAACCAAAACGGCCAAAAGTGGGCCTATGGAAGAGAAGAAGATAATAAAGAGAGGGGAGAGAGGTATAGGGCCTTCTGGGGGTAGGGCACGTGCCCCGACCCCCTAAAGGCCAGAAAGGCTGGGTCAAAAGTGAGCACAGAAGCATCAAGGCATAAAGCTTACCAGTAAAGGAAAAGCAATGTAGCTGCAATATGGAGAACCACGCCATCCAAGAAGTGAGAAAGCCTGTCATGTGACCGTAGTGGGCCAATACTGCTTATATGTGAAGACTGGCCAATCATAAACTGCAGGGTGTGTCTGCCAGCCAGGTGAAGATTAATAGCATAGAGGAGAAAGGAGAGGGAGGTGGATTGGAACCAAGTCCCATATATCCTCCGGGAGTCCCATCCATCCCTATACAGAGCCGCAGGGGGGAGGAGACTCCTGATCCAGATCAGTTCCCCCGCCAAGCCAGCGTCTGGTGCCGCCTCGCGGCACGGGATAACACCACGTGACCCGCGCGACGGCGTCCGACACCAGCACAACGCCGGCGCTCGCTCAGATGCCGCACCGAGGCCGATGGAAAGGGCTGTAGCAAAAGCTCCCTTTATGCAGCAGACATAGGCCCCACTAGCTGCCGAGACAGCTGAGGGGCCCGCGCGCGCCGTGGGGGGAGAAAACAAAACCCAGGCCAATAGAACAGGCCCAAAGCAGGAGCCAGCACCACTGACGCAGCCATGGATCCCCAGCAAGGCAGATAACCTCCCCCACACATAGAGGAGGGGTAGGCAGGCACAAATAATTAAATATAACCATATGTAATGGTTTGTGCCTGCGCCGGCAGATAGCTGCCATAACTCTGGTATCTTCTTAAATGGAGGACGGTCCTCTTTCAGATAAAAGTGGTCTCTGTGGCAAATATTCACCGCAAGATCACTTTTATTGGTGGCGGGAGAAGTACCCCCCCTCCGCCATGCTCCGATTGTCTCGAAGTTTACTGGAACCATCGGTAGCAGAGGAGACAAAACGATCCTCTCCCCTCACAGTCCTGGAGCCAAGTAAGGGAAAGTTGGCCCCCACTCGGCTCCATAACATTGGCTGACAGAAGCAATTTCAAACGTCACTTCCGCCCAATGGTCTTAAAAAGGGATTTTTTTTTTTAAATGAAGAAAAAAAAAAAAGACATTTATTTTTTGTTTTTATTGCATTTACGTGTAAATATGAGATCTGAGGTATTTTTAACCCCAGGTCTCACATTAAAGAGTTCCTGTCGTGCTTTTTTCTATTATGGATGTTTACATTCCTTGTAATAGAAATAAAAGTGACCCATTTTTTTATTTTTTTTTTAAAGGACAGTGTAAATATAAAAAATAAAAAGTAAAATAAACAAAAAAAAAATTAAAAGCGCCCTGTCCTGCCGAGCTTGCGTGCAGAAGTGAACGCATATGTAAGTTGCGCCCGCATATGAAAACGGTAATCAAACCACACATGTGGCAACCTGTAGAAATTTTTAAATGTCACCAATGGAGATTTTTAAGTGACAAAGTGTGTCGCCATTCCATGAGTGGGCGCAATTTTGAAGAATGACATGTTGGGTATCAATTTACTCGGTGTAACATTATCTTTCACAATATAGAAAAAAAATTGGGCTAACTTTACTGGGGTCTTATTTTTTAATTCAAAAAGTGTATTTTTTCCAAAAAAATAGTGCTTGTAAGACTGCTGGGCAAATACGGTGTAACAAAGTATTGGAACCACCGCCATTTTATTTTCTAGGGCGTCTGAAAGAAAATTATATAATGTTTGGGGGTTCCAAGTAATTTTCTAGCAAACAAAATAATTTTAACGTGTGAACATCAAATCTCAAAAAGATGCCCGGTCCTTAAGTGGTTAAGGTAAAAAACCTTCTACCTTTAGAACCACTTTAAAACAATGGAAGAGCTAAAGGAAAGAGCATGTGCTGCTGAGTAGGGCCCCTATTAATGGGAACCTGTTTTGTCCTTCATGAATTCTGGCAGAGAAGATACTTCTCCATGGGGGGCGTGGCCTGGCACCGTAGGAGAAGGACGCATGGAGACAGAGCTTCGGAGCTTACCAACATTATCCACTACCATCCTGCTGCGGATCAACAAATATTGAGGTAATAATTCCTCTCTCAACACCCCTCCACACTCCGCTGTGCCCTACTCCTACCGGCTGTAGCCTGCTCCAGCCCGCAGGCTACCACATTTCAGGCCTCATAGGACTGAGCCCAATCCCAACCATCTGAGGCTGCCCGTGGTTAATTTTGCACCATACAGCAAATTCTCAGCCGTCAATCTCTCCCTCCTAACCAGCAAAACCGCTTGAAAGCTCAGGCGACGAACACCCGGCCGCGAGACCGGAACGCGAGCCCCAGGCTCTAACGCGGCCTACACAATCCATCCGCGGCGGCCATCTTGCTGCACCCGAGACCCGTAACAGCGCACAAAACATCTGCCAAAGTGTGAGAGGTTTCAGGGCTAGTCAGCTAAACACCAACACCACTTACAAGCTCCTATCTGACTACCTGACAAGCTCTGAAGAACTTGCAATCCAATCAAGGCGGCCATATTGCTCCACCCAAGGCCTACCTCTAGGTAGCAGATACAGTCCACACAGCGATAAGACAGTACAAGGCCCACAAGTTTAAGCTCAAACAGCCAAAGACTACCTGGCCAACCGGTGCCAACAGATCTGCTTCAACATATACAAAGCCTACACACGTTAACTATCTCAGGTCACCCGCCCACAACTCGGATCCACACAAACCATATCCGACATAGAGAGAGAATAGACGCACCTTTACCCATAGCAGCCTAACCCAAAGCTCTGAACGGTGGACCGGAGCACTAAAGTCTCTTGTGAACCAACATCTACTCCTGACGCCAACCCATCCGAGCAACTCTTCATTATTAAAGGGCAACAAGGAAAAGGAAGGACGAACACTACCCCAAAAAACTTACGGCCTTCTTTCACAGACCAGCACCAATGGACAACGGACCTCATTTGAGCGGCGAGGCAAGAGCCAATTCCTCATCCACAGCCTACACAGACTTACCGGACGCAGACCCTATAATCCACGAATATTCTCTACCTTTCACACCCAGAAGACTCCTCATCCTCAAACCCCTCTACAGGCAGCCCAGCCAAAGCTAGGATGAGGATTGACTCACCATCTTTCCCAACACCAACGGAAAGCAGGGACCCAACCCCCACCAACCCAGAGGTCGATCTACACACCCAAATAGCATCTTTCCCAACCTCGGGACAACCTGTACTTGATACCACGATGAAAGATATGCTACTCTCATTCTAATCTTCGCTAATGTCCAATCTTTCGGGCTTATTCACCAAGTTCAACAACGAGTTACACCATTTAGGAGACAGAGTTACATATATCGAAAACAAAATGGAAGACTGCACCAATACGATCAACGAATTGGTGGACGCCTATGAGGACTCAAAATCCGACAACGCTTGGATCAAAGCGAAGTTGGCTGATCTTGAGGACAGATCAAGACGCAACAATATTAAACTTCGCGGAGTCCCCGAAACAATCCCCCCAGCAAAACCTCCAAAAATACGCCCACGACCTAATCTCTGCCCTAATACCTGGTCTATCCCCGGTCGAAAAGACAATAGACCGCATTCACCGCATACCCAAACCTAAACACCTGGCTGACTCAACCCCCAGAGATGTGCTGATGAAAATTCACTTCTTCCCAGTGAAAGAACAACTACTCATAAAAGCAAGACAACGCAACAACCTACCAGCTCCCTTCGACCAAATACAAATTTATGCTGACCTGTCGCAATACACACTACAACTAAGAAGGCAACTCAAGACAGTTACCAAAGCACTAAATAACCACAAAATAGTCTATAAATGGTGCTACCCAGCTACTCTTCTAATCAACCACAATGGAGCATCCCACTCGGTAAGCCACCTACCGGAAGGCCTAAACCTGCTCCACGCCTGGAACATCATCCCTGATCCGCCTCAAGAAGCAAGAAACCATCCTCCCTCCAATAGATTCCCCTCAGGAGTCCATACTCACACCAACAAACACAGGCCCAACCACTAACACTTCTCAAGGGTCCATTAACTTCGCCATACCCTCCGGTCTACCCTTTGAGCATAGAGCTCAGACCTATTTTAGTTTTTTCGAACTCTTCCCTCGAAGGTTTAGCAGCTTTACCTATCACAGCTGCTCATTACAAACTAATACCGACTGATGTTCTGACCTACTCTTAAAGTTTCTCAAGTTGAATAAGTTTTAGTGCATCTTTTTTTATCTTTTCTACCTGCTACTCCTCGTGTCTCAAGTCGATACTGTTACTTAACAACAATTGACCTGATCTAACCTCATCACCCAGTCTATATTGCAGGAAATACCCACAACCCACTCATTCGAGACAACCCACGGCATCCAGAGATCCCGTCACCGTCCCTCAACAGGACAACAACCAAGGTTTCCTGTACCTGGTTTCACCAGCGAAAAGTAAGTGCTAGCACCACACACTCCAAACCCACAGGATGACCATCACAGTTCTATCCTTAAATGCCAGAGGCCTGAATCACCCAGTAAAACGGGCATCCCTCTGAAAAACCGCTCTGCAACTGCGAAGTGACATCATATGCATGCAGGAGACACATTTTATGACAGACAACTCCCCCCAATGTAAGTAAGCACAAGTAATTTCCCCATGTGTTCCAGGCCAATTTTTCCAAAAAACAAAGAGGAATTCTAATCGCGATCAGAGACTCTGTGTCCTTCCAGCTGCATCAAAGTATCATAGACCCCAATGGCCAATACCTTGTTATATGTACCATCAACTCTAATAAGTATACCCTGGCATCTATCTACGCCCCAAACCAGAGACAGATCTCATTCCACAACAAGCTGCTCAAAAAAATAAAACAAGTCCAACAAGGCCATCTACTCATATGTGGAGACTTTAACTTCGTCCCAGACTGCCTACTGGACTCAACATCCAAATTCAAAAGAACCTCACCATCGTTGAACCCACTCTTAAACGCCAACAATCTCTACGATGCTTGGTGCTGCAGCCACGCAGAAGAAAGACTTTACGTACCTGTCTCCAAGACATAACTCTTATTCAAGAATTGATTTGTTCTAGATAAATGGCTTTTACAAAATGTACAATCATCTGAGATCGATGTGGCCACCTGGTCCGACCACGCGCCAATAACCATCACACTACTAGACAAAAGAACACAACCCAATTCATACTTGTGGCGCACCAACAACTATTTGTTACAAAATCCACAACACGCAAAAACAATATCAAACATGCTAGAAGAGTACTTTCTCAACAACACAGGCTCAGTGGCGGACCCGATGGTTACATGGTGTGCTCATAAAGCTTTTATAAGGGGAGTTCTTATTCAACTAGGTGCTAAATTGAAAAGAGAGAGGACGCAGCGCTTAGACGCCATAACGGCGGAAATTAATACACTAGATAACAAACAAAATAACACCCTCCCCAGAAACAACAACCAAAATCTTTGACCTTCGCCAAGAACTGCGCGATCTACTACTTCAGTCCCACGAAAAATCCCTTCGTAAATTAAAGGCCAATAACTTCACAACGGGAAACAAAGCAGGGAAAGCCATGGCCAGACTAATCAAAGGCAGATGCGTAAAATCAAAAATCCAATACCTAAATCACCCAGAATCCAACAATCGGTTGGTCAACCCCGAAGACATAGCGGATGCCTTTAGCACATACTATGGCAATCTCTATAACATCCAAAATGACAAATCAACCCACCATCCCTCCACCGAGGAAATCAAATCCTTTCTGGACCACATCTCACTCCCCAAACTAACAGAAAACCAATTGTCCAACCTAAACAACCCCTTCAACCAAGCAGAAATTCTCCAAACTATCAATCAGTTACCAAACAATAAATCCCCAGGACCTGATGGCCTGTCAGGAGAATACTGCAAAACCTTCCTCCAAATTCTAACTCCCCACTTACACACTATCTTTAACAGCGCTGCCTCCTCCTCTCTTTTCCCTCCCGAAATGTTAAACGCTACAGTTATCACTCTTCCAAAACCTGGGAAAGACCCTGATTCTCCTAAAAATTTCAGCCCCATCGCATTGCTTAACATAGACCTAAAGATCTACGCTAAGCTATTAGCCAATAGATTAATGGTATTTCTTCCATCCTTAATAAACAAGGACCAATCAGGATTTATTAGAGGCAGACAAACCTCAGACGCTACTAGAAGATTAATAAATCTCATACACCATGCAGAACATACAGGAATGCCTTCTCTGCTCCTCTCCCTGGATGCAGAGAAGGCGTTCGACAGAGTACATTGGAAACCTCTTCACTTAGTACTCCACAAATTCGGTTTCCAAGGACGCATTCTCAACGCAATTATGGCACTCTACACATCCCCATCGGCCCAAGTATTTACCTCAGAATGTATATCCAAACCATTTAACATCACAAACGGAACAAGACAGGGCTGCCCCCTCTCCCCCTTGATCTTTAACTATATACCCATACTCATGGGCAGAACACAGCATTCCCTACTTGGGAATCCAAATAACAAAATCCAACAAAAACCTATTCCCGGCCAACTATCTTCCCTATCGAACTAAACTCCAAGCTGACCTACAAAACTTAACAAAATTCGAATTCTCATGGGTGGGTAAACTGGC
Organism: Glandirana rugosa; assembly: GCA_018402905.1. Lineage (NCBI taxonomy): Eukaryota > Metazoa > Chordata > Amphibia > Anura > Ranidae > Glandirana > Glandirana rugosa. The sequence goes on along the minus strand of BLSH010162783.1, from coordinate 325,027 downwards.
AGCATTTAAAATGATGCACCTCCCTTAACTCTTATACCTCTTTAGGACTATCCCAATACCTAATACCCAAAAATATTTTAAGTCCCTACAATCGACCCTGTCCACATTCATATGGCAGGGGAAAAGACCCAGATCTGCTCACACTAAACTTATCAAACACCGTGTAGCAGGAGGCATGGGCTACGTAGACTTCAAAGACTATCACACAGCAACAATTCTCTCACAACTAAAAGAATGGTTCCTTCCCTCCCCTGACACACACTGGGGTACTATAGAAGGACAGTAGACGTCCAAGAACACTTTAAAATCCTGGCTAATAGGCACATTACTAAAATCGGTCACTCCCTCCTCTATCCCCCCTCCCATGGCGGCATCCCTAAATGCCTGGAGATCCCTAACAGAACAGCCTTCCATGGGTAATGAACTCTACAAAATTAAAACCCCAATACAAGCCCTGGAGAACGTCATAGACAACGTATCTTTCACCAATTGGAACAAAAAGGGTATCCACTACGTAGAAGATTTGTTCACTACTAACTTGCCCAAATCATTTTCGCAATTATTGTCAGAATTCTCACTTTCACCCAAAGACCACTACTTGTACCTACGCACCTCACGCTGCCTCTCAAAAATCCCCAACTGGAGATGCGAAATTCCCCTCAAAGCATGGTCATTCCTATCCCCCACATCACCAAACAAGAAAGGAATATCCCAACTCTACGGTCTATTCCAACAAAAAACAAACTTCATAAAACACGACGCCATACTTAAATGGGAAGCAGATCTAGGCAAAAACTACAAAATAGAGCAGTGGATTCAAGCTTGTAAGTCCATATATAACACGACAAGAAGCACCAAACTATGGGAATTATCCCAAAAACTACCGTTGCGATGGTATATGACACCCGACAAAATTTCCCGCTTCAGAGGTAAACCCTCAGATAAATGCTGGCGCGAGTGCGGCCAGAAAGGAGATATCCTGCACATTTTCTGGAGCTGCCCTAAACTAGCATCCTTCTGGCAAGAGACAGAAACCTTGATAACAAAAATATCCGGCACACACATCACAATCTCCCCGGGCCTAGCACTACTAAACCTTGACTCAGAAACTCTACCCCCAAGCACTAGATACTCAACATTACAACTTCTACTAGCAGCCAGACTCACAATAGCCAGACATTGGAAAGACCCCAACCCCCCAAACATACTAGAAACTATAGAACTGACAAACACTCACTATACTTATGAACTACTACTAGCATCGGCAAACGGGAAACTACACCAAACATCAATAAGATGGGAACCTTGGAAGGCCAGAGAATAAGAACCAGGAGGGGCAAACCGAGAAACCACCTATTATTAAATCCCTTTCATGATAAGTTCGGCGCGACCCCCCCCCCCCCCGCGCGCGCCCGCAGGACACAGTATGTTCCCATGTGGGGTGTCTGGGGAGTGGGGTCAAACCTTCAGTCCCTCGGTAAGCCCTGATCCCTACAAGATCAAAAGGTTAACACATCAATACTGGTGACCACAAGTCTTACCCTTAGGTATCACTTAAACAAATTATTTGTATCATTCTATTGTACTGTCATAGTATAAAATTTACTCTACCTAACACGTCAATATATTCTCCTGCTGTTATCTTTATCTATAATGACTCAAACCTTGTATGATCTAATTGTATTTCTCTTGAGCCGGGGAATGCCCAGAGGCTCTGTTTTTGTTATTGTTTTTTACAAAATCAAATAAACACTATTGAAATGAAAGGTACTACTCCATCTACACCAGCATGTCTTCGAATCTCCCCTACTCAAAGCAAAGTGATCTCTTTCCTGCTTTAAACCTCTAAATAAATCTACATTTTGTGACCAGCCAGTTGCCTGACTATCTTTACCTTCAACACTTTCTGAGTCATTGACCTGGAAAAAGCACCCAAATCCTGAACTGCATATTTCCAAGACGGCAGTGACTCAGAAAATACTGACACCATAAGGTGTGGCATAGACTACAAACATTTTTAGGAGAGGTCCACATACTTTATCTATGAAAGGTCTCCTTTAGGCCTCATGCACAAGGGCGTACAAAAAAGCCAATTTTAAGGGACTTACAGCATTTATTTTTTGTCTTTAAATGCAGTTCTATGTTAGTTTATGTGGTCATGCACATCAGGCATCTATATCAGGATTTTAAAAGCAGCATTGTGCCCGGGTTCAGACTTGTGCGATGTCAGAGATCGCACGTGATTCGCAACCGCACTGCAGGTGCCGATCACATGTGATATCTGAGCAGTATGAGTTCAGCCATACACTGGTATGCCTGAACTCGCATTAGATTCGCAAAAAAAAAAAAAAAAGTACCTTTTTTTTCCCCGCACTAGAATTGGTCGGCATGGGTGTTCTCACCCATGCGATCTTATTCAAGTGCCAGTTCACAGTTCGCACTGCGATCTGTGAACAAAACTGGGGGTGTCATTAACTTTGTAATGACATCCGCAAGCGGTTTGCAGAAAGCAGAATGAACTGCCGGTGGGAGTGATGCGATGCGGGAACCGTCTCTGTAATCGTGCTGGTTCCCGCATGGCCAATATGTGAACCAGGGCTTAGAGACATAAGAGATAAAAAAACAAAGCTGCATTCTGAGAGGAGCTTATAATCAGCATTTACCTGCCTAAATGCACACATATGCATGTAAATTTAGCCTAGTGGCCAGAATGAATATTCCAGCCATCAGAATGAGTTTACCAATGCCATACACCTGTAAACGTGTTTCATTTCGCATCACAACAAGCATTTTTTTACACTTGATTCTTCTGCCATCTTCTGGCTGAAATATCCAGCTTAGAAAAGAGTATTTTAACACGCTTATGCACGTGATGTCCAAAGCTTCTGGTTGTACATTCTACTCCTAAACAGAGTCATGCAGTGTAGCACATAGAACATTATGAGAACATGGCATGATCTAGAACTTCTATTAGGCATGAAACGCTTAAGATACACGATGTGACGTACTGAGACAAATCCTCATCTTACATGTTGGTCTTCGAAACCTGTAGTGCACGTATTCGCACAATTTTATGAGAAAAGATTCGACCTATAAAGTCGGTCTTCTACCGTCTTCTTAGTTCACATTTTTTTACGAACAACACTACGCTTTACTTTGTGCAAATGTCCACATACCGTAACCATTTGAGTAAGACTACCGACCTTATAAGTAAGACCGGTGATCCGATTTAAATGTACGTATACACACGTAAATCCGTCCATTTACGACTAATATTCGAGGAGAGTCTT
>BLSH010162783.1:271280-297926 GCA_018402905.1 Glandirana rugosa | reverse complement strand
ACCCCCCCCCCCCCCCCCGCATACCAGAATGAGAGCAATAATTCTAGCACAATTCGACGACCTACGTAATGCTAAACTGATGACCTATAAGGGGCTTTTAAAGCGTCTATAAAAAATATAGGGTACTGAAGTTTGGCTCCTAACCTTTTAGCTGATTCTTAGATTCACAGCAAATTTGTCAAGCCCAGCCAAAGTGTGTTAACAACTTGCAAACTTCAATGCTGGATGAACACGGATGTGTGATACTTACAACTTACAAGATCTTACAACTTTCCTGACTGCTTGTTGCCATAAAGGGATTATCTAGGGAGGTGGAAGCAGCTATCAGTTTGTGATTCTTCAAAGTGGGAAATCACCTTAATCCCTTCAAGTTTTACTACAGTGCCACCTGCTGGTCAAGCATGTTATTGCAGCACAATGTGAAAACAGTATGTGGAATGCTTGGCTGTAAGCAATAACAGGTGTGCAGTGCTTCAACAGGGAACGAGCACTAGATCCAAAAGGTAGTCCCAAATCCACCTGGTGGGTGCACAGACCAAGACGTTCCTCAAACATCCAAATCATGAATATGTACAGAAGGTCGGCACTCCAAAACCCCAATGCAGTACATTTATTGATAAGTGCAGAGATGATACAAGAACAGTAGACGCATTTCGGCGGGCCGCCTTGGTCATGTTTGGATACCCATGGTCTGCAAGCCAAGGTGGATAAAAAAATCAATGATATATAAAAAAAAAAAAAAAAAAAAAAAAAAAAAAACAAACAATTCAGATTTTTTGGATTTAAAATCGATTTTTTTGATTTTTATCACATTTAGTTTAATAAAATGCTTTTGGGGTAAACATCTATCTAAATATAGTTTTCTATTCAATATACATTAATCATTTAGTTTATTCAGCATGAAATGGAGCTTAGTTTTTTAGCATGAGGCTGTATATTCTGCAATATTTACATTTTTGGTAAACTAATTCAATGAATCCAAACTCAGCAACCTGGGATAACATGCACTTCATTAATGCATTCACACAAGCTCACAGTAACCATAAGATAAAACAAAGTTTAAGAATATCCCTTTAATCCCATTGTTTTGCAAATATATGTACACTACAAACTGCATGATTGAATCGGTTCTGATATCGCTGTTTTACTAACCCGACAGCTTATTATTCCAAATAGGAAATCCTCATTTTGTTTGCAAATATTAAAGATTCTACATACCAGCAAAAATAAGTCCTTACATTTAAAGAGCACCTGTCATTTTAGATCCATCATGGCAGCACCTGTTAGCGGGCATCCACTCACCTGCTGCCGCCACGTCCCTCACCTTGATGTGTCACTGCCACATCACCAGCCATCCCATTAAAGTGAATGGGACTGACGGTGAGTAAACAGCGGGTCAGAGGAGCCGCCGCTGCGGGACAGAGATGACAGTTGCTCTTTAAAAATTATGATTTACATTGAGTTGATTTAAAGCAAGGCTTTTTACTAGTGATTTAAATCATGTTAAAGAAAAACCCCCACTGAGACTTTGGTGGGAAACCAACTCAACAAGAAAGAAGCAAAAATGAATAAAATTCAGCAATTATTATATCCTTTAAAAAAAGAGCCCCGACATGGGACTCAAAAAAGAGACATGAACAGTAGCAATTAGGATTGAACAAGTGTGATGCATTACATACACATATAGGTGAATTAGCATATAGATATGACAGTTGAGATACATAAAAACACCCAAAAATGACCACTAGCTCTGCCAAGGAGTGGCAGAGGAAATCCAACGTGTTTCGAAATTGGTTATCCTAGATCTTCTTCAGGGGTGAGTGGTCATAGCATTAAAAAGCCCTCAATAGTACAAGGCACTGGCTCATTGGGCATAAGATGTCCACATGGATATGGAAGCAGGCTACCTGAGAGCCTATTCGCCCCCCCCCCCCCAGAGGGAAGTGAAATAGATGATTCTTATAAATTTGTTGTAGTCCTATATGGGTATTACGTTGAAATAACCCACACAAAGGGGAGACTTCACAGCCTCTTATAGTTGAAGAAATATGGGACCCATTTAGAGATCAGTGTAGGAATAGCAACACTCCTATGGTCATTGGAGCATGGGGCTTATTGTAGGACTGCCGGAAAGGCGCAAAGTGGACTGCGATGGATACCGGATGTTCAAATGATCACGGATCAATGAGACTGCCGGATGTATTGGCCTATACCAGATGAGACCAAGATTGGATATGATGAGTGAACACTCCTACCAAAGTAGGAGGGTGTCCAAATTTCTTCAAGTCCAAGAACGCCAGTATTCCGGAGCCATCATGTGGAGGTCAGCCCTGCATTTAAAGAGCACCTGTCATTTCAGATCCATCATGGCAGCGCCTGTTAGCGGGAATCCACTCCCCTGCTGCCGCCACGTCCCTCACCTTGTTGTGTCACTGCCGCATCACCAGCCGTCCCATTAAAGTGAATGGGACTGTCGGTGAGTCAACAGCAGGTCAGAGGAGGAGCCGCTGCAAGACACAGTTGACAGCTGCATATTAAAAATTATGATTTACATTGAGTTGATTTAAAGCTAACCTTTTTACTAAGGATTTAAATCAAATCCACCCAGGAAAAACAAGCATTATCCGAAAATGTAAATGCACAATTATGGTTTTAATTTGTAAACCAAGTTATTATTCCTTGTTGAAAGCCTATAGCTGGTTGACAGACATGCAAAACCTAAGAATAATTGCTACAATAATACTCACTGAAAGTATGAAGCAGTACCCTAGTAAAGAACCAGCGTGTTTATTATGCAGTACGACGACTTCCCAAAAAAACATTCCTCACCAACATCAGAAAAATTCCATAAAAAGAACATTTATTTTTGCACTAACCTAATTATCCTAGCTCTTTCATAACCCCCTCCCCAGCTGCTTACTTGCTTTGTGGCTTTGTTTACGACATCTTGCTGCAATTTATCCAATACTGGCCTGGAGATGTTTGGGAGACAGCCGTGAACAACTCTATGATTACTATGCAGGTTAGAAAAGCAAACCATCTGGTGGGACTTTAAAGGGCATAGACTCCACTAAAGAGTAGGTACTAAGTAGTATAAAATTCATAGTTTATTACAAAAGTTAGGGAAAAAGAAAGGGGGGGGGGGCGCGAGGATGAGGTGGGCTACACAAAAACCCAATGTACAAAACAGTGATACATTAAAATGCAACAAGTACATATAACAGAACCACTTATTTACTGCACTGATGTGTAACTGAGACAGAGTGCAATCTAATGCGTTTCAAGATCGACCCCGCCCAGGACGTGATCGGCCCCCACCAAAGGGAGGCTGCCTGGCTGTCTAGGATATATATGGATACAGTAAAGATGATTGAGAGGTCAAACCGTGGGTGGTTGAACACGTGGAGTAGGAGCGAGTGGCTAGGTATATGACGCATCAGATGATGATTACTATGCAGGTGTGTCAGTGTTGGGGAGAATGGCAGCTGAACGTCGTCTGCCTGAGGAGAGTAAGCAGCTGCGGGCATTACAGTATATACAGTAGGGGCTTAGTATACTTTTTAGTGAAAGCCCCTTTTTCCCCTTGAGCCTAGGTTCACATTTGTGCGATGCGGGAACCAGCATGATTACAGCACTAGTTTCCGCATCGCATGTCTCTCATAGGCTGTTCACACTGCCCTCTGCGAACCGCTGCGGGTGTCAATACATTGTTCATGACACCCCCAGAAGGTGAGAACATCCATGAGATCTGATTTCAGTGCGGGGGGGGAAAAAGTCCCTGCACTTTTTTTTCTGCAAATCTAAATGTGAGTTCAGCTATACAACTGTATGACTGAACTCGCATCACACAGACATTGCATGTGATCGGCACCTGCAGTGCAGGTGATTGCATATGTGTGAACCAAGGCTAAAGGCGAAAGTTCAACTTTAGAATATGGAACGCCTGTATCTATTTAGGGTATACCATGTTCCAGCACAGCACATACCCCCTCTCCCTCCCCTGAGTGGTGGTGGGTGGAGGGGGGGGGGGGTCATCTCCCCCTATAGCTGTTGTTGCATTTAAAAATCGGTGTGGCTGTGCATGGCTCCACCCACACAACCACGTCAAGTTCTAGCTTCCACCACGGCACTCAGCTTGTAGTTCTCAATGGACTATGAGCGAGCAGATCGGCACACTCGTAGCCCATTCACTCTTCCTCCGGCTATCTCACTGAAAGCTCACACAAACGATACAGGCAGAAAGCTGGAGGGAGAGTATGGCAACTGCGTCCCACTGATCACAGGTGCAATGCTTTGCAGGCTTCTGTAGGGAAAAAAAAAAGAAAAAGCATACTTTTTTTTTTCTGAAAAATATATCCATTTATTAACTTCTCCTAAAAGGTGACCTTATCTTTTAACCACTTGCCGACCAGCTGCCATCATTATACGGTGGTAGGTTGGCTCTCCTGAGAGAATCGCCCATGTAAACAAGGAGGATCCCTGTTCTGACAGGGGACACGACAGATCTACTATTCCCAGTCATCGGGAACAGCAATCTCTGCCATGTCCAAGTAAGCCCACCCCCCCCCCCACAGTTAAAAACACACCCAGGGAACACAGTTAACCCCTTGATTGCACTATTCAATGTAATAATGTCACTGGTCCCCAAAAAGGGTCAGAATTGTCCGCCGCAACGCTGCGGTCTCAAAAAAAAAAAAAAAAATTGCAGATTGCCGGCATTACCAATAAAAACTATTTTAAACAAAGTCCCTAAATCTATCCCATAGTTTGTAGATGCGATAACTTTTGTGCAACCAAATATACGCCTATTGCGTTTTTATTTTTACCAAAAATATGTACAGGAATATATAAATCCGCCTAAATGGATGAATGCATTTGTTTTTTTACTTTTTTTGGATATGTATTATAGCAAAAAAACTATTTTCAAAATTGTAGCTCTTTGTGGATAGCACAAAAAATAAAAAAACTGCAGGAGGTGATAAAATGCCACCAAAAGAAAGCTCTATTTGTGGGAAAAAAGGACATAAATTTTGTTTGGGTACAGGCGTCAAAAAGACCTCAGATCTCATATTTACACATAAATGCAATAAAATAAATAAATAAAATTACATTAAAAAAAAAGTCTCCTTTAAGAGCTATGCTATGGAGCCGAGTAGGCGGCATCTTCACAGGCATTGCGGTAACAGGATCTGATCTGGCGGGTCCGGTAAGCAGCAGAGATGACTGGAGCATGGCGGGAGGGGAGCCCTCTCCCGCCCCCGATTAAAGTGATCTTGCAGCGAATCCGCTGCAGAGACCACTTTTATCTGAAAGAGGACCGCCCGCCGTTCAAAAAAAATACTGGGGTTATGGTAGCCATCTGCTACCATAGCAACAGTATTCAACGGCAAATCACAGCCGTATAATGATGGCGGGCCGTCCGGAAGTGGTTAACCACTTGCCGACCGCCTCGTGTACATTTACTGTGGCAAGTTGGCTCTGCTGTGCAGATCACCGTCTATAGACGGCAATCCGCGCCTGCCGCACTCTGCGCCAGTGTAACCACAGGTCGGGTAGACTTGATGTCTGCAGGCGACTCTCGATCGCCTTCTACAGAGGAAGACAGGGGACATGACAGATCTACTGATCCCTGTACTCGGGAACGATTAGGGCACTTTCACACTGGGGGCGGTGGGGCGTTAGTGGCAAATCCCCGCTAGTCACAGCGGGGATTTACCGATGTACAGTGGCACTACGGTGGCGGGAGCGCTGCGCTTTTAACCCCCCACAAAGGGTTAAAACGGGGTTAAAAGTGCCCGCTCTCTGCGCTTCTGAGGCGGTGTGCAGCCACTTCAGAAGTGCTACTCCATTGTTTTCAATGGGTAGGGACGGTGGAGGATCGGTATATTACCACTCACCGCACCGTTCCAAAGATGTGGCTTGCAGAACTTTTTGTAACGTCCTGCAAGCGCACCGCCCCAGTGTGAAAGCACTCCAGTAAAAAAAATAAAAATAAATGAATTCTCATGGTTTGTAAGCGCGGCAACTTTTGCATAAACCAATCAATATATTCCTATTGCGATTTATTTTTTACCACTAATATGCAGAAGAATACATATCGGCCTAAACTGATGAACACATTTGTTTTTTTTACATATTTTTTTTTGGATATGTATTATAGCAAAAAGTAAAGAATATTGGTTTTCAAAATTGTCGCTCTTTTTTTTTTAGTTTATAGAGAAAAAAAATAAAAACCGCAGAGGTGATCAAATACCACCAAAAGAAAGCCATTTGTGGGAAAAAAGGACGTCAATTTTGTTTGGGAACAACGTCGCACGACCACACAGTTGTCAGTTAAAGCGACGCAGTGCCGAATCGCAAAAAGTGCTCTGGTCAAGAAGGGGGTAAATCTTTCTGGGGCTGAAGTAGTTAAAGTGCATGTAAACCCTGTAGGGTTGAGCTGTAGGGATGGGAAGGGGAGAGGTGCTCTGTAGTTCTATGACACTTTCTGTCCTAGGGTGACACTTCATAAATACAGAACAGTGAGTGAGTGAGCGCTGTCACTATAAGAAAAGAAGGAGGTCTATTTCTTATTAAAGGCTAGGTTCTCCTTAGCTTTTTCTAAAATCCAACTCCCCTATGTACCAATAAACCATTAATGTATCTCTGTTGCACAAAAATACAAGTTTTCTTTGATTTTGAAAAGCAAGCCTACCGCATCCATGGCTATATTTCTCAGATCACTTCAGGACTCCATGTTGTAGACACAGACAGACTAGCCGATAAGACCTAAGAAGCAGTTTACCAGCTGACCTCATTAGCACACCGTCACCCATTAATTGAATTAAGTTTTCACAGCACCTCTGGCATTCCTTCATGCGTGCATTTTCCTGGCTTCCCCAGCATCCCTTTTAGATGCGTTCAGGGTGCATGCTAAACTCAGCAGCCACATGCAGCCCACGGGACACCTCTGATGGAGTGCAAGGGCCTACCTGACTGGATACAGAATGATTGGATTGATGGTGTGTCCTTCTATTATATAGTTTTGGTAAATCAATTGTATAGTGTATGGCCACATTTAGACACCTAAAATTACCTAGTTGGGTTCTCAGTGTCATTAATTGTTAACGGCACACCAAACACAGAAGCAAAACACACATTTTGCCACGTTAAAAAAAAAAGAGCTGACAAATGCAATAAAAAGTCCCATGAGCTACTTTGCCAGGTGTAGCGCAGCCCACTGAAATCAACGGGCTGCCCTATGTGTGTCACTAAAAAAAAAAAAAAAGTATCCAAAAAACATGAACTCCCACTACTCCTGGTGTGAATGTGGCCTGAAAGTAAAATTTGTAAGTTTACACAAGAACAATGAGGCTCCATTCATGTCTGTGTGTTTCCAAAGGCATGGCAACCTACACAGGACATTTTCACTTTACCTTGCGTTTCAGAAATGCTGCAAATGTGCATCAAGCTTGTGTTATTACAGTTTAAAAGTTCCCCAAATGCAGCAAACGCACCAAAACTGCGGTAACACTCCATGCTCTGCTCCAGAAAAAGTTCTGGAACTTCTCTGGGGCGATTGACGTGCGCAGGGCAGCCCATTCAAGTGAATGGGCTGCTCTATGCGTGAGGAGTGAAAATGCTCCAAAACAAATGCATGCGGAAATGTGGAGATGTGAACGAGGCCTGACAACCGAGTGTCTCCGTCCACTCCATGCTATGTACATATTTAACCACTTCAGCCCCGGAAGGATTTACCCCTTCCTGACCACAGCACTTTTTGCGATTTGGCACTGCACCGCATTAACTGACAATTGCGCGGTCATGCGAAGTTGTACCCAAACTAGGTTAATGTCCTTTTTTCTCCACAAATAGAGCTTTCATTTGGTGGTATTTGATCACCTCTGCGGTTTGTTATTTTTTGTGCTATAAACAAAAAAAGAGCGACAATTTGGAAAAAAAAAAAAAAAAAAAAAAACAATATTTTTTACTTTTTGCGATAAAACATATCCAAAAAAAAAAAAAAATATATTATATATAAAAATAATTTATGTCCCTCTTTTCCCTGTGGAATGTGACTCTCCACCCACAGGATTAGGATCTTTGATGTGTATTTCCCCACTACGACTAATACTCTATGGACTTAAATACCATGGTCCAAGGTAATAAAAAGGTATTAATTCTTAGTTTCCATTACACCATATGGTTTCTTAACAAACTAACTATCACTATCTCTTCTTTCTATTTCTTTGATTCCATCTTTTGTTGTTTTTCTACATTCAAAATTTGTAAAAATTTGCATGTTGACTTTCGAGTCACTAATTCCATCCCGACCCTGTGGACCATGATGGCCCTTTTTTACACAAATCTGATTATGATTGTTTTCATACTTGATATATGCATTGTACAGTTGCTTCTATGTGCATATTTTTGGTTCTTTCAATAAAAAAAATTTACGGACAAAAAAAAAAAAAAAAAAACACTAAATTTACTTATCAGTTTAGGTGGATATATATTCCTCATATTTTTGGTAAAAAATAAATAAATAAAATAAAAAATATGTATATATATTGCAATAAGCGTATATTGATGTAATGGCGGTGATCTGAGATTTGTAGCAGGACTGCGATATTGCAGTGGACAGATCAGACACTTATGTAGGACCACTGACATTTATACGGCGATCAGAGCTTTAAATAGCCACGGATTACTATGGGAATGTCACTGGCAGGGAAGGGGTTAACACTAGGGGGCGATCAAAGGGTTAAGTGTGTTCCCTGGGAAGTGTTACTAACTGTGTGGGGGCTGGGCTGACTGGGGGAGGAGAGAGATTGTTGTTCCCATATACAGGGAACAGATGATAACTCTCCTCTCCCCTGTCAGAACGGGGATACGCTTGTTTACATACACAGATCCCTGTTCTGTCACTGCCGGAGAGCGAACGCGGATGGCTGGCGGACATCAAGTCCGCCCCACATGCTGATTGGCTCCCCCGCTAGCGCATGAGGGTGATTCCAGCGGCATGCGCGCAACGCCCACAATACTCGCTGTAACGGCGGTTCACATAGGAGAGCCATGTTGCCGTCGTCAATCCACGGCGGGTGGTCGGCAACTGGTTAAAGATGGCCATACACTATGCAATATGATTGTACAATCTCCGTACGATTTCCTTTAGATTTACCAGAGCTATGAAATATGAGTACACACCTGAACAATCCTTCCAATTTGTATCCAATCAGATCCAATCACTATATAGCTGATCGGTGATCTAAAGGGGATTTGCTATGTGGGTAAATGAGATCAATAATATTATGCTCATGGAGGAGATGGAAGTCAGGGTACAAAAACAAAACAAATGGGAAAAATTAACAACTATGTGGACGATATGGATACACTATTCCACCTCAGATAAACTGAGAGAGAGACTATAAGTTCATACATGACGGTCAACATGGGGACTGGTCGTTAGACACACCCCTTCTCTGAGCATCTTGTTACAACTGGGGCAAGGAGGCTCGCCGCCTCTCATCTTCCCCTCCCCTTCCCACCCCTCCGTTGACCCCCACTCCTTTTCTGTCTTCTCCCTCTCTCTTTATCCTTTCCTCCTTTTCTTCTCTCACCTCACCTTTCTATTCTACAGGATGACATATCTCACTCAATATTTATGTTTCAAGCAAGTACAGGAGACCTCCTTCGAGACACCTCATTGGACACAATGTAGTGAACCATTAAAGTGGTTGTCAAGTCATGACAACCACTTTAAAACTACAGGTAAGCCTATATTCAGGCGTACCTGTAGGTCCCAGGAATATCTTCTAAAAACTTGCACCGTTTAGAAAATATTCCCTCTATTTGCATATGCCAATGTCATCGGCACATGCGCAGTGAAGATGTGGCCCAACCGGGCCATTTCTTCACTAAGTGTGCTGTAAATGATGGCTCCCGTGCGCATGCGCAGGAGTGACGTCAGCGCAGCTCCTGCCAATCACAGCGCTGGAGTCCGCGCTGTGATTGGTTGGCGCCCGGGATCCAGGAAGACGACGGACACAGCATGTCGCCGGTCTAGGGGACCGCTGCTACAGCATCGATCTAAGGTAAGCATTTCATAATAAGCGTATATGCGATGCATACTAGCTCATTATGCCCTTCTCTTGCAGGTGTTTTTTTTTTTTTTTTTTCTTTAAAGACTTGACAACCACTTTGATGTAAAATATTCGTTTCCTAGCCCGAGCTAGAGGTTTTTCTCCTCCAAGAATCTCTGTGGCATAATAGCTATTATCGCTATAAAACCTTGTTCACGTGAGTCAAAATGTAACTTCTCATAAACCAAAATGTTACTGGTTTTATATTCAAGAAATGAAATGAGAATGTATGTAAAAAAATGTTTTTCTTTATCTGTGAACAAATAAATAAAAACATATTCAAACTTAAAGGAGATTGTACAATCAGATTGTATAGGAAGTAGGTGGAGGAAGGTAGTATAATAATGAGGGAGGTGTGGTCCAGAGTGGTGAACACGCCCTCTTCTGTGATGCAACAAGGTAGTGAAGGCTTCTGGGAGATGACCTATAGGAAGGGAATGCTGATACAAGCTACAGAAAGTGGCGGAATCTGAAAATTTGTTTAAAAAAAACAAATAAACTGACAAGATTCTAAATATCCTGTGGATGAGGTAAGTGAGAGGAAAGCACACTGGGATGGCTGGGCTAGAAATGGCATTGGAAAACACTTCTATTTATTATGAAAAGTGAAACTCCACTTAAAAAGGTGAACTTATTCTTCAAAAAAAAAAAAAAACAAACAATGAAAAAAAAATAAAAATAAAAAAAATAAATAAATCACTGGACAAATGTCAAAGGATTGGATTTCCTGTGATCTTCAGCTCCTAGTGTTTAGAATGCAGTATTTTCCTGATTGTGTAAAATGCCACATTATGGGCACTAGATGGAGCTGAAGATCATAGGAAATAATCATACGAGACAAAATACGGCCAAAATTGTACGACGTAACCACTTAGTATCTATCTACTTAGTATCTATCAGCATAGTGAAATATTATTGGGTGGCATGGGATATTACACCTGAGAATTAGAACTTTTTGTTAAAGTGGTAATAAACTCCGCTTTTGAACTTGTACCTACCTAATAGGGCTTACCTGTAGGTACAGTGTATATCTCCTAAACCTGTGGTGTTTAGGAGATATTCACACTGCATGCAGACGCTGACGTCACCGATGCATGTGGTCTGAAGGGACAGCTTACTCATGCCGTCTCTTCCGAGCTCTGTGCCGTGGTGTGACTACTGCGTGCATGTGCGGGAGTGACATCATCGTGGCTCAGCCATTCAAGTGCCCGAAGCCCGCGAACCCAGGAGTCCTGTCAGTGGGGACAGCTTGCCGTTGGAGGGCTTCACTTTAAAGGTAAGTAATGAACAAAGTTAGGATTTGCTCACCATCCGCACAGCTCCACCTTTGCCACGATTCTGTACTAGTGTGAGCACCCGAACCTTATCACTTCCATACTTTTTCGAGTAGTTCAAGGCAACCTAAATGAAAAACAAAAAAGAAAACATGAATGCTGGAGCGTTTGATCTAATTAATTTTTCATTTATATTCAGAGACGTACTTATAGTAAATGGGTAAACCTGCATTGGTTCCAAACCAATTAAGAGATTTAATGAGACGCAGTAAGATTTGTTCCTCACGGCTAGGTCAGCTATACTTGCTGTATTGTTTAGAAAATTAATTACATCCTTTCCCATATGATCATACTAAATTGCCATTTATAATAAAATATTTTATGAGTTCCAATTATAAGCACATAGCTCAGTACAAAGGTAAGTAAGTCAGTGCTGGTGACATTAGAATATAAATGGCCAACTTACGATCAGGTGAGGGTCAGCCATTTTGGGCGACCTCCAAGGGCAAAGCAGGGCCCTTATAACGGTCAGAAGAAGCAATGATTGCAAATTGCTGTAAATGTAAGCATTTTCCCTAAATGGGATCACAAGTATCAGTGACTCAGTTTCTGTAAAATTAGCGAGGAGCAAATAAAACCATAACTACATCAAAAAGGTACTGTATTTGTTCCACCACGGGTCATTAGTGCAGGTCGTAGTTCTTTGTTCATAGAAATTTAGGGTTATTTAGAGTGTGGGCCTTTTTGCAAACCTTGTTCTTTCTTTGAGCAAAAGGGATGAGACACTAAGGGGTTGATTTATTAAAACTGGAGAGTGCAAAATCTGGTGTAGCTCTGCATAGAAACCAATCAGCTTCCAGTTTTTTTTTTTTTTTTGTCAAAGCTTAATTGAACAAGCTGAGGATAGAAGCTGATTGGCTACCATGCACAGCTTTGCACTCTCCAGTTTTACTAAATCAACCCCTAAGGGTCCTTTCACATGTACGGACCCCGTTCGAGTCAGTTTTTCAGGCGGACCTGAACGGACGCTCCATGCACCTCTACGGATCGATGGATGTCAGCGGTGACATGTCTGTTGACATCCGATCCGATCCACTAAATCCAGACGGATGGAAACCCTATTTTCATCTGATCCCCCAGCAGGGCTCTGACAGGTCCGACTCTGCACAGTGAGCAGAGACGGACCTGTCATCCGCCGGCTCAGTGGGGATCAATGGATCAATCCCTGCTGAGCAAGTGGAGTCTGTCAAAAACTGACATGTCATGTGTGAAAGGACCATAAGCCCAGGTTCACATTGCTGTGGGTTAGAAATCGTGCGAGTCATTTCAACACAGCAATGCAGTCCGACTGCAAGGGGCGATTCAACAGACATCTCTATTGAAATCGCACCCGAAGTCGCCAAAAGTAGTGCAGGAACTACTTTTGGGAATCTGTGCAGCGCCGCAAAGTTGGCGGTCGAACCAATTCGGACAGTGCTATTGCCAACAAAAGCCGCCGATTTGACATGTCAAATCGCATCAAAATGTGAACCTAGGCTAAATGAAAGATGACAAATGTCAGAAGAGAAGGGTCAGAATGGATTGAAGAGCAATAATTGAGATGACAGCAGGGGAGGGGACCATGTGGGGAAACAGCAGAGAAGAAGCCGTCTATAGCCCATCAATGGGCTAAATGTATAAAAAAAGATTTCTTGATTTTGAACACTTCAATCTACAGTAATGTTTGGTGTATTTAAACATTTAATAAAAGAACTGTATTCATAAAGAGTGTAATCATTGACTCAAAATGATGTATAAGTATTGTTGAAATATTTTCTCTTACTTTGAAAATTCACATCATCAGTCCATCTCTGTAGCTGCTGCTGCTGCTGCTAATTGGGCGATGGGTGAAAAATCAGCTTCCTGCTGATTGCAAAAACAAAACAATTTCCCGTGGTTCCTTACAGTGCTGAAGTCACTGTACTCTTGTTCCATCTACTCCAGAGTGAAAAACAAAAAACAAACACACGGCCCCTCCCAGGGGGCCGTCCTCACTCAGTGTATAACCCCTCCACCCTGCAAGGCACACCAGTCCATAACAAGCAGTACGAACACAACACAGAGGGGTGGGTGCTGCGTCTGTCAATGAACTCAGAGAAAAGGATTTTACGGTAAGTCAAAAAATCCTATTTTCCCTTACGTTCATTGACAGACGCGGCCTCTTATTCATGACACGTGGGGACGTCCCAAAGCAGTGTCAAATCAAAGAGGGGTGGGTAAACAATAACAACTGTACCAAACAGAATTTTCTGGGAGGCGCCAGCTGTGCCTACACCGCCGCCTGCAACACTTTGCAGCCAAAAGCAGCATCCGAAGATGCTGACACATCAACTTTGTAAGATTTAACAAACGTGTGCACAGAGGCCCAAATAGCCGCCTTGCACACCTGGGACACCAACGCCTGGTGTCTAAAAACCCAGGAAGTACTTATCGCCCTGGTGGATGAGCCGTGACCAGAAAGGAGGGCTCGTGCCCCCGAACAGCATACGCATGGGTCACAGTCTGTCTGATCCAACGGGATACAGTAGTCGACGAGGCCGCCATACCTTTGCACGGACCTTCCGTCAACACAAAAAGCGCACCCGACCTCCGAAAGGGAGCCGTTGCTGGCAATACACCCGCAGAGCCCTCACTACGTCCCAGGAATGCAAAGCAATCCCCTTAGGATGTGACGGGCTCGGGCACAACGAAGGGAGGAGAATGTCCTCATTAATGTGAAAAGAGGAAACCACCTTCGGTAGAAACGAAGGAGAAGGGCGCAGCACCGCCCTATCCTTATCAAGGACCAGGTAGGGAGACCTACATGACAAAGCCGCCAATTTAGACACCCGCCTAGTGGCTGTAATGGCCACCAAAAAAGGCCACCTTTTGTGACAGCAGTTGTAAGGGAATATCCCTGATCTTCTCATATGGCGGTTTCTGCAGTACAGAAAGTACTAAGTTCAAATCCCACGGCGCCAAAGGCGACCGTACCCGAGGAGCCACATGACGTACACCCTGTACAAATGTACGAATCAAAGAATGCGCCACTAACGGACGCTGAAACAGAATTGCCAGAGCAGAAATCTGTCCTTTGAGTGTACTCAATGCTAAACTTGTGATCCAGGCCTTGCTGAAGAAGGGCCAGCACCCAAGTCACCGAAAAAGAACGGGGGTTCCAACCCCCCCACCTCGCACCATGCAATATAAGCTTTCCCGGTGCGATGATAAATCTTGCGCAAAGTGCACTTGCGCGCCTTAAGCATGGTGGGGATCACTGACTCAGAGACACCCCTATCCCTCAGTACCTGGGACTCAATAGCCAGGCCGTCAAAGCCAGCGATGGTAAAGCAGGGTGCAGGATGAGTCCCTACGACAGCAGATCATCACGAAGCGGGAGCCGCCAGGGAACATCGGTTACCATCCGCACCACGTCGGCGTACCAAGGACGCCGAGGCCAATCCGATGCCACTAGGATTGTCGGGATTTCCTCCACTTCTATCCTGCACAGCAGCCGTGGTAGAAGTTTGAGAGGAGGAAAGGCATACAGAAGCCGGTACCGAGACCATGGGGCCACCAGGGCGTCCGTGGCTACCGCCAACGGATCCCTTGTCCTTCACACAAAGGTCTGTACCTTGTGATTGAAATCGGTACGCCAGTAAGTCCACGTCTGGCGTGCCCCACCTTTGGCAGATCTGGCGGAACACTTCTGGGTGCAGGGACCATTCTCCCTGATCCAGTGTCTGGCGACTGAGAAAGTCCGCCTGCCAATCTTCTACACCCGGAATGTATATAGTGGAGATTGCCGGCACATGAAGCTCTGCCCACTTCAGAATGTGGGCTGCTTCTGCAGCTGCTGCCGAGCTCCTTATTCCGCCTTGATGGTTCACGTACGCCACGGCCGTGGCGTTGTCCGACTGAACCCGAACTGGGAGGCCGCGCAGCCTCGCCGACCAGTAGGGGAGGCAGAGCCTGATCGCCCGTAACTCCAACACATTGAAAGCGAGATACCTGCGCGGACCATCGGCCCTGAGCAGATCATTGACCCAGGACTCCTCCCCAGCCCGAGAGGCTGGCGTCCGTCGTGACTATCGAACATTCCAGAGGAAGAAACGACTTCCCCAAGGTCAGTGCTGGGGCCCGGAGCCACCAGGCTAACGACCCCCTGATCTGATGATCCAACCTGATCAGCCGATCCAGAGACGAGGGAGACTTGTCCCAATGCAGAAGTATTGCTCGGTGCAGGAGCCGGGTGTGACTCGGTGTGTACAGTATCGCCTCAAAGGCCGAGACCATGAGCCCCAACACCCGCATGCAAAAACATAAGGAGGACCATCGTCATGACAGAGTTCGCACCACTGCTTGCAGCGTCAGCAACTTGGCCAGCGGTAGGAACACCCTCGCCTGCTCCGTGTCCAAGATCAGACCCAGATATTCTAGGCAACAGGACGGGGTCTGCGTCGACTTCTAAAGGTTGATCAACCAGCCGAAGTCCCGCAGGGAGGTCAGGGTGATAGCAACATTGTCCTCCAGAGCCGGTGCCGACTCCGCTCGCAGGAGTAGATGGTCTAGGTATGCTACCACAGCAATGCCTCTCTGTCTCAGCAGAGGCCAGACCGAAGGGAAGTGCCACAATTGGTAGTGGAGATCCCCTACCGCAAAGCGAAGGAAGCGCTGATGCCGGACACAAATGTGAACGTGAATATAAGTGTCCCTGATGTCCAGGGATGTCAGAAAGTCCCCCTGATGCAGGGTGGCCACGACCGAACGGATTCAATCCTGAATTTTCGCGCCCTCTCAAAGTGATTGAGCGCTTTCAGGTCCAGATCCGGTCTGACCCCATCCTTCATTGGCACCACAAAGAGGTTTGAGTAGAACCCGTGGAACCGGCACAATTACCCCCTGTTCGGACAGTGTCTGAACAGCCACTAACAGAGCCTGCTGATGCCCCGGAGGGATTTTCAAATTTGAGGGAAGGAACATGTCCGGGGGCAGAGTGCAAAACTCTATCTTGTACCCGGAGGACACCACCTCTCGTACCCTTAGGTTGGAAATGCGGGCGGTCCACCGGTCCGCGAACCCCAGAAGCTGGCCCCCCACCCGAGAGTCGGGCGGGGACAACCCATCATGCGGAGGAGGACTTTTCCACCATCTTCCCGGACTTGCACTGCCAGGGCCACTTACTGGTCCCAGTGGCAGCCTTGCCGGGCCGAGAGCCCTTGCCCGCTGAACCGGGCGCACGAAAAAAAAAACAAAAACGCTTCTGGCCAGAGGACAAAGGCCCCTGCCTACGGCGATGTTCTCGCCTCTTGGGTTCTGGGAGGAATAGTCCCCTTCCCTCCCGTGAAATCCTTAATGATTTCGTCCAGCTGAGCACCAAAAAGCCAACCACCCTGAAAGGGCTGGTCTGTGAGGCCCTTCTTAGATGTGTGGTCACCCGACCGGCACCGCAGCCACAGCAGTCGTCCAATAATGACCACAAACACAGACATCTTTGACAGCATAGGGACTAAGTCCAATGCTGCGTCGCAAAGGTAACAAAGACCCTGCACCAGCTGGTCTGCTTGCTGCCACGATTCTGGTGAGCACCCGCAGCCCAAATCACTGTGCGACTCCGTCGCACATTCTGTGAGCGACTGCGCCACCATGGCCGATGCCAGAGCTGGCCTCATGGCCGCCCCCAAGAACAATGCTTGGACACCGCCTCTGTCCGCCTATCGGCCAGTTCTTGAAGAGATGGAGACACTTCCATGGAAATGGAAGTTGCCTGGTTCAGGCGGGCCACCGGCGGGTCTACCGCGGGGGGATGCCCACTTCTGCAACAGGTTGTCCTCAAAGGGATAGCATACAGAAAAGCGCTTGGGCAGTGTAAAGGAATTCTGCGGACATTGCCATTCCGTCTAAACAAATTGGTCAAAGAACTGGACATAAGGAAAAAACATTAGGGGCCCGGGCTGGCTTAGAAGACCCAAAAAAGTAGGCAGTCTCTCGCGACTCCCCAGCCTGGTCCAGCCGCAGCGATTCAGGGACAGCTGGGACCGGGGAGCCCACCTGCACCCTTTCGCGCACCACAGAGGCTCCCTGGTCCTCCTCACCGTGCGAGGGCTCCGGTTCCCCGTCAGAGAGTTCCACGGGGGTCCCTGAGACCACCAAGCTCCCTTCCGGCTCAGAATCCTCCCCTGAAGATGGAGGGGGGGGTGGACGCTTTTTTTTGTCACCCCCCTACCACGGCTTGGTACCCCCCAGACGAAAACCAGAATGGAGCCAATTTATCCAGAGGAACCGGAGGTCCCAGTGCAGCTTGGGCTTCAGCGGACCCTTCCAGAGGACATCCCACGTATGCAGCCGCCATCGCGCCACCCCGGGACACACGTGAGGCCTACAGGCCATAAACACCCCCACAGTACAACCCCCTCAGACTGACCGGAAATACCCAGGAGGACCCTGCACCGCCACCAACAACACACCAGGGGGAAGCCAGCTATGCCTGCTGTGCCCTCCTGCTGCTGTTACAGTCGCTGTGAGGAGCCTCTGCTGCGCTGCACTGCTGTCCCATGCACCGCTGACCAGGAAAAGAAAGAACGGTACCAACACACACGTTTTTCCCATCCAGAAGGACTCACCAAAAATGGCCACCAAGCGGTCACAAGAGGCCAAACCAGCGGCAAAATGGTGGCCGGCTGTGACTACGGTTAAATGGCGGCCGAAAACCGAGAAATTGGCGGCGATCGCCGCATGGCTATCAGGTAACAGCGCGGGGGTGCGGGGTGGTAAGGTAGGGACGGGGACATCCGGGTCACCTATACCCCCCCACCGGAATGGGCACCGCTCACCGCCCCCCCTCCGCACCCCAGGGGGGGGGGAGGGGGCAACTGATCAGCACAGGGGGGGGGGAGGGGGGTGTCACTCACCCTTCCAGACGGGCGTATCGGGTAGCCATCTGAAGCAGACCTTCCTCCCCCCCAGGTGGGGAGGGATGCTGCTGGCCATGCGACCCATCGACGCGAGCTGCGGCCCGGTCACTGGAACGGAACGGGGCACGATGCGGCAGACCCCGCGTACAGCTAAGGCAGGCTCGCATCATTTGTTGGCCGGGCTGGGCAGATTTCCAGGATTCGTGATATCCAGCATATCACCCAGCTGGCTACTTGATTGTATTCTTCATCAGAAGCTTGAGCAAAAGAAAAAAAAAGAAAAAAAATTGGGGACCCGCAGATCCCAGCAGGGAACCAGGTCTAACTCCTTGCACTAGGCAGAAAAGACTGGTGTGCCTTGCAGGGTGGAGGGGTTATATATATGGGAGGGGCCAGCTTTGCTTTTTCTGAACTTCGTTCTGCCTAGTCTACTCCTAGTAAAAGGTGCATAAACCCCACGTGTCATGAATAAGAGGCTGCGTCTGTCAATGAACGTAAGATAAACTAAGTTTCCCATGGTACCTTCCAGTGGCAAAGTCGCTGTACTGTTTTTTCCATCTGAGCCAGAGTGGGGGGGGGAGGGAACCCCCCAAAAAACAAAAAAATCACCCTCGCGCACCCATGTTCCAGGAAGGTAGCTAGCCACTTGTGTAGTTTCCTCTATTCTGCCCATCAGTTCTTGATTACACTTTATAGGACCTGTTTCAGGAACAGCAATCAAGCAACTGATCAGCACAGTAATGCCCCTTTCACACTAACGGATCAATTGGGTCTGCCTGTCAGTTTTTCAGGCGGACCTGATTGGACCATCTATTGCTCTCTATGAAGCGGCTGATGTCAGCAGACATGCGACTCGCCGGCATCCGATCCTGTCCGCTAAAAACAGACAGATGGGGATGAGATGCTTTCATACGGGTTCTTTGTTTTACATACCTACAGTTACCTCACAAAAGGGGAGTACACCCCTCACATTTTTGTAAATATTTTATGATATCTTTTCATGTGACAACACTGAAGAAAAGGGATTTTTTGTACGACTTACCGTAAAATCCTTTTCTCTGAGTCCACTGACAGACGCAGCCTTCTTATGACACATGGGGGTTATGCTCATCCTACTAGGAGTAGACTAGGCAAAACAAACAAAAGCATAGGTTGGCCCCTCCCAGGGGGCCGTCCTCACCTAGCATATAACCCCCCTGCCCTGTACAGCACATCAGTTCGTAACAAGCCGTACAAAACCAACGCAGAGGGGTGGGTGCTGCGTCTGTCAGTGAACTCAGAGAAAAGGATTTTACGGTAAGTTATACAAAAAATCCCTTTTTCTCTTCCGTTCACTGACAGACGCAGCCTTCTTATGACACATGGGGACGTCCCAAAGCTGTGCCAATCAAGAGGGGAAGGCAAAACTATAACAACTGTACCCAACAGAAAAACGCCCTCTCAGGCGGCGCTAACCGCGCCTAAACTGCCGCCTGTAATACTTTGCGGCCAAAAGCAGCATCCGAGGATGCTGAAACATCAATCTTGTAAAACTTAGTAAACGTGTGCACTGAGGCCCAAGTAGCTGCCTTGCACACCTGTGACACCGAGGCTTGGTGTCTAAACGCCCAGGAAGTACTAACTGCCCTGGTGGAATGAGCCGTGACCGGAAACGGGGGAACCTTGCCCCGAATCTCATATGCATGAGTCACGGTTTTCCGTATCCAATGAGATACGGTAGCTGACTACGCCGCCATGCCTTTGCGCGACCCTTCCGTCAGCAAAAATAAAGAATCAGATTTCCGAAAGGAAGCTGTAGAACTCAAATACACCCGCAAAGCCCTCACCACATCCAAAGAATGCAGTTCAACTTCTTTGGGATGCGACGGATGCGGGCACAATGAGGGAAGAACAATATCCTCATTTAAATGAAAGGAAGAAACCACCTTCGGAAGAAACGAAGGGGAAGGCCGCAAAACTGCCTTGTCCTTATGAAGGACCAAGTAAGGTGACTTGCAGGATAATGCTGCCAACTCAGACACCCGCCTGGCGGATGTGATAGCCACCAGGAAGACCACCTTCTGCGACAACAACTGTAAGGGAATGTCCCTAATCCCTTCATATGGTGGCTTCTGTAACACAGAAAGCACCAGATTCAAATCCCACGGTGCCAAACGGTGACCGTATCCGAGGCAGCACATGATGTACCCCCTGTACAAATGTACGGATCAATGAATGAGAAGCCAAGGGCCGTTGAAAAAGAACCGCCAGGGCCGAAATCTGCCCCTTAAGCGTACTCAACGCCAGGTTCTTGTCCAGTCCCTGCTGCAAAAATGACAGTACTCTGGACACACTATAAGAGCGGGGGTTCCAACCCCCTGCCTCGCACCAGGCAATACAGGCCTTCCAGGTCCTATGATAAATCTTACATGAAGTACTCTTACGTGCTTTAATCGTAGTAGGGATTACTGAGTCAGAGACACCCCTATCCCTCAATACCTGGGACTCAATAGCCAAGCCGTCAAAGCCAGCGAGGGTAAAGCACGGTGCAAGATGGGCCCCTGAGACAGTAGGTCTTCGCGAAGTGGAAGACGCTGCGGCACATCTGCCACCATCCGCACTACGTCGGCGTACCAAGGACGCAGAAGCCAGTCCAGGGCTACCAGGATTGTCAGGATTCCTCCTGCTTCTATCCTGCGTACAACACGCGGTAGAACCTTTAGAGGAGGACAAATGTACAGTAGCCGATACTGACCCCAGGGCGTTACCGATGCATCCGAGGCGCCCGCCAATGGATCTCTTGTTCTGCATACAAAAAGGTCTGTACCTTGTGATTGTATCTGGAGGCCATAAGGACCACCTCTGGTGTGCAAATCTGGGATGTAGCTTGCCGAGAGAGCTGGCATGTGAGGTTCTGCCCCCCCGACGGATCAGAGCCGCCTCCGCGGCTGCTGCTGCGCTTCTTATTCCGCCCTGATGGTTTACATACGCCACAACCGTGGCACTGTTCGACTGAACCTGAACAGGGAGGCCTTGCAGCCTTTCTGCCCATCGGGACAGGCAAAGCCTGCTCGCGCTCAGTTCCAGTACATTTATCGGAAGGCAGGCTTCCTGCACTGACCAATGATCCTGGGCAGAGAACTGACCCAGGACCCCTCCCCAGCCCGATAGGCTGGCATCGGTCGTTACTATCGACCAATTGAGGGGAGGAAAACTCCCCCCCCCCCCCCCTTAGGGCTGGAGCCCGAATGGACTGATGATCCGACCTGATCAGCCTGTCTAGGGATAGGGGAGATTTGTCCTACAGCGACAAAATTGCCCTCTGCAGGAGCTGAGTGTGACTCCGGGCGTAAGGTACCGCTTTGAAAGTCGACACCCTGAGCCCCAACACCCGTATACAGAACCGTAAGGAGAACCACTGGCGTGATAACAGGGTTCGCACTGCTGCCTAAAGTGTTAGGAGCTTGCTCGGTGTTAGAAACACCCCTGCCTGTACCGTGTCCTGAATCAGGCCCGGGTACTCCAGCCAGCAAGCCAGAGTTAATGATGACTTATGTTCGGCGAGTGGCCGAACGCCGCCTAGAGGCGCCCCCCGGCGCTCCTGGGGGAGCCTCAAGTTTGAGGGGAAGAACATTTCTGGGGGCAGAGAGCTGACCCACCAATCGGTGATGCGGGCAGCCCACCTGTCTGCCAACCCCAGCAACCGGCCCCCCACCCGTGAGGCGGGTGGGGGCAACCCATCATGCGGAGGCAGACTTGTCCCCCGCTTTTTCGGACTTACGCTGCCAGGGCCTCTTGCTGTGCCCTGTGAACGCCTTCCCGGCCTGCTGGGCCCGGTGCCCGAAAAAAAAAACTGACCTGAAGAGACAGGGCCCTGCCTACGACGACAATCTCGTCGCTTCAGCTCTGGAAGGAAGGTACTCTTCCCTCCCGTGAAATCCTTAATGATTTTATCCAACTGTGGGCCAAACAGACGTTCTCCCTGAAAGGGCAGGTCTGCAAGCGCTTTCTTTGAAGCCTGGTCGCCCGACCAAGAGCGGAGCCACAGCACCCGCCTGATAACAATTGAAAAAACAGCCATTTTTGACAATATGGGAAGAAGATCCAAAGCAGCATGGCATATGCAGCGGAGACCTTCTTCCAAATGTTGTGCCCGCTGTACTTCAGCCTGTGCACATTCACTAGATAAACTAGTGTGGAGTGCGGAAGCGTGCTCATGAAGAGAATGTGCCGCATGGCCGACCCAGCCAACAAGAACAGTGCTTTAGACACTGCCTCTGTGCGGCGATCGGCCACCTCCTTAAAGGATGGAGACCCCTCCAAGGGGATGGTGGTCGTCTTATTTACACGAGCCACGGCAGGGTCCACCACCGGGGAAGCCCACCTCTTAGTAAAGCTCTCCTCAAAGGGGTAGCGAACAGCAAAGCTTTTAGGCAAAACCAAGGAACTTTGTGGCCTACATCATTCCTTGAACACTGCCTGTTCAAACACCTGATTATAAGGGTAAGCCCTAGGAGACCTAGGTGGTTTTAGTGGTCCACAAACATATGCGGACTCATGCAACTCCCCTGCCTGGTCAAGCCGCATAGTCGCGAATATCAGTGATCAGTGCTTCCACTATCGCTTTATCCCGCGAAAAAGGAGCTTCCTGATCCTCTTCGCCCTCTGAGGGCAGCTCACCCTCTGAAAGACCCACAGGTGTGACCACAGAGGCGCTCTCCAGATCCGAATCTTCCCCTGAGGAAAGAGGGGGGGTGGGCGCTTCTGGGGGCCCCTCGGAACGGGCACCCCTGCCCGGGGGAAGAACTCCCCAAACACCGCCCTCAGCTGCTCCAAGGACACTAATGATCCTGGGGTGGACTGTAGATCCGTAGGTACCCCTGCCATAGTGTTGCCGGCCTCTGACACCTCAGCCTTCCGGCACCCCCACTGTGTGACCACCACCTCTACCCCACCAATCAACCTGGGAGACCCGGGAGGATTGCACCCACCGATACCAGCACCCAGGAAGCGCCAGCTATACTTGCTGTTTGATGCCTCAGCACTCCGATGGGAAGAGCAATGCCCACAAACTGCTGCACACCCAGAGCTTGTTACTGTGTGTCAGCCACGCTGTCCAAGCGCAAACCGGAAGCCACTTCCGTTTTTAAGCACTTCCTGCCCGAGGACTGCACCTCTCCCCGACGACCACTGGAGGCCACCAGAGAGCAGGCTGGAAACCACATGGTTCTCAAACAATGGACGCTGCCATTACACACGCGCGGTCGGCCACGAACGAGTGGTGCTCCACACTCTAATGGCGGCGAACCGCCTAACACAGTGCTCCGGACGGTCGGTGCAGCTCGAACGGTTAGTGCAAAGGTGCCTGCGGGGGGGGGGAGGCCTCTAATGGACCCATAACCACCAAAACTGCCCAGGTGGCCACTTCATGCTCCTAAAGGCGGAAGAGGGGTCCACTCACCAATCCGACGGGCGCAGCGGTAGCCACCGGAGCAGACCTACCTCCCCAAGGGGAGTCATGCTGCTGGCCAGGCCACTGGACAGGCATACCAGTCACTGGGCTCTAGTGGGTTTTAGCCACTGGCCACCCGCACGGAACTGGCGCTATGCGGTGGGCCCCCCTTAAGGGGGCTCACATAGTGTCGGCCGGACTGGGGAAAGATTTGGATTCGAGATATCCTCTATACCACCAGCCAGCTTCTTGATAGCAGTCTTCATCAGATGAATCTTCAGGAGACAGCCGATCCCATAAGGAACCAGGTCTACTCCTTGCACTAGGCAAATAAAAACTGATGTGCTCTACAGGGCGGGGGGGGGGGGGTTATATGCTAGGTGAGGACGGCCCCCTGGGAGGGGTCAACCTATGCTTTTGTTTGTTTTGCCTAGTCTACTCCTAGTAGGATGAGCATAACCCCCATGTGTCATAAGAAGGCTGCGTCTGTCAGTGAACGGAAGAGAAAATGACATTTTGCTACAATGTAAAGTAGTGAGTGTACAGCTTGTATAACAGTGTAAATTTGCTTTCCCCTCAAAATAACTCAACACAGCCATTAATGTCTAACCCGCTATCAACAAAAGTGAGTACACCCCTAAGTGAAAATGTCCAAATTGGGCCCAAAGTGTCAATATTTTTTGTGGCCACCATTATTTTCCAGTACTGCCTTAACCCTCTTGGGCATTGAGTTCATCAGAGCTTCACAGGTTGCCACTGGAGTCCTCTTCCACTCCTTCATGACATCATCATGGAGCTGGTGGATGTTAGAGACCTTGCACTCCTCCACCTTCCGTTTGAGGATCTGAAGACATGCTTGGCCAGTCCAAAACCTTTACCCTCAGCTTCTTTAGCAGGGCAGTGGTTGTCTTAGAGGTGTGTTTGGGATAATTATGTTGGAATACTGCCCTGCGGCCCAGTCTCCATAGGGAAGGGTTCATGCTCTGCTTCAGTATGTCACAGTACATGTTGGAATTCATGGTTGCGTCAGTGAACTGTAGCTCTCCAGTGCCGGCAGCACTCATGCAGCCCCAGACCATGACACTCCCACCACCATGCTTGACTGTAGGCAAGACACACTTGTCTTCACCCGGTTGCCACCACACACCATTGACACCATCTGAACCAAATACGTTTATCTTGGTCTCATCAGACCACAGGACACGGTTCCAGTAATCCATGTCCTTAGTCTGCTTGTCTTCAGAAAACTGTCTGCGGGCTTTTTGTGCATAATCTTTAGAATAGGCTTCCTTCTGGGACGATAGCCATGCAGACCAATTTGATGCAGTGTGCGGCGTATGGTCTTAGCCCTGGCAGGCTGACCCCACCACCCCTTCAACCTCTGCAGCAACGCTGGCAGCACTCATACATCTGTTTCCCAAAGACAATCTCTGGATATGACGCTGAGCACGTGCACTCAACTTCTTTGGTCGACCATGGCGAGGCCTGTTCTGAGTGGAACCTGTCCTGTTAAACCAATGCATGGTCTTGGCCACTGTGCTGCAGCTCAGTTACAGGGTCTTGGCAATCTTCTTATAGCTTAGGCCATCTTTATGTAGAGCAACAATTCTTTTTTCTTCAGATCCTCAGAGTTCTTTGCCATGAGGTGCCATGTTGAACTTCCAGTGACCAGTATAAGAGAGTGAGAGCGATAAATTTAACACACCTGCTCACCATTCACACCTGAGACCTTGTAACACTAATGAGCCACATGACACCGGAGGAGGAAAAATGGCTAATTGGGCCCAATTTGGACATTTTCACTTAGGGGTGTACTCACTTTTGTTTCCAGTGGTTTAGACATTAATGGCTGTGTGTTGAGTTATTTTGAGGGGACTGCAAATTTACACTGTTATACAAGCTGTACACTCATTACTTTACATTGTAGCAAAGGGTCATCTCTTCCGTGTTGTCACATGAAAAGATAATAAAATATTTACAAAAATGTGAGGGGTGTACTCACTTTTGTGAGATACTGTACATAAATGACTGGTGGACTTTAATTCAATGACAGTTCTTTGCAACATTTTCATAATATTTACACTGTGAAATTTTACAAATACACGGACACATAGGTTACTTTGTATAAAACCATACATGTTTCCCTTATTAATTCAAGCATAATTAATTTGCAATTGTTCAGATTTCTATTATTTTTTTTATTTTTTTTTTTTTTACAATCAAGTTGATTTCTATTATTTTTTTGGTTACCTGTGTTGTTTTATCAGAACTTCCATCATCTACAACGATGACCTCATATTTGAAAGACGGACGTTGCTTCTGCTTCTGTGTAGCAAAAACCCAAAATTAATAGTTTGCATATACACGCACAGACAGCAGGATCTTTGTGAAAGCAAAGACTGTGGTTTATTTACTTGTCTGTGGTTACAAAGTGCAGGCATCAAAACAAAACAGGAAATAAACCCTTGCCACTTTGGGCGTCTAACTACAAAAACACAGGAACCTGACCACTTGTTCAGTTACAGCCTACTGCTGCTCAGACACTTGGTGGTCACACAGAAATAAACAGAGGCTTTTAGTCACTCAGACTTAATCTCACCATTCAGAGGTATTGCTGCTCCCCAGTCTGCAATGCAGAGATCTGGTTCCAGGGTGGAGCAACCTGCTGAAGCAACCTGGGAGTTTACGAGAGCCCTGAGTGCTTTATCTGTTACACCTGAGCTTGTTAACCTTCATTGAGCCCAAACAGCCTCATTACACAGCACAAACACAAAAGCAATCAGTGTACAGCATCAACCTGGGACAAATATATCTCCCATCCTGGACACAACCCATAGATTTTCCTGACTTCCTGTCACATCCCCCCCCCCCCCCGCCTTGTTTCAACC
>BLSH010162783.1:225445-235785 GCA_018402905.1 Glandirana rugosa | reverse complement strand
TTCTCCTCCCGCCTCCACCAAAACATATGCATGCCTTCCCTTCACTCACCCGCAGCTCTGCTCAGCTTCCTGGAATGAAGAGAGGAAGCCAAAAAGTTACACAGTGCTGAGGACCTTCTTCCCACCCAGTGACTGTGCTGGGCCAAGGGAGGAAGTCACAAGCTTCTCATAAGCGGAAGTACCAGCTATTTCTGATTACTGCTGGTGGCCAAATGGTGCTGCAGGGAACCAATAGGAGGAAGGTATGTGTGCTGCAGGGGATGTAGAGAGTTAAAGTATATCTAAACCCAAGATGTTTTTTCATAAGTTGTTTTCAGTCTTTTCAAGCTGCAGCTTTTAATGAGGCCCCCTTCACACTTGTGGATTGCGTCAATGCATGGTTACCGTAATGCACTGCTCTGTGTGCAGTGCTATCCATTCAATGAACATAGAATTCTGAGATGCAAAAAAGGGTGAATATTAAAAAAAAAAAAAAAAAAAAAAAAAATAATGGTTTCTACACATGGATTTGGCAAACTCAGTCATTCAGAGAGGATTTAAAACTACAGTAAGATAACCTTTTGCTTTACTATACCTGGGTCGTGTTCTTAGGCAGTATCACCGGCCTAAAGTGACCTGCTGTTTAATTTTTGTCGTCTTTTGTTCAGGTGGGAGGTCAGTACACAGTAAAACCACAGCTTAACTGCCTGATTTTTACCACCCCCTGGCCATTCATGTGAATGAGTCCATACAGGTGGAGGTTTGTTTTGCATGTGTGTGGATTACAACTCCTTCCTCCAAAAATAAAGTTCTTTTTCTCTTTCAGGTCAGTGGAGCCGCTGGAATATTACAGAAAGTTTCTGGTGAGTAATAAAATTATAATATTTTTGTGATTAATCAATATTTCACCTCAATTAATAATATATAATTTGTATGTTTGTGATCCAGAGCGGTTAAAGCAAATGGCTCTATGATTTTTATGTAGCCTAAGGCTGGCCATAGACCGTTGGATTTCATCATAGTCCTGCTAAATCAGTAAAATTCGATCTGCAAGCGCCCTCCGGCTTAACAAAAGTCGATCCTAAAGGCCCGTGCACACGATGAGAAAATGGGAAGTAAAATTTCATCCGACGAACGATCTGCCGATTTTCTGATTCTTGGTATGGTGCTTTCAACAACCGATTCCGAATTTTCGGACAACATAAACTGTATGTGCAGGCTCAAAAATGTTTGACGTTTGTCCGATTTTCGTTTAATCAGTACGGTTTTCATTGGAAAAAATCGCTAGAGCAAGACTACGCATTCTCAGAAACAAAAGAACATATACAAAACTATTCAACACATGACATCACTTCTGAAGTTGAATTCTGTCATACGAGAATTTTTGTATGTTGAGCAACCCCTTCCCTTTCGATATCAGGCTAGCATGCAACAAAAATTGGATGAAAATTTGTCCGATTATCTGATCGTGTGTACCATGCTTTAGGCATATTGACTGAGCTGGGGGAAATTTATTGGCTGCATCCTATCAGGTAAGAGTCGCTGTTCAACCGTGCCAGTGTATTCAGGTAGCCATTACAGCACCAGTGTATTCAGGTAGCCATTACAGCACTAGTGTATTCAGGTAGCCATTACAGCGCCAGTGTATTCAGGTAGCCATTACAGCGCCAGTGTATTCAGGTAGCCATTACAACACCAGTGTATTCCGGTAGCCATTACAGCGCCAGTGTATTCCGGTAGCCATTACAGCACCAGTGTATTCAGGTAGCCATTACAACACCAGTGTATTCCGGTAGCCATTACAGCGCCAGTGTATTCCGGTAGCCATTACAGCGCCAGTGTATTCAGGTAGCCATTACAGCACCAGTGTATTCAGGTAGCCATTACAACACCAGTGTATTCAGGTAGCCATTACAGCACCAGTGTATTCAGGTAGCCATTACAGCGCCAGTGTATTCAGGTAGCCATTACAGCACCAGTGTATTCAGGTAGCCATTACAGCGCCAGTGTATTCAGGTAGCCATTACAGCACCAGTGTATACAGGTAGCCATTACAACACCAGTGTATTCAGGTAGCCATTACAGCACCAGTGTATTCAGGTAGCCATTACAGCGCCAGTGTATTCAGGTAGCCATTACAGCACCAGTGTATTCAGGTAGCCATTACAACACCAGTGTATTCCGGTAGCCATTACAGCGCCAGTGTATTCAGGTAGCCATTACAGCGCCAGTGTATTCAGGTAGCCATTACAGCGCCAGTGTATTCAGGTAGCCATTACAACGCCAGTGTATTCAGGTAGCCATTACAACACCAGTGTATTCAGGTAGCCATTACAGCGCCAGTGTATTCAGGTAGCCATTACAGCGCCAGTGTATTCAGGTAGCCATTACAACGCCAGTGTATTCCGGTAGCCATTACAGCGCCAGTGTATTCAGGTAGCCATTACAGCACCAGTGTATTCAGGTAGCCATTACAGCGTCAGTGTATTCCAGTAGCCATTACAGCGTCAGTGTATTCCAGTAGCCATTACAGCGTCAGTGTATTCCGGTAGCCATTACAGCGCCAGTGTATTCCAGTAGCCATTACAGCACCAGTGTATTCAGGTAGCCATTACAGCGCCAGTGTATTCAGGTAGCCATTACAACGCCAGTGTATTCAGGTAGCCATTACAACGCCAGTGTATTCAGGTAGCCATTACAACGCCAGTGTATTCAGGTAGCCATTACAGCGCCAGTGTATTCAGGTAGCCATTACAGCGCCAGTGTATTCAGGTAGCCATTACAGCGCCAGTGTATTCAGGTAGCCATTACAGTGCCAGTGTATTCAGGTAGCCATTACAGCGCCAGTGTATTCAGATAGCCATTGGTGTAGCGTCTGCTAGTGTACAATAGCTGACAGTGAAGATCCACTATCCACCTCTATCCACTGTTGGCATGGGTAAGGGAAATTATTGAATGTCTCTTGTTCAGTCCATGTGTGGTTAAAGTGGTATTAAACTCAAAAACAAAATACTAGTTTGTTGCATAATTCTGGTGGCTGCATGGATTTGCTTCTTTTTAGGCTTTTTTCCTCAAGTCATCCTCCAGGATGGTAGCTAGGTCTCGCCCACCTACAGGCAACACAAGCAAGAGACCAAAGTTCCTCAATATGATACTGTTTGGCTTTGAGAAGTTCTCTTTGGTGAGACATTAGGGGTACTTTTGAACCCTGATGTCTCAATATCTCGCCTGCCCTCCATTGAAGTTAATGGAGTGCAAAGCAGATGAACAGACATTTGCTGGTCTACCTCCCTCTACCCAGCGACACCCACCATGACATTCCCAAGCCCACCAGTGGACGCGCAGAAACTGGGAAACATGGCTGTGTTGGCAAATGTATATGGGTACGTGGAAGTGATCCGATTAAAAGCTCTCCCCCCCCCTTTTTTTTTTTTTTTTTTTTGGGACAAGTTCGGGTGTTGATAAATTAACTTGTTTTGCCCCTTCTTCCTGTATTCAGCCTTAGCTTTTCCTCCAGTTCAGTGCTGTCCCTGCATTGCTGACTGTACTTTCCAGTGTTTGGGTGGCTCCTTTCTCTCACAGGGGCCTATAGAGCTACCCTTGTATGTGCTCCCCCAGCTGGGACTACAGGTGTGTGTGTGTGTGTGTGTGTGTGTGTGTGTGTGTGTGTGTGTGTGCGCGTGCGCGCGCGCAGTGGTTCTCAACTCCTGTACTCAGTACCCAATAACAGGCCAGATTTTAAGTATTACCTTGGGAAGATGCAGACTAGAATACTGCAATCACTGAGCAGCAAATGATATCACCTGTGATATATTTCAGTTATCCTGCAAACCTGGCCTGTTAGTGGGTCCCGAGGACCAGAGCTGAGTACCACTGTGCTATGTGATGTATGCTGTGGGCGTCCATACAAAGCACAGCCCCACAGTAGGTGTTTCCCTGCAACCCCCCCCCAAAGTTCCTTGATGGGCAGCTGCTGACACCTACAGTTTCTTGAGGCCTGATCCTCAGTGTGCGCTCTCTTTGATAGGAAGTTAGGGGGGGGAGGTCACACTCGGAGAACCTGGGCAGTGGTGTTTTCTTTTTTTTATATACATTCAGCTGTCAGCAGGGAACATTCCTGACAGCTGATGAGTCATCGGTTATTAAGAATTGGCAGCTGGCTTCCCACCCTGCTCCTTGGCAACCAGCTATTTACCAAAAACAGCGTGGGGATCCACCCGACCCCCAGGCTGTTTGTTGACAAATACTGCATGTAATACCATCAGCTAATCCCTGTTAGTAATTATCGCATGCTTTTTTACTCTCTGGTCCATTTTGTGAGCTTTTTATGTAATATTTACCAGCACATTTTTTTTTTCTGGTAAATTTTTGCATATTTTTTTTTTTTTTTTTGTGAACTGTACTGTATTTACCTTTTAAAACCTTCTTTGATAGAGACATTCTTGTTCTCATCTTGAAGCTTTATTATTGTGACTGCACCCAGATCGCATGCAAAGTGCATTGGAATTGCAGCTCAACTCACATCAAGTTGCACTGGCTGTGATTCTTGTAATTGCACCTCTTTAGTGTGAACCTAGCCTTAAAGTGTTACTAAATCCACAACAGTAAAATCTGTCTGTATATGCAGAATAGCATGCTTGTTATACTCACTGTGGAACTTAAGGGATTAATCCTCTGCATTGTGTAAAAGGCTCTTTGATCCTGTATGGACAGAGCCTCCTCCTGCACTCTCTCTTGGCAAGGCCGGAAAATACACAGTGAGTGCTATCCCATGAGTAAGTCTGTGACGATACATGTTGGGGGCCTGGCTGTACGGCAACCAGCTGAGTTGGTAGTGGGTGAAGGGGACTGAGGAGATGCATGCACTGCAGGCGGTGTTGGGTGAGATATATTCGGCCTGTCATAAGCCGTTCCAGCCTCAGCCATTGATACACTACATGCCTTTGATGTTTTTAAGTGAGATGGCATAAGGATTTGTGTGCAATAAAATTATTTGCGTTCTGACATTATTGCACTAGTGGAGATTTCTTTTCTCTCCCACATGTACACTGTTTAAGCGAGTGAGAGCTGCCATTGAGATTGATTTTTCTCAACACGCTGGTTTGCCAGGCACGAGTGTGTGTGTGTGTGGCCAATATTTGTGGTGAGTGCATCTCCCATGGAAGCGGGATTTTGTGACACTCTATTGGTGCTGTGTGGTTCCTTTCCATCACTCTGAAGTGGATTGATCTTCGTAAAACAGTGGAATCCCGCGCTCACTGGTACATAAAGATAATAAATATTTATAAGGTAAAAAACTTAGATTAAAAAGTCCAAAACCTGTATGAAATTAGGAAAAAAGGCAGCACGCACAAACAACAGATCTGTATTGTTCAAAAACACTATAACTCATATGCAGCGCCAATATCATGAAGGTAAACTCAATTAAAAAATAGTCTTTCAATGTATGATGAAAGCGATATCCGTTCAACCTTATGTCAGCATATCTCTGTAGTATCTCCAATATGAAATAAATAGATGGAGGCTTACCAGAAGGTAGTAATAAACACGCGGGTGTTTTAAATCCAAGACGGGCAGTTGCTCATCGGATCAGTTGGAATCGGTGTGGCAAAACCAGGAGGGACCTCTGTTGCCAATGGGGAACCTATGTTGCCAGTAGAGGATAATCCTGGAGGATCGGGATGCCTTAGAACATAGGTGGATATTGGTGAGGAGGAATCCGTCTCCGACTTCTCTCGACTCGCATCCAGGGGGGAATCCAATCCGCAATGTGTATATCAGGGCAAGAGAAAAAACATCCACAATCGTGTGATATCGTTTGGACAAGGGTTTATTAGCAATGAAGGATTAAAAATACTCACATATTCACAATAAAATAAGAGCTCCTGCCTATTTTAAGAGCTCTTATTTTATTGTGAATATGTGAGTATTTTTAATCCTTCATTGCTAATAAACCCTTGTCCAAACGATATCACACGATTGTGGATGTTTTTTCTCTTGCCCTGATATACACATTGCGGATTGGATTCCCCCCTGGATGCGAGTCGAGAGAAGTCGGAGACGGATTCCTCCTCACCAATATCCACCTATGTTCTAAGGCATCCCGATCCTCCAGGATTATCCTCTACTGGCAACATAGGTTCCCCATTGGCAACAGAGGTCCCTCCTGGTTTTGCCACACCGATTCCAACTGATCCGATGAGCAACTGCCCGTCTTGGATTTAAAACACCCGCGTGTTTATTACTACCTTCTGGTAAGCCTCCATCTATTTATTTCATATTGGAGATACTACAGAGATATGCTGACATTGGATTGATCTTCACTCCCCTGATTCATCTCTTGGGACTTGTTTTATGCTGGAATATGGACTTTGCATGATTTTTTTTTTGAAGAGTTTATGCATCTCTTCTTGTAGAGCGCTGCCTTGCCACTAATACTTTATTTGATCAATTTGTGGTACTTGCTTTTCACTGTAATACACAGTGAGGGTAGTCATCCTGCACATGCTCAATTTGGTCTCTATTGCTGGAGAGAAAATTTCCTTGTTCTCAGAGATAGCCAGGTCACATGAAAACCTGAGCACTCAGGCAGACCCTGCCGTTTATCACGTGACCGTGGTATACAGATCAGCCATAAAGGTATATAGTGGCGGTATTTTAAAAGAAGATTTATAAGCTGTGGGCACTGTGGGGGCAGATGAACTATTCTCATATTACTGCGTTTAGTAACACTTTATCAAAAATCACTGGTGACTCTGGCAGGGTTCGGTTATTTCATTGTACTCGGTGCAGCAGTCTTTCTGTAATTATTTGTGATCATTACTATGCAGTTCTAGCAAATACCGTCCAATTACCTATAGACAAGTATTGCGCATTATTGTGTATGTGTTGTTGTTGTGTGTGTGTTTTTTTTTACGAAAGTGAATATCACCGTCCACACTTTCTTTGTTTAGAAGGAGAAGTGTCGACCAGATGGAAGAGACCTGAGTGAATTCAGGACCACTACAATAAATGTTGGTAAGTACCATTGTAGCGTAATATGGACAGCACAGTTTTTGTGTTCCTGCACATCAGTGGATATAATTTGGTCATTCCACACTCTGTTGTGTTTTTAATGCTTTAGGGCTCGTTCACACTATAATGCAGCTCAGGAGAGCCGCGTCCACACGCAGCTTCCTCCACCATATTGTGATCGCAATGCCCTTGCGATCTGATGCGGGGGTCAGTTCAAGTTAAGGACACCCCAAGCACAGGTCACCAACGCTTTGTATTTGTCTGCACTGGATTGCAGGATACAAAAGTACCATGCAATGCATCTGTCACACGTTTCAAAAGTAGTGCAACACATGTGGTGCGGTGCAGTTTCAGCCCATTCAAAATGAATGGTGCTGAAATCGAACTGCATGTGAAGCGCATTCGCATGCAGTGCCTAGTGTGAATGGACCCTTATGGAAAACTTTACCTTTAGGGCCAATTCATAATATGTGCGGTGACATGTTTTACTGTATGGTGAAACGCCTGTCACCGCACATACACACAGGAAACATGCAAAAAGAAGCTCAGGGCAAAGACAGCCCGAAAAAGTTGCTATGAAAAGTGGGACTCTGCGACGTTCCACCAACCATAACATGAGTGATATGCAAATACTAAATAGAGATATCTATAAAAAAATGTTTATTTTATCAGTATACCACTTCAATACCGGGCACTTTTACCCCCTTCCTGCCCGGACCAATGTTCAGCTTTCAGTGATGTCACACTTTAAATGACATGCGTGGTCATGCTGCAATGTACTCAAATTATTTTTTTTTTTCATTTTCTTCACACAAATCAAGCTTTCTTTTGGTGGGTGGTATTTAAACACCATTGGGTTTTTTGGTGGAAAATTTTGTAAATAAGATTTTTCTCCTTCACTGATGGGCACTGACGAGGAGGCACTAATATGCAGCACTGATGGGCACAGACTGGTGTCACTGATGGGCAGCACTGATGGGCACAGACTGGTGTCACTGATGGGCACAGACTGGTGTCACTGATGGGCACAGACTGGTGTCACTGATGGGCACAGACTGGTGTCACTGATGGGCACAGACTGGTGTCACTGATGGGCATTGATGAGGAGGCACTGATGGTCACAGACTGGTGTCACTGATGGGGCTGCATTGTAATCAGGGCACTGATGATCAGTGCCCTGATTACCTTTGCACGTCTTCCCTTTCAGGAGAAGCCGCTGATCGGCTCTCCTCACCTCACATTCTGTCAGTGTGAGGCAAGGGGAGCCAATAAACTGCACTTCCTTGTTTACATGTGATCGCTGCTGTGGCTTAAATAGGGGCCGAGCTGTGTCCCAGGAACACGGCGTGCCTGCGGTCATATGACGTCCCAGAACAAGATCTTTTACTATACAGTGGGCAGTAAGTGTATAAAGTATAAAGACAAAGCAAACTTGGGCTGGCCATACATTATACAATTTTCTTGTACATCTTTCCTTTAGATTTATTAAAACCATATAGGAGGTCAACCCTAAACACTTTCAATTGATATGCAATCAGAGAAGCCCTTGCACTACGTAGTTGAAGGTAAATCTAAAGGAAATTGAATAAGAAAATTGTATAATGTATGGCCAGCTTTACACCTTTCCCAAAATAAAGACCAGGAAATCCACTTCCAGTCTTTTTTTTTTTTGGCAAAGCTTAATTGAACAAGCTGAAGTTAGAAGCTGATTGGCTACCATGCACAGCTCCACCAGATTTTGCACTCTGCAGTTTTAGTAAATTAACCCAAATGTCTTGACCCAAATATTTATAATTTAATTTTTGGTAAAATATAAAAGATGAAGTTGCGTCAATTACCTAGATAGGGCTGGATTGCTCTTACAAGCAGCAAGAGGGGATGGTAATATAGTGTAACAGGCTGGTACTTATCCAAGTGGTAAAATAGTGGAATATTGGAAGTGATAAGTAGCACAGGTGCATTTTTTGCATAAAGCAGAAAAAAGGAATTATATTTATTGGGAGGGCAGCCATATTGGTTTCTGACAAAATCCTTATTTCCCATTAGCATGGAGCTCTACTCTAGGTAATTAAAACATCTTCATGAACTTTCACTTCCTGGCTGATCCCTGTTAGAGAGTTCAGATTTGTGTCAGAAGTGAATGTACAGTCGGAGGCTGGGCGGACCAGACCAATCCTTTTTAATTCTATTAATATTCATGGGAATCTGGAGCATTTGTGGTCTGAGCAGTTTTTTTGTTCTGTATTTATTTCATGTACTTTAGTTACCATGTGACTGGCATTGACTTTTTTTGTGTGATTACAGGCTCAATTACCACAGCTGATGGCTCAGCATTAGTAAAGATTGGGAACTGCACTGTAATATGTGGCATTAAAGCGGTGAGTTGTGACCGTCTCCCATGTTATAAATAGTAGCTGGAAAGATGGAAATTACAGACTGCCGGTTGTATCCCCAGAGACACAGCAACATTTTCTTTATAGTGGAAATTGGCAAGATCTTTGTTTCTTTAATTCCTGGCTTTCCTAAAGGAGTGCATTGGCCTCACATGCCTTATTTAACAGTTCCCACTAATTATTACTCTTGTGATTGTGTTCTATGTATTATGTATTGTGTTATATATATTATTCTACTCCCTGATCTTGTGTTCCCCTTGTTTCTCCCATAGGAGTTTGCAACCCCTCCAATAGATGCACCTAACAAGGGCTATATTGGTAAGTGGTATTATTCTGTGTAAGGGACTAATACTATACCTATACTGGAGGTAAAAATACTACACTTACAATGAGATTTACAACTTCCTCCCCTTAGTTTTGTAGATTAACTTTCCACTACATGGTGACAAAATTTTTTTTTTTTTATTATACATACCCTTTGTTCCTCTGTCTTCTGGCCTAACTATTTTGAGTAATAATATGACATGCAGGGTCCTCTTCTTTCTCTATACCTGTCTGGATGTTGGCTGTCCTCAGTGCTGCAAAGAATGGCACTCGTATGGTGACAGGAGAGCAATTTTTTTGTAGCACTCTTCTTTAAAGCCCTGCGTAACCCAATGATGCACCCCAAGGGGCACACTGAAAGGGAATTTAAAGTGATACTAAAGTCTCTTGTTTCTTTGTTTTTCTTTAAAAAATAACAAATATGTTGTACTTACCTGCCCTGTGCATTGGTTTTGCAGAGAGCAGCCTGGATCCTCCTCTTCTTGGGTCCCTCATCGGCTCTCTTGGCCCCTCCCGCTTGTCACGTGCCCCCACAGTAAGCAGCTTGCTATGGGGGCACCTGAGCCTCAGTTCTGTGTGTTCATTCAGACACAGAGCTGCGGTTCAGTCCTGTATGCTCACGGTAAGAAA
>BLSH010162783.1:199349-225435 GCA_018402905.1 Glandirana rugosa | reverse complement strand
GCCCCCCCCCCCCCCCCGATTGGCTAACTGACTGACAGCAGCGGGAGCCAGAGGCGTCGCTGCTGTGTCTCAGCCAATCAGAAGGGAGAGTCCCGGATGGCTGAGGCACTTGTGCACATCTCTGGAGGAAGATTGGACTCAGGTAAGTATTAGGGGGGATGCTGCACATAGGTTTTTTATTTTAATACATAGAATGCATTAGGATAAGAAAAAAACAACTTTCTGCTTTTAGAATCACTTTAAGGTGTAATAGCAAAACGTCGGGACCGACATCAGGCAAAAATCGGCGTCAAAAACGCGATTTCGTCCGCATTTTGCATCAGCGTCAGTGAACGTCTGAATCAATAGGCGTTTTTTAAGGAAAAACATTCCTCTGTTATTTTTTAACCTAAAAACGTCGGTTAACGTCGCTGCGGCGTTAATGCGCGTTAGTGAGCGTTTTGCCGGCTCAGCGTCAAAAACGCCATGAAGCTACAGCCTCGGAACGCGCTGGCCGTGGTTTCTGCTTTCAGCTCACTAATGCCGACGCTATCTACAGCTTAAAAATTTGGTGTTTTTATGGGGCCATTGAATAACATGGAGAGCTGCAAAAAACTATAAAAAACGTGTGTATGAGGCCTAAAGTTTCAATTAGCCTGGAAGAGTAACCTAGCTGTAGAATGAAACAGTGAGTCTTTTTTAGGGACAGTCTCGGAGAAGTGAGTAGTGCA
The DNA here is from genome assembly GCA_018402905.1 of Glandirana rugosa. Lineage (NCBI taxonomy): Eukaryota > Metazoa > Chordata > Amphibia > Anura > Ranidae > Glandirana > Glandirana rugosa. The sequence goes on along the minus strand of BLSH010162783.1, from coordinate 224,725 downwards.
GGTAAAAGCATTTCTTTTACAAGACTTGGGCAAATAGATTTTTTATATTTTTTTATCTGAAGTTGCGTAGACATAAATACAAGGTTCTTGAGGCACACTACATTTTTCTGAGACACTCTTACCTGGTTTGCATTCTATGAATTAAGATAAAAAAACCTGTGTGTAGCAGCCTCCCCAGCACCCCCCAGTTACTTACCTGAGCCCCTTCAGTCTCCAGCGATGTCCAAGAGTGTCTAAGCCGTCCAGGACACTCCTCCTGGTTGGCTGCGACACAGCAGCGGCGCCATTGGCTCACACGGCTGTCAATCAAAGTCAGTCAGTCAATCAGGGCAGAGAAGGTGCTGGTCTGGGTCGTGTCTGAATGGATACATGGTACACCCATAGCTGCTGGCTAAGAGGGCACTCGATAGGAGGGAGGGGCCAGGAGCTGCAAAGAGGGACCCGAGAAGAGGAGGATTGTGGCTGTTCTGTGCTAAACCAACAGAAGAGGTAAGTATAACGCGTTTGTTATTAAAAAAAAAAAAAAAAAGAGAGACTTTACAATCACTTTAAAGCTAATCTCTCTGCTTCAGTGAACTTTAAATGGTTCATTTTGGACCACGTTGATCCAAAGAGCAATTTACTAACTGATGCAGTAGCTGTGTGCACTGTACTGTATGTAGCCTCAGCTATGAGTTCCAGCAGTGGGACGGAGACTTCCATCCTGTTACTGGTACAAAATCGAGTTGGGCTGAGTGCTGCTCAACCATTCGGGGGAGACTTTGTATTCTAATAATAAATACAAAGCTTGTACAGAAGATAAGAAAACATGAAAACTCATACATGACAAAAAAGGAGGACCATAACAAACAAGGTGTATAAGCTAAAAATCCTTATTCTATTTTTACAACATCCCTGTTCGTTCCCCTTAAAAAGGAACATTAGGAGAGCCGGACATCCCCCAAATTGGAGTATGTAAGGTATTTAAGGTGCTAGGCCCTACTACCTAATCCCTATATCCTCTCATTCACCCTCCTGCCGTCTCCCATCGACTGTTTTTTTTTTCTCTTCTGTATATAGCTTTTTTGATATGTACTTTTGTACAGTGCACACAAATGCAGCATCTGTTAGTGACGTAAATTGCTTGGTCCAAACTATTTAAAGTTCATTAAAAGCTGGAGATCATCTTTAACAGGCAGAAACACACTAAAAATATTAGTAAACCTATTATCTCAGTATGTATGTACAGTTGTGCTCATAAGTTTACATACCCTGGCAGAATTTATGATTTCTTGGCCATTTTTCAGAGAATATGAATGAGAACACAAAAACATTTCTTTCACTCATGGTTAGTTTTGGCTGAAGCCATTTATTATCAATCAACTGTGTTTACTCTTTTTAAATCATAATGACAACAGAAACTACCCAAATGACCCTGATCAAAAGTTTACATACCCCAGTTCTTAATACCGTGTATTGCCCCCTTTAACATGACAGCTTGAAGTCTTTTGTGGTATTTGTGGATGAGGCTCTTTATCTTCTCAGATGGTAAAGCTGCCCATTCCTCTTGGCAAAAAGCCTCCAGTTCCTGGAAATTCTTGGGCTGTCTTGCATGAACTGCACATTTGAGATCTCCCCAGAGTGGCTCAATGATATTGAGGTCAGGAGACTGAGATGGCCACTCCAGAACCTTTAATTTATTCTGCTGCAGCCAATGACAGGTCGACTTGGCCTTGTGTTTTGGATCATTGTCATGTTGGACTGTCCAAGTACATCCCATGCGCAGCTTCCTGGTTGATGATCGCAAATATTCCTCCAATTTTTTTTTTGATAACATACTGCATTCATCTTGCCATCAATTTTGACCAAATTTCCTGTGCCTTTGTAGCTCACACATCCCCAAAACATCAGCGATCCACCTCCGTGTTTCACAGTAGGGATGGTGTACCTTTCATCATAGGTCTTGTTGACTCCTCTCCAAATGTAGCGTTTATGGTTGAGGCCAAAAAGCTCAATTTTGGTCTCATCACTCCAAATGACTTTGTGCCAGAAGGTTTGAGGCTTGTCTCTGTGCTGTTTGTCTTATTGTAAGCGGCATACTTTGTGGCATTTGCGTAGTAATGGCTTTCTTCTGCGACTCGACCATGCAGCCCATCTTTCTTCAAGTGGCTCCTTAGGCCTCATACACACACACACATTTTTTTACCGCCGCATTTTTGAGCGTTTTTTGCAGCTCTCCATGTTATTCAATGGCCCCAAAAATAACACTGACGTCTTTGAGCTGTAGATAGCGTCGGCGTTAGTGAGCTGAAAGCCGAACCCACGGCCAGTGTGTTCCGAGGCTGTAGCGTTATGGTGTCTTTGACCATAAGCCGGCAAAACGCTCGCTAATGCACATTAACGCCGTAGCGATGCTACCCGGTGTTTTCAGCGCCAACGTTTTCAGGTTAAAAAATGGCAGAGGAATGTTTTTTTTTTTAAACAAAACGCCTATTAACGCCTACGCTCACTAACGGCGATGCAAAACGCAGACGAAACTGCGTTTTTGATGCCGATTTTTCCCTGACATTGGGCCCGATGTTACAGGGTCATTTGGGTAGTTTCTGTTGTCATTATGATTTAAAAAGAGTAAACACAGTTCATTAATAATAAATGGCTTCAGCCAAACACTAACCATGAGTGAAAGAAATGTTTTTCTGTGATCATTCATATTCTCTGAAAAAATATACAGTATCTCACAAAAGTGAATACACCGCTCACATTTTTTAAATATTATATTATACCTTTTCATGCGACAACACTGAAGAAATGACACTATGCTACAATGTAAAGTAGTGAGTGTACAGCTTGTATAACAGTGTAAATTTGCTGTCCCCTAAAAACACAGCCATTAATGTTTAAACCACTGGCAACAAAAGTGAGTACCCCCCCCTAAGTGAGAATGTCCAAATTGGCCCCAATTGGCCATTTTCCCTCCCCGGTGTCATGTGACTTGTTAGTTACAAAGTCTCAGATTTGAATGGGGAGCAGGTGTGTTAAATTTGGTGTTATCACTCTCACTCTATCATACTGGTCATTGGAGGTTCAACATGGCAAAGAACACTCTGAGGATCTGAAAAAAAGAATTGTTGCTCTACATAAAGATGGCCTAGGCCAGAGGGAACCATGAATGCCAACATGCACTGTGACATACTGAAGCAGTGCATGATGCCCTCCCTTCGGAGACTGGGCTGCAGGGCAGTATTCCAACATAACGACCCCCAAACACATCTCCAAGACAACCACTGCCTTGCTAAAGAAGCTGAGGGTAAAGGTGACGGACTGGCCAAGCATGTCTCCAGACCTAAACCCTATTGAGCATCTGTGGGGCATCCTCAAATGGAAGGTGGAGGAGCGCAAGGTCTCTAACATCCACCAGCTCCGTGATGTCATCATGGAGGAGTGGAAGAGGACTCCAGGGGCAACCTGTGAAGCTCTGGGGAACTCCATGCCCAAGAGGGTTAAGGCAGTGCTGGAAAATAGTGGTGGCCACACAAAATATTGACACTTTGGGCCCAATTTGGACATTTTCACTTAGGGGTGTACTCACTTTTGTTGCCAGCGGTTTAGACATTAATGGCTGTGTGTTGAGTTATTTTGAGGGGACAGCAAATTTACACTGTTATACAAGCTGTACACTCACTACTTTACATTGTAGCAAAGTGTCATTTCTTCAGTGTTGTCACATGAAAAGATATAGTAAAATATTTATAAAAATGTGAGGGGTGTACTCACTCTTGTGAGGTACTGTGTGTATATATATATATATATATATATATGTGTGTGTGTGTGTGTCTGTATGTGACAGAAATACACACTGTCATTTTAAATCTATTAGAATGCTGTCTATTCCAGGAGTTGCCATTTGTTTCCTTTAATAAAGTTCTTTATTTTCAGTTCCTAATGTTGAACTCACACCACTGTGTTCCCCGCGGTTTCGGCCTGGTCCCCCAGGAGAAGAAGCTCAAGTCGCTAGTCAGTTTATTGCAGATGTCATTGAAAAGTAAGATTTTGTGTGTGTGTGAATTGTCATTTGCCCTGGCTATAGCGGATGTGTTAATGGGCAGCTGCAGACACCACTACAATCAGTCAGTGAAACAAAGTAGAAGGGCTTAAAGCAATTGCAATGTATCAAGTATGTTAACTCAGCCCAACCAAACAAGTGTCAGCATTTATTTGACTACAGTAATGTGAAGCTTTAGATTACCACAATTTGCGATTTACTAAGAGAAAGCATGGTCTCTGGCAGATTACCAAGGCTTCTCACACTCTTTATAGGATGGACTTTAGCTTATCGCATAATACAATACAGCCTTTCGCTCATGTTTCAGTGTGTTCCTGAACCATTTGAAAACAATGTTACAACCAGTACATTTTTAAATATGTATTAATATATAAATGTATATTTTGTTCCTCTTTTGCTAGTTGCCTGGCTTGTGTGTTGATCCAAAGGCTTTAAAGCATTCTTACACTTGTTACTTGTATACTCATTCCAGGTCTGTGACGCAAAGTATTAATGACAATGATAGGTGGGCAACTAGTATTCTCTGAAATTAGTTCTTTTAGGGCCGTGTCAGACTGATGATTTTGTAGAAGCAATTTTTCTCTGCTGCGAATTAGTGATAATGTGCGTAATTGTGCTACGTCATTACATTAACGTTTCCTACTAAAAATTGCTCGTTGTAGTTAAACCATAGAGGTGAATGCAGAGCAATAAATGTTAGTGAGCGAATGAGATTGCTGTAAAATTAGCAAAAGTGATTCCATAGAAAATAAAACCTTAAAGTAGTAGTAAAGGCTTTTTTTTTTTCCCTACCTGCTCTGTGCAGTGGAGCAGTCCTGAACCTTCTCTCCTGTTGTCCACTGCGCTATCTTCTTCTCCATCTGACCCCATAGCAAACCACTTCCTATTGAGGCAGATGTGCGGGCTTGATCCTGAGCCGGGCTTTGTGCATCTATTGACACACACACTATAGCCCCGTACACATGGTTCGACGGTTGTATACAACAGGTCGTACTCACGACCGTTGTATGCGAAATTGATCGTTCGTATGCGCGATTTGAACAGTTGAACATACGACGGTCGTACAAGGGAGTTGTATGAGCAGACTAGAAAACTTGGTCGTACCAACAAGCTCTCATACGACTGTTTTATCGTGTGTACAGAGCAGTTGGTACAACAAAGTTGTAATGTGTAAAACACACATGCGCCGAAGTCAGGAATGGCTGGATGCTAATTACATGCACCTGAACGTTCTTCTGCGGACATACGATCGTGTAGTGCAGTCAGTATGCTACATACAACAGCCAACATACGATTTGCGACGATCGTACGTACGATCGTCGTCCCGTGTGTACGGGGCTTTAGGCTCAGCCCTGCCCACTGCTCCTTCCTCAATATATTTGACTGACAGCAGCAAGAGCCAATGACTCAGACTTCTGCTTGTCAGTCCCTGTGTGAAGAGGTAGAGAGGAGAGAAGACTGCAGCCAGGCATAGCACTGTATCGATGCAGTAGTGAGGTAAGTGGTGGAACAGGGAGGGGGGCACAGAAAGTCTTACATTTTTTTTTTTTTTTAACACAGGAAATGCATCAAGGTAAAAAAGGTTTTATCTCTAGAACCATTTTAAATCCTTTACAAAATTGTTGCAAATAAATCACCAGTGTGAAATTAAAGTAGATCTTAACTTTACTGAGCACCACACACTGAAAATGCTATTTAATTATTTCTTTATTTTTTTTACATTACGGGACACAGAGTGAGGCTATTATTCATTACCTACTGGGTTACACTTTATCTCCAGGTGATTAAACACTGGTTAGACCAAAGTTCTTAAGACAGGAAGTGATCCCCTATATAACCCCTCCCATACAGGAAGTACTTCAGTTTTTTACCAGTGTCTGCAAGTTGGATGGGCACGTTTGAGCTCTCTCGAGCTCCAGGTCTTGAACTCCCAGCAGGGTTCTAAAATCAAGGGATTGATCTATCGAATACATTTGAAACCAGCTTATATGCCAAGATAAATGTTACCCGAGCTTCGCAAAGATGACGCAAGGACCCTGCAAGGTTTTTCCTGTAATCTGACCTCCGGGCACTGGACCCTGTGTAGTGGAATCTTGGACACCACAGAGCTAAGGCTTTCCTGCAGGGTGCTGTACAGGTCCAAGGAAGTGGACCCTAAAACATGAAAATGGTACCATGTCCTTGAAGGTCCTCAATTGACAGGAACCCTCCATGATGGGTGAAAAGTTTATAAGGTTACCCTGCACCTAGACGGGTAAGTGAAATCCCCCCCCCCCTTAATTTCTTATTGTGGGGTGCCCCATGTGTGTAACAATCTGTCAATCTAGCTAAGGCTGGACACCTGTGTAGCGGTGACCGCAGGGGGGAGTTTGGGCTAGCTGCTGGTGTTTGCATTGAAGTACCTTCATGCCATGCAGTAGGCTGTGTGTACACCGAGCCACGCATGCGCCGTAGCTCTAAGATGGTGCACGAGGATTAGTTTGTGCGTGTACACAGCCGCATGTCTTCCGTGACCACGCACATGTGAGAGTATCGCGGCGCACAGCCATCCTATTTAAATCATAAATGGCTGACATGCGGCGCTTCCAGGGGACAGCTGTGGACACAGAGTAGGCTTTGTATCATTCACTTTAGAGCAACTCATTCCTCCTTACCCGGGTCATGTGAGTCACGAGGTGTTGGTTGGCAGGCTAAAGTGCTTAGCAGGATTGTTGCATATGGGTTTGGTGAGCCCATAGAAGGTCTCCCTTCTGTAGTAAAATACTAAACCCAGGTACTCCCTTTTTGTGGCTTGCCATGTCTTAAAAAAAGAGGAGAGGGGTTAACCTTACAGGGAAAGGCACACCTATGTCATCAGTAGCTCCTGAGGAGCCTAGTTGTAACCCTAGTGTTGTATCCCCTGAGAGACCAGAGGCTTCCTGGTAATCTGAGCCGCTGCATCTGTCTGGTATTGTGCCTACAGTCAACGTTCCTGCTTCACCCTTTATCACCAGGGATGAACTGTCCTCAGCCCTAGCTGGGTTAGAGCACAGGATTGCTGGCATGATTGCCTCCATCCCGCAGGGTGGCAACCCTCCCCTGAGCCTCCTAATTTGGAGCAGGAATGGGTTGAGGAAGGGGAAGAGCTAGATGCTAAGGACTTAGGAGATGGCCCGGCAGATGAGTCTGCTTCTGAGGAATCTGGCCCAGAAGATGTCCAGTTGGTATCAGCCTCTGTCGCAGAGGCTTTTGATCCAGACTCTTACCAGGATGGTTCGTTCTGCCTTTGATTTACCTCCTGCAGAGGTTTCTGAGCCTCCCTTGTTCTCTTTGGGGTCCCTGAAGCCTCCTCAAGCTTCACAGGCTTTCCCCTTGCACCCATTGTTGTAACAGGCGGTGTATGCTAATTTATACTAAGGTTTTCCCTTTTTATATCTCATGGAGGAAAAGTTTAAGAAATGGAGCATGCCAGCCATAGATGCGGCAGTCTCTTCCTTAAACAAGAACTTAACTTGTCCAGTGGATAATGCACAGGGCTTGAAAGACCCTGTTGACAAGAAATTGGAGTCATTATTAAAGGCTTCCTTTTCTTTGGCCAGTATAGCTATTCAGACAGCTGTTGCAGCAGTTAGTCTGCTAGTCCTTAAGGGGTCAGGGACAGGCCTAACCAGGAGGATGATCTTACTGAAAATAGGGCAGATATTCTTCGAGAGCTGTGTTTTTTGCTTTAGATGCCTTTTTAAAGAATTCTATATAGCAGGTTTCTCGTTTGACTCTCCTGTCTGTACACGTGCGCAGACTTGTGCGGCTTAAGAACTGGTCAGCCGAGCTTCCCTGTAAGAAGTTACTGGCAGGGTTCCCCTTCCATGGGGAACGTTTGGTGGTGATCTGGACAAGTACATCCAAAAGATTTCTGGAGGAAAGAGTTCTTTAGTTCCTGTAAAGAGAAGGACCATGCATCCCTCATTTTAATACCTTGGGGACTTCTTCCGGTATTTCAGCACCAAGGCAGTTCCGCTGCCAACAGGGCGCTAGAGCCAGAGGCAAGCCGCAGGGCCAGGAAAAACCTCTGGGTCCAGAACTCTTCTAAACCAGGCAACAAGCCCTCCTTTTGAGGTGATGGCCCCACTCTATCTGGTGGGGGTAAGGCTGCTTCAATTTGTGGACATTTGGAGAACAGTGGTGCAGGATAAATGGGTCACCTAAACAGTGTCCTGCGGTTACAAGCTGGAATTATAGAGGTTTCCTCTTCAGAATTTTCTAAGTCCCAACGTTCCTGCAGATCCTCCAAAAAGAAACTTTTAAGCACTAGAGCAGTTGGTGCGTCAGGTAGTGATCATACAGGTTCCTGTGTCCCAAAGAGGCACAGGGTTTTATTCGAACATGTTCACGGTTCTAAAACCAAATGGGGACATGAGGCTAAGCTTAGACCTAAGATACCTTAACCAACATCTATTATTCCAATCCTTCAGGATGGAGTCAGTCCGCTCGGCAAGAGCCTCGCTCCAGATGGGAGACTTCTTAGCCTCCATCGATATCAAGGACCTGTATTTACACGTACCTGTCTTTCAGCATCATCGGAGGTTTTTGCGATTTGCAGTAGAGGAACGTCATTTCCAGGTTGTGGCATTGCCTTTCGGGCTTGCCACAGTACCTCCAAGTGTTTTCAAAGTTCCTAGCACTAGTACTGGGCCTTTTAAGGGCCCAGGGGATCTTGGTGCTTGGATACTTGGACAACCTCCTGCTCAGAGATCGCTCACTACAGGCCCTGGAACACCCGCAAAGATCTGCGCCCTGAAGGATCAGGTGCGTCAGATAAGGGGCACCAGGCAACCCTCCATTCGACTCTGTATGAGTGTTCTGGAATGGATGGTGTCCTCCTTCGAGGCAGTTCCCTGCACTCAATTCCATTCCAGGCCTATACAACAAAGCATCTCTTCGGCTTGGTACAGGAGAGCACAAGCCCTGGATTACCCCATGTCCTTATCTCCCCGGGCGTGCTTAAGCCTTAGCTGGTAGTTGCAGGATCAGAACCTGCAAAAGGGAAGATCCTTCCGCCCGGTGTCTTGGAAAGTACTGACCACTCTCGAGCTGGGGAGCGACCCTAGAGGGGCTCACAGCCCAGGGGAGATGGCCAAGGGCAGAGCAGAGCCTGCCCATCAACATTCTTAATTGACGGGTGCTACGTCTGGCCCTACAGTCCTAGACAGTGGAGCTTCAGGACTGCTCCATCAGGGTTCAGTCTGATAATGCCACTGCAGTGGCCTAGATCAACCACCAGGGTGATACCAGGAGCCGTTCAACTCAGGAAGAAGTGAACCACATATTAACCTGGGCAGAGGGACATGTGCCGGTTCTGTTGGCGGTCCACATCCCGGGGGTAGAGAACTGGAAGGCAAATTATCTCAGCCGCCATTAGATCTGCCTGGGGGGATGGTCTCTACACCCAAACATGTTTTGGGAAATCTGGCAGCATTGGGGATGGGCAGAGGTCGATCTATGGGCATCCAGGTTCAACAACAAGCTACAGCAGGTTGTGTCCTGCACAAGGGATCCCCTGACAATCTGAGCAGTTGCTCAGGAACCCGTTCTCTTTGGTTTATGCCCCCCCGATCCCTCCCCTTCCACAATTGTTTCGCAGGATTTGGTGAGAGGGGGTTCCAGTCATCCTGGTGGCACCAGCCTCTCCCAGAATGCTCTGGTTCCCAGAAGTCTTGAGATTGGCACTAGATGGGCCATGGACACTTCTACTGCCTCAAGGTCCTATATTCCAGCCTAATTTACAGTCTCTAAATTTGACAGCATGGCTATTGAAGTCAGGATGTTAAAAGATCTTGGCATCTCGGGACCGGTGGCATCTACCCTAGTGAATGCCAGAAAAAGGTCACTAGGAAGAACTATTATAGGATCTGAAAAGCCTATATTGCTTGGTGTGAAGCCAGAAAATGGCATCCTCAGAAATACGTGATTGGGAGAATTCTTTTCTACAGTCCTCTGTGGAAATCAGATTGGCTTTGAGTACAATCAGCAATCTGATTTCGGCCTCCCATTCGCTGATCCCAACCTTTATGCAGGAGGCGACTGGTTTGCTTCCCCCCATTAGGTCACCTATGTGTCCTTGGGACTTAAACCTGGTGCTGCCTGTGTTACAGAAACAACCGTTTGAGCCTATCAGGGAAATTCCATTAGTCTTTCTGTCACGCAAGCTAGCCTTCCTGATGGCCATCACCTCGGCTAGAATGGCGTCAGATTTGGCGGCCCTTTTGTGCAGGGAACCATGCTTGATCCTTCACCACGACAGGGTCGTGTCATGACCTGTTCCATCCTTTTTGCCAAAAGTGGTGTTGGCCTTTCATTTGAATCAGGACATTGTTTTGCCGCCTTCTTTTTTCTCTCAGCCTTGTTCGGCGGAAGAGAGACAACTACACTCCTTGAATGTAGTGTGAGCAGTTGGAGTTTTTGTCTAGATTTGCGGAGATCTGAGGATCAGACTCCTTTTTTGTTTTACCAGAAGGATCCAAGAAGGGGGCATGCAGTTTGCAAAGCTTCCATTGCCGATTGGGTCTGTAAATTGGTCATTCAGGTCTACGGACTGAAACATAAAGCCAAAGAACACACAAGGGCGAACTGGCCCTGCATTATCCTCAATCACAGAGGCTCTGAGGAAGAGGTCTAGGCCTCGAAACGCGTAAGCCAGTCTGTACAGGACACCATCCACCAGTGTGAGACAGAAATGGATGCGTAGCTGTTATGTGCTCAAATTCTTTTAATCTGAACTAGTTTGTGAGTATGTTTTTATGATTTTTATTAAAATTTTATGATTGAAAATAATGCACTAGGCCAGTGCACCCTTGTGTGTTCTTTGTCTTTTTCCAGTGGGTCTGGACTTCCCCAGTCCATCAAAGGGCAGCAAGGCGGCACATTATCCAAAGACTTCAAGGGCACACACCTTGGTTTATTGCTCTGGAGAAGCCCCGCTCTCTTTAAGCGCAGGAATGATTTGTTATCTGGTTTCCTGAAACGTAAAGCTCCTCCCTTCAGGAGAGCTCATTCTATCAGGGGTGTAGGAACCTCCCTGGGCTTTTAACCATTGGGTATCTGTGGCTCAGATTTGTAAGGCTGCTACCTGGTCTTCAGTGCATACTTTCACAAAATGTAATCAAGTGGGTGTTCGAGCAGCCGAGGATTCAGCTTTTGGCCGCAGTGTACTGTGGGCTGCTGTACAAGGTCCGATGGCTATTGTTTGGCAGGGTTTCTCCCTCCCCTCAAGGCTATTGCTCAGGGACGTCCCAATAAGTAATGAATAATAACCTCACTCTGTGTCCCATGATGTATAATACAGAAAATGAGATTTTTTCGTCATACTTACCTGTAAAATCCTTTTCTTTGAGTACATTACGGGACACAGGTCCCTCCCCTCTTTTTGATGATTAAGTGCTTGCTGCAAAACTAAAGTGCTTCCTGTATCGGAGGAGTTATATAGGGGATCACTTCCTATCTAAAAACCTTTGGTCTACCAGTGTTCATTCACCTGGAGATGAAGTATAACCCAGTGAGTAATGAATAATAGCCTCACTGTGTCCTGTGATGTATTCAAAGAAAAGGATCAGGTAAGTGTGATGAAAAAATCCTATTTTTTAAAAAAAATTTGAATCAAACATACCTATTCATCCTTTATTTTGTTGAAAAATCACTTTAAAAAGCTCCACCCTAGCTTTTCTAGCTGCGGCCATCATTAAGTGGTAGTAAACTCTTTGGAAAAAAAGTTTCCCCCTGCAAGGTAAAACCATAATATGCTAGTATGCATTGCATACTAGAACATTATGAATTACCTTAAAAATGAAGCCCTCCAGCGGCAAGCTGTCACCGATGCAGAGGCTTCTATCTTCACCCAGTCTTCCTTACGAGTTGTGGGCTGTAGCCGTTTGATTGGCTGAGCCGCAATGTCGTCACTCCCTGTGCATACCATGGCAGACAGCTCTGAAGGAAAGGCCAACATTGGCCTTCTGTTCCTTCCTTCAGAGCGCATGTGCCAGTGGGGTTACCGGCTGCTGCTCACTAAATTAGGGAAAAAGTTTTAAAACAGTAAATATAATATTTTCAAAACCAATCCTGCGCTTGAAAGAAAAAAGGCTCTAAGGCCCTCTTTTAGCAAATAATAAGTAAGTAAATAAATAAAGTTTTTTTAAAAATGTTTCAAAAAACAAGATGTGATCATGCAGCCAGCAGAATGGTCCAGGTTCGACCAACAATTCAAATGGAAGTTAAACTGCAGCGCACATAGTCCATAAGGCAGCAAAAGTGTCCACAGACGTAATATGGGACAGTTCTAAGATGTATACAAAGGCACACCGACCATCCACCGAGAACACCGTCACCAGAATCGCCCAATAGTCAAGCCCCTTACCAGAACACACCGACCCCCTATTACGGAGGGTCAGTGTCCGCTTCCAATAATGGCCCTGCTGTATGATCACCGTAGGATCTCACCATGCAGCTTTTCCAACTAGATCGGTCCACTGCTCGGCTCCCAGTCAGGGTGGCGATAGCTCTTTCCCAAACAGCTCGTTGTAATCATGAAAAATAATAAGGGGAACCCAATAGTGCAGACAACCCAACAATCTCTTTCCGGGCCTTCCCAGCAAGACCGTCCCTGGATGATGACGTCACAGGGCATGGGGCGGTCTTGCTGGGAAGGCCCGGAAAGAGATCGTTGGGTTGTCTGCACTATTGGAAAAGCTGCATGGTGAGATCCTACGGTGATGCGCTGCAGTTTAACTTCCAAGTAAATATAATATACCTTCCTATCTATTTACTAATGCTGGCAGAATGAGGATTAAAAATAGTTATTTATTTAACCACTTCAATACCAGGCACTTAAAACACTTCCCGCCCAGACCAATTTTCAGCTTTCAGTGCTGTTGCGCTTTGAATGAGAATTGCGCAGCCGCGCGAAGCTGTACCCAAACAAAGTTTTTATCATTTTGTTCCCACAAATAGTGCTTTCTTTTGATGGTATTTGATCACCTCCTGGGTTTTTTTATTTTTTGAGCTACAAATTAAAAAAGACCGAAAATTTTGAAAAAAAAAGTTTTCCTTTGTTTCTGTCACAAAACTTTGTATAAGTACATTTTCTCCATCACTGACGGGCACTTTTGTGGCTATACTGACGGGCACTGATGAGGCAGTACAGATTGGCACTAATGAGGTGGCACAAAAATGCAACACTGATAGGCGGCACTGATGAGCAACACTGACGGGCACTCATAGGCGGCACTGATAGGTGGCTCTGCTGGGCACTGATAGGTGACACAGGCGGGCACTGGTACATGGCACTGGTGCATATAGCACTGTTAGGGATAGCACTGGTAGGCATCACATATGGGCACAGTGCCATCCCTGCAGTGCACTGCAAGCCCCTTACCTGGTGGTCTAGCGGGGGCTCCCTGGTGGTCCCTGGGCGGCCTCCAGATCCTCTCATTGGTGGTCCTGGGTGGCCTCCTTATGTTCCTTGAGGGTGGGGGGGCTCCCTGGTGGTCCTGGTCGGCTCCCGGGTGGTCCAGTGTGGCGATCCTGAGGGGAGCTGCACTGATAAACGTTCAGCGCAGCCCCCCATCAGGAGAGCAGCCGATCGGCTCTCCACTGCTCAGGTCTGCAGAACTGAGCAGAGGAAAAGCCGATAAACAGCTCTTCCTATTTACACTGTGATCAGCCGTGATTGGTCACGGCTGATCACATGGTAAAAGGCTTCCGAAGCCTTTTACATCGTTCGTTAATGTGGTGGGTCAGGCTGACCCACGGCACCACCGATCGCCGTGATGCGCGCCCCGGGGGGCACGCAATTGCGGGTTATCCTGAGGACGTCATGACGTCCAGTCAGGATAACGAACCCCCTGCCCGGCCGTCATTTGTCAATAGTCCGGACGGGAAGTGGTTAAGCAAAATTAATTCAGCTTTAATTTTGTCACATCACTTTATAATTATGAATAATGCTTGCATTTCTTGTGTTTTAGTTCACAGATAATACCGAAAGAAGACCTGTGCATTGCAAATGGCAAAGTAGGTGTTTTATTTGTTTTTCACATGTGCTTTTGTTTGTTCATTGCTATTCCCTGGCTAGAACTTGCTGCATAGTGTAAAATGAGGGCATTCACTCACATACTGAATAGCATGTCGCTGTAATGCTCTTACAGAGTTTTTTGCACTTGGCATTCATCCTCCAGCGTGGCTTCTTCTTTGTGTTTAATATTTCATATATTTCAGAAGCCAGCCAAGAAGTGACCTCCTATAACTGGTATCGCTTATGCGTTTGTTCAGTCTGTGTCACTGAACAGCAAATCTAGAAATCCTATTCTTTTTTTCATGGTAAAATCTTCCTGCTGAAAGGCAATACAGACAGTTTTTTTGTTCCTTGTAACACATTAACAAAAAAGATACATGCTGAATTGAAAACACATTGCAGGCATCTGATGCATAAACCGTTATATGGGTACATTTAAATTTGGCTTTCTCGCTTAATGTTTTCCTATGACACTGGTAACAAAGCCAGTACCTTACAGCTGCCCACTGGGAGGGCGAGGTCACCAGTGCGTTCTCATGATCCTGGGAGGTAGATGAGGTCACAATCTCTTTATCAGCCAATCAGAGGAAGCCTTGTATTCATTGATAAAAATACAAGCTTCACCTGAATGAGTGTGAAGCATTCAGGCTGACTCAACTTTGTTCCAGCAGCAGACAGGAAGTCGCCCATACTGCTGTTTGAATACAATGTTGCTTACTGCATGTATCTGATGCTATTTCAGTATTGTGCAACACAAACAGCGGACTCATCACTTTTAAATTCAATGTAAATTGTTCTTGGCCCAAATAAAGTAACAGGAAACCTGTACTTAAAGCGGAGTTCCACCCAGAAATTTTTTTTTACATCATTCAAGTCCTTTGCCTATATAGACTTACCTTTGAAGGAAAAAAAATGTTATACTCGCCCTAAGTCGCTTGTTGCTAGGTGGTCTCTGTAATCTGCCCCTATTTGGTCCTAGGCTCCTTTTTACTTCCTGCTTCCCCTGGCCTTCTGGGAGATGTGATTCATCATTTCCCAGGAGTCGGTGGGCTTCCCTGTAATGTAAAATCCTGTTATTTCCAGACCGAAAATGACAATTTAAGGCAGACCGAGATCGAGGAGTGCATGATGGTTACCCACCCTGCACTTCTTTCAGGAAGAGATGCCAGGAGACCCAGGATGGGCTTCAGATACCCTCACCTATAATGGAAAAGTCCAACAGTGTGAGAAACTAAATTGTGAGTAAAAAATACATGTAATTACTAGGTGGTTTGAAGGTAAGGAAACAAAAGGTTACATCTATTTAGTATTAAGAGTGGATGCCAAAAAAAAAAAATAAAAATTCTGGGTGGAACTCCGCTTTAAGCTTCAAGCCACCAACAGCACTGCTGACCACTGTGCTGCCAAAGTATCTGTGTGCATGTAAGATGTCACATAGGATGACTGTTTTGGGCTTCTTGTGCCCAGTATTCTCACTGCTGGGGCTGGAAGTGTCAGCACTTGTACGGCATAAGATTGTGAATGGAAGGCAAACCTTTATAGGTCATGGTGCTTCTTGCCATGGACCGGCAGTCGACTGTCATAGTCATAGGACTCACTGTCATTTTGTTTCCAGCTGGCGTGGGTGCTCTACTGTGATCTCATATGTTTGGACTATGGCGGGAATCTTCTGGATACCTGTATGTATGCTTTGGTGGCAGCATTAAGAAATGGTAAGATCCTCATTTTGCAGTTAAAAATTTTTTTTAAAAACTAATAATGACAAACTGCTAACTTAGGCCCCATTTACACCTGAGTTTTTTCAGCTCGTAAAACGCTCATCTCTGTAGCTCCAAAACACCCAACAAAGAAAATCTCATTCATTTCAGTGGCCCCTGTTCACATCTGAGCGTTCTGTTGCCTAAAGCAAAACACTTGTCGCTCAAAAAAGTAGATGAGCTTTTTGAGGCAGATTACAGGTGTTTTACTGCTTTTTACATTGGTGACCTTTTGACCTGCACAAAATTGCAGTAAAAATTGCGTGATTTTCTGCCTGAATTAAAACGCTCAGGTATGAATGCAGCCTTATGGGCCACGATGCACAACATGTATTCATTTCACAATTGCATTCACACTAGCCTTTTGGATTTAGGTTAATTGTAGGATTTATCTGGGAGTATAAACCTGTATTTAAATGTACTTGCGTTTTATATTTTTGAATGCATTCAGAGTATCTATTCTGCCCCCAAACAAACCTAATTCTATTTTTCTCTGAATGCTGGTAAACGCACAGATTTTATTATTGGTAGTTATATAGCGCTGACAATTTTACACATTGCTATACATACATACACATATATATATATATATATATATATATATATATATATTCATATTCAGATCAGTCCCTGCCCTCAAAGAGTTTACAATCGGTCGGTCCCTACCCAACATTAATACATACACCTACTAGGTGTGATTTTATACTTTTAAAAATCATTTTATGCATTTAGAGAAATGTCTCGTAAATGCATATAATTGCAGGTTTGTCACTGCCAGTGTGAATGAGGCTATAATATTAAATGGCATAAAGTCATTGCAGACTATACTATCTGTGAAAGATCAGTGATGCTGAGCTGTGAAAACTGAGCACAAAGCTGAACTGTGCCACTTGGGATCGCTCCGGTCCAGACACGTGATTTTGCAGCGCCTCTTCCTTGTCAGTGAGCTGCAGGAAGGAGGAAGCGCAGACAACAGCAGGATTTTGGGAGCCTATGGGTGATGTGACTACTCCTAGCTGCTGCTGAGTGCTCACTGACTCAGGGGAGCCAGAGCTGCAGGATCATGGGATCGGACTGAAACAGGCTGCAAAAAGTTATGGTCAAAGATTTTTTTATGTATGAAAGGGATCATTTTTAAGAATAATTATAGCTGGGCAAGACTTCACTTTCACAGACCAGGTGGTCTAGCAAAAGAGGCAGTTTGCGTGTTCAGACAAACCATCTTACATGGATGGGGTGCTTACGATGATCAGCTTTTGTTAATTTATGTAAAATCTTTATCCCAAAAGGAAAAATAAGACCTGTTGCTGTTACTGCCTAAACCATGTTAGCAGACGTTCAGCTTTAAAGCTAAACTTCAGCTTTTGATACTTTACATAAAGTTAGTTTGGGCCACGATGGCCCAAACAAACTGTCACTCACTAACCTGTGAGGCTGCTGGATGTGCGGTATAAACTGTATGTAGCTGAGGCTACATACTGCACTGTGCTCCGGATTGGACAATGCATTTGGCATAATAAGGAGTTTCCCCCTATAACAGGTTTTTAGTGTCACTCTTTCTAGCCAGCCTATAACCCGGATGTAACGGTGTTACATTGGAGTTATTGGCTGGCTGCTCTGCTGTGAGTAAGTTAGGGTTTGGGGGGGGGCGCTAAAACTATGTCCCTCACTAACCTGTGAGGCTGCTGGATGTGCGGTATAAACTGTATGTAGCTGAGGCATTGCAGCTACATGCATCATCCAGATATCAATCTTCTCACCTCAGACAGATTTTTGGTGAAAAAGCCAAGCGTGGCCTGATACAGCCATTGCAGGAGTTTGGGGACATCTTGGGGTTTCAGAGGCTTTTAATGAACAAGCAAGGACCTTGAACCCTACTGCATGTCATCTAGTTTTAAAAAAGTTTTTTGCTCGAACTGAAAGCATTTTTACTAGAAATATGTTGTCCAGTAAATGTTTACATAATGGTCACAGACTTGACTTTACAGTGAGGATTTTATGTTTCTTCATGTGTTTGTGGTCTATTTGTTGAATTAGTACTGTCAGGAATTTTTATGGATTGTTTAAATATAGGCTGAGTCCTTGTCCCAGGAAAACACTAAAAAAATACTCTGGAGGGTTACAGTTTTTTAGAATCCACGAACAGTGAATTCTTCCCCAGCAGATCTGTTTGGCATGCAGAACGTTTTATTGAACAGTCTGGGCAAATAATTCAGATTTCTTGGATAAACTGCTCTGTAGCTAGCTGTGTCTCATCTGGGTCTGCCCTACAGTGATGCCTTGGGGAATTTATGTAGCAGAAGTTTACATTCAGTCAAAATAAACATTTTTATGCCTGGATACTCTCTGGATTAATGCTAACAGTCTCTTTCCATAGCGCGACTGCCATCTGTTAAAATAAATGAAGAAACCGGTTTGGCTCAGGTGAAGCTATCAACAAGAAATGCCCTGAAAATCCATAAACACCCGCTTTCAACATCATTTGCAATATTTGATAAGTAAGTATCTGGTGAAGATAATGAGGTAGACAAGATGAGAGATTTCGATAACAAGATGGAATGGTAATGAGTGCAGGTGATGGGAGTAAGGCAGGGCAAAAAGTCCTGCATATTAGTGCTGAATTCACACACTGGTGGTGTTAGAACGCTGTGCCTTTTAATGAGCACTTTATCTTATTTAGGAAAAAGCTATTGTGTGACTTCAGCTGAAATGGTGTGAAAGAAGTGTTATTGAGCTGGGATGCTATCAACCTTCTAAATGCTGAATTCATCTCAAGTTCTGTGCAATTTTCATTCTTTAAAGCGTATACTGTATATGGGCAAAACTTTAAGGTTTGGATAGAGTTTAGAGGGATAGAGCCCCTGTCAGATTGTTAGTTTTAATGCTGTGTTCCTGTTGGGGAGATTCCCCCTCTCTCTCCTGGTGACCACTGTCCCTGGGAATGAAAGTGAGGGGAAATGCAAAATATTTAAACACTGTAATAGTGTGGTAGATTAAGAGGTGTCATTATAAAAGGACACTAGTTGATGAAAAATAGGATTTTGCATTCGCCACAAAACCTTTCTCTTGGAGTTTATTAAGAGTGATCACTACAAGTGAGAGTGGAATATAACTACTGGGTTCAGACAGTGGCTGCAAAGAGAACCAGATTCAGATTCCATGGAGTCAGAACTGATGGGGAGAGCTGACAGGGGAACTGATGGGAAGAGCTGGTCCAAGACCTTTTTTTACCTTATTAAATTCTACGCATTAAAGTAAAAAAAAAAAAAAAAATGTTCCAAGCTTTCCATTTTCAATGACAGACCTTGTAAACTAGTAGAAGTAAACTTTTCTAGCTTTAACATTATAGTAATTAGAGACCCAGAGACACCCCTCTCCCTCAAAGCCTGGGCTTCCAAACCATAGTGTTAAAACCAGCGACCATGCAGCTGCATGGCAAATTGAACTCATGGAGCATCTGTCAGAGTCAAATTAGATCAGCGTGAACCTAAACCAACTTTAGAGTCTCTGCTTCGGTATCTATGTCCCCCATTCAGTGTGTTCCACTGAGGATGCAGGTCAGACTAGGAGTCTGCCCTGCCTCCATAGAACAAATAGAGAAAAATCTCAGCCACCGCACACCATACAAGCCCAGCATGTAATAAGTGATAGTAGCCTCAGCATAACGCCATCCAGACCACGCCCTCCAACATGTTTTGCCCCACCCAAGAGGCTTAGTCATGGAGGAAAGGCTATATATGGCTATGCTAGATCAGCGTTACACAACCACCTGGGCCATTTTGGAGCAATGAGGATCACTGGAATGCCCTCCATTATGGTACTGTGAAACAGAGGAGCAATTTTCAGGGGACTAAAGGAATAAATCGGGGTGTACTGATTGCCCGGAGCCACCAAATAATCCACTTCCTATGCTAGAGCATCCCTGTGCCTGTAAATAAACGTGTCCAGTTTGTTACTGAACCTGGAGGCCAAGGGGGTCCTCATCTGGCATCTCTGCCATACAGGTCCTAGAACACCTCAGATGTAGTGACTTCTTTCTGAGATCCAGGTGCTGCTCGCTGTGAAAGCCAGCCTGCCAATTGTCCACACAGGGAAGGTACATGGCTGACAAGGCTAGAATGTGAAGTTCTGCTCAGGATAGGATTCAATTATTGAACCTGCGGGGCATCTGGTTCCTCTCTGATGATTGCTGTATGTCACTGTTAGATAGTGACCAGATTTCTCCTCCAAATCGAGTCCCCTGCATTAATGGGGTACTCAGGACTCTCCTCTGTAGCCCTGGTGTCTGTTATAGGGAAGGAAGTACTCCCTGTCTCCCCAACTCCAGAAAGTTGAATTCCTGCACCATCAGGCCAAGGACAACCTGGTCCTTGGTGATTGATGAATTTATCTTTCCTGAGTCTGTATCAACTTGTCCCACAACAGAATATTGCATTGTAGAGGGCTGGAGTGGAACAAATGAGGCTACCATCAGACCTAGGACTTCCACACAAAAGCAGTGAGTCAGGCAACTCCTGGACTGGAGAATATTAATCTGAGACGGGAAGTGTCAGAAGTTTATTATGTGGAAGGAACACTCTGTCTTGAGCTGTGTCCTGACTAACTAGACCCAGATACTCCAAATGATGGGTCTGTATAGTAGAGAATGCGGGAAAAAGCATGAGACCCCAAGGTATGGAGGAGCCGAGCTGGGAAGTACAGAAGGCATACAGTATCTCACAAAAGTAAATGCACCCCTCACATTTTTGTAAATATATTATTCTATCTTTTCATGTGACAACACTGAAGAAATGACACTTTGCTACAATGTAAAGTAGTGAGTGTACAGCTTATATAACAGTGTAAATTTGCTGTACCCTCAAAATAACTCAACACACAGCCATTCATGTCTAAACCACTGGCAACAAAAGTGAGTACACCCCTAAGTAAAAATGTCCAAATTAGGCCCAATTAGCCATTTTTCCTCCCTGGTGTCATGTGATTGGTGTTACAACGTCTCAAGTGTGAATGGAGAGCAGGTATTTTTAATTTGGTGTTATCGCTCTCACTCTCTCATACTGGTCACTGGAAGCTCATCATGACACCTCAAGGCAAAGAACTCTCTGATGATCTGAAATAAAAGAATTGTTGCTCTACATAAAGATGGTCTAAGCTACAAGAAGATTGGCAAGACCCTGAAACTGAGCTGCAGCACGGTGGCCAAGACAATACAGCAGCTTAACAGGACAGGTTCCACTCGGAACAGGCCTCACCATGGTCGACCAAAGTTGAGTGCACTTCATATCCAGAGGTTGTCTTTGGGAAATAGACGTATGAGTGCTGCCAGCATTGCTTTAGAGGTGGTGGTGGTGGGGGGGGGGGGTGTAAGTCTGTCAGTGCTCAGACCATATGCCGCACACTGCATCAAATTGGTCTGCATGGCTGTCATCCCAAAAGGAAGCCTCTTCTAAAGATGATGCACATGAAAGCCCGCAAACAGTTTGCTGAAGAAATGTAGACTAAGGACATGGATTACTGGAACCGTGTCCTGTGGTCTGATGAGACCAAGATAAACTTATTTGATTCAGATGGTGTCAAGCGTGTGTGGTGGCAACCAGGTAAGGAGTACAAAGACAAGTGTGTCTTGCCTACAGTCAAGCCTGGTGGTGGGAGTGTCATGGTCTGGGGCTGAATGAGTGCTGCCAGCACTGGGGAGCTACAGGTCATTGAGGGAACCATGAATGCCAACATGTACTGTGACATACTGATCCCCTCCCTTCAGAGGCTGTGCTGCAGGGTAGTATTCCAACATGATAAAGACCCCAAATACACCTCCAGGACGACCACTGAGGGTAAAGGTGATGGATTGGCCAAGCATGTCTCCGGACCTAAACCCTATTAAGCATCTGTGGGGCACCCTCAAACAGAAGGTGGAGGAGCGTAAGGTCTTTAACATCCACCAGCTCCGTGATGTCATCATGGAGGGGTGGAAGAGGACTCCAGTGGCAACCTGTGAAGTTCTGGTTAACTCCATGCCCAAGAGGGTTAAGGCAATGCTGGAAAATGGTGGCTACACAAAATATTGACACTTTGGGCTCAATTTGGACATTTTCACTTAGGGTTGTACTCACTTTTGTTGCCAGCGGTTTAGACCTTAATGGCTGTGTGTTGAGTTATTTTGAGGGGACAGCAAATTTACACTGTTATACAAGCTGTACACTCACTACTTTACATTGTAGCAAAGTGTCCGCTCTTCAGTGTTGTCACATGAAAAGATAGAAGAAAATATTTACACAAATCTGAGGGGTGTACTTACTTTTGTGAGATACTGTAGCTCCTCACGGGGTAACAAAAGTTTGGCAAAAATAAATCATATCTATAAACAAAGTCAATGCATGGAGGGTATATTGTGTCTTCTACAATGGACTGGAAATAAGAGAAGAACAATTCTGGGTTTCTCTCAGTTTGGGGAAATGACTTTCTACATTGTTTCTTCTAAACTGCAACATGGAATGAAGTCAGAATCATTGAAACGTTTTCATTTCTTCCCGGCAGGAGCTTCAATATAAAGTAACAAATATTCAGGAGAAGAAATTGGAATGAGAAACAAAGTCAGTGCTCTGCCAGTATGGATGCTGTGCTGTGGACCATGCATTGTTATATCCGGGACTCTAGGATAGGAAGACAACAAATATAATAAGGAAATGTCCTTCCTTACCATGGATGAGGAGGAGCCCCAGGATTAGGAAAGCGATCGCTGCCTTCATTATGAGGTTCTGCTATGAACTATAGGGGCCCCGGGCCCTTGTACTTATAGGATGGGGGCGGAGCTACGTTATTGCTGGTAACATTATATTCCTCATTTCTTGCACAAGTTCTGTGGTAATGTTTGATCAGAATTGCTAAATAAAATCTGCTTACTTCTTGTTCTTTATTTACATCATAGTATAGAGTTCAAGGATGCATGAGGACCTTTACAGGGCTCTCCCTCTCTATATATGTGTGTGTACTGTACATGGTCCCTGCAAACATTCCAGACAAAAAGAATGATCTGTTTTAACTACCCAGGTGAAAAACAAGAACAGAGGTCTTTGTTACATATATATATATACATACAGGTGCATCTCATACAATTAGAATATCATCAAAAAGTTAATTTATTTCAGTAATTCAATTCAAAAAGTGAAACTCATATATTTTATATAGATGTGTTACACACAAAGTGATAGATTTCAAGTATTTGTTTCTTTTAATTTTGATGATTATGACTTACAGCGAGTGACAACCCAAACTGCAGTATCTCAGAAGACTAGGATATTACATAAGACCAATAAAAGAAGGATATTTAATACAGAAATGTTGGCTTAGTGAGAAGTCTGCCCATGTACAGTATAGGGTGCACTCAGTACTCGGGTCGGGTCTCCTTTTGCATGAATTACGGCATCAACGCGGCATGGCATGGAGGCGATCTGCCTACAGCACGGCTGAGGTGTTATGGAAGCCCAGGTTGCTTTGATAGCGGCCTTCAGCTCATCTGCATTGTTGGGTCTGACGTCTCTCTTCTTCCTCTTAAAAGTTCCCCACAGATTCTCTATGGGGTTTAGGTACTGGACCCGCATGGAGCCAACAATGAAGCGTTCTATGTTAGACATGTGAGGTTAGTTTAGTTCCAAATTAAAATTTGGACAAATTTTCAATTTTTTTCAGAAATTCGTATATATTCGAATTTCCGAAGTACAATAGTACCAAATAGAGTTGAGCGGACACCTGGATGTTCGGGTTCGTCTGGTCCGGCCGAACTTTGAGGAAAAGTTTGGGTTCAGTACAGAATTTGACCCGAACTTGACCCTGGACCCCGAACCCCATTGAAGTCAATGGTGACCCGAACTTTTGGGCACAAAAATGGCTGTAAAAAAGTCCTGGAAAGGGCTAGAGGGCTGCAAAAGGAAGAAAAATGGGGGTAAGAGTAGGACAAGTGCCCTACAAATAAATGTGGATAGGGAAATAACTTAAAATCACATAAAAAAAATAAAAATGGGAGGAGGAGGTGGATGTGGAGTAGGAGCCTAGAGGTTGACTAGGCCGTGACCGTGGCAGTGTAGGTGGAAATGGCGGTGGTGGAGGAGGAGGAGAAGGTGGAGGAGGAGGAGGTAGCCAATACTGTTTTTTGTTTGTTTGTTTTTTCTTCTAATTGGGGTAGCCCCCAAAATATTGAGACATAATAAAAAAAAAAAAACAAGTATACCAATGGCTGTGTGAGGCCGGTCTAAATGTCTATTCTACACAAGGTACAGACAAGTCTTGTGGGGTCCATGCCTGATTCATTTTAATAAATGTTAGCTTGTCCACGTTGGCTGCGCTTTTCTGTGATAACGCCCCCTGCCGTGCTAAACACACGTTCAGACAATACACTGGCTGCAGGGCAGGCCAGCACCTCCAAGGCATAAAGGGCAAGCTCAGGCCATGTGCCCAATTTGGAGACCCAGAAGTTGAATGGGGCAGACCCATCAGGCAGTACGTGTAGGCGTGTGCCCACATACTCTTGCACCATGTTGCTGAAATGCTGCCTCCTGCTAAGACGTTGCCTATCAGCTGGTGGTGCTGTTTGTGGTGGCGGGCTGCTGACAAAGCTTTTCCACATTTTGGCCATGCTAACCCTGCCATCTGAGGTGCTGGCAGTGCCACAGCTGCGTTGGTGACCTCTTCCTCCTCCTCCGCCTTCGCCTTGTGCTTCCACTGAGCCCCCGATGTCATTTGGGAATGCCCTCAGCAGCGCCTCTACCAGTGTGCGCTCGTAGCCGCGCATCTTCCAATCACACTCCAGTGAGGGAATTAACGATGGCACGTTGTCCTTGTAACAGGGATCCGGCAGGGTGGCCACCCAGTAATCAGCACAAAAGTTAAAATGTGGGCAACTCGGCTGTCGTTGAGCAGGCACTGCAGCATGTAGTCGCTCATGTGTGCCAGGCTGCCCAGAGGCAAAGACAAGCTGTCCTCTGTGGGAGGTATATCATCGGTGTCCTCTGTATCCCCCCAGCCACGCTCCAGTGATGCCCAGGAGCTGCATTGGGTGCCACCCTGCTGTGAACATGGTTCCTCCTCCTCATCATCATCATCCTCATCCTCCTGAACCTCCAGAACTGTGCCCTGGCTTGAACATTTTTTACCTGGCCTATGCTGGTGCAGGAACCCACCCTCCGAGCCACTTGTGAATGACTGGCCTGATAACCGTGGAAATGACCCTCCAAGTCCTCCTACTCCTACTACTACTACTCCTCCTCCTTGGTACAAGTGTCGTCCCACCGTGGGTTACGTCGAGGACCCGTAGTGACCTCGCACCGACCCCCCTATGTCTCCTGTGGCTACTATATGGAGGGTGTCTCCTGTCGAACAGAAACGGAGACCCGTCGGACCGTGTGTACTCGCTGATGTACGACGTCACGGACGAGTTGCTGTCGGCTCAACGGGTGTAAAATTGAAAACACGACTAATGACCCACCGGTGGGACGGCCTAGGGACAATGTTCCTGTTGCACGGTAGCAATTAAGGGAGTGACCTC